>CM054178.1:92408057-93008057 GCA_028829895.1 Sinotaia quadrata | reverse complement strand
TAATGAAGAACTTCCATATTTCATGAAGTTGTGTATTTAGTGCAAACAAGAACACAAATTATAAAATAGCTTCTATACTTATACATGTATTTATTGATACTATATGTAAATTTGTCCATTTGGTAGTGAATCTTTTTTTCTTAAGGTAAAAATAAATTATGTCCAATTTGATGTAATTCTGATATAGACAATGAGGGCAACAGTGGGAACTGTGATTCCTGTAGTGAGAGCAAGTGTGGCCTTGACTTCTCATGGCGCCTAGACACTGCGAGTGATGAAGTGACGTTCTCTATTAGCGCCAAAGGACTAAGTGCCACCCAGTGGATAGCTCTCGGCTTTTCTCCTGACAGACAAATGGTAATAATCTTTCAAAACCTTAAAAGTGTGAATGTCGGATACATTAACAGAGTTTATGATGAACAAGCAAGTATATGTGTGTCTGTGATGGTGTGTGGACAATTTTAATCTCAGCTTAATATATTTCTCTCTCTCTCTCTCTCTCTCTCTCTCTCTCTCTCTCTCTCTCTCTCTCTATATATATATATATATATATATATATAAGGTGTTTCGCGGAAATACTGTATTTTATATATTGAGTATCAAAATATTTCACATTCACACAGATAAATATTTTTCTATATCACTGTGTCTATTCAGCCTGACACTGATGTCATTTATGGCGGTCAATTGTCGAACGGGACTTTCATCATAAGAGATGGGTATGTTTGAATATATAATAGCGAACTATTGTTCTGTTTTAATCGTCATTACGTTATCGGGTCGAGTTGGACCTGCATTATTTCCTGGTGTCTTTTTGCAGAGATACTAACTTAAGAAGCTAATTATAAATTGAATTTAATTAGTTAAAACTACACACAAATATTGCCTTTTGTTGTTCTAGCAGTTGGAGTTATTCAGCATAAGTGACCTTTACGTAATAAATATCTAACTTAAATCGCCTAACTTAAAGAGCACCATTTTGTTATAGCAATGTTAATCACCTAACTTAAAGAGCGCCATTTTGTTATAGCAATGTTAATCACCTAACTTAAAGAGCGCCATTTTGTTATAGCAATGTTAATCACCTAACTTAAAGAGCGCCATTTTGTTATAGCAATCTTAGTCTCACTGCTCTTTGACAGACAGATGGAGTTATTAGAAATGTTAAAATTAAATTATTTTATTTTATATTTTTCCTCCAATGGTTTTTCTTGAGGGTTTACTTATTGTGTCCCAAGAGGTTGCATTGGTGTCAACTGCTAAACACACAAACATTACCCCTCTTTGAAAATACCAAAGCTACTTTTAAGTGACGTTAATTATGGCCTTAAAATAATACTTAAAATAAAGCTACTTTTAAGTGACGTTAATTATGGCCTTAAAATAATACTTAAAATAAAGCTACTTTTAAGTGACGTTAATTACGGCCTTAAAATAATACTTAAAATAAAGCTACTTTTAAGTGACGTAAATTATGGCCTTAAAATAATACTTAAAATAAAGCTACTTTTAAGTGACGTTAATTATGGCCTTAAAATAATACTTAAAATAAAGCTACTTTTAAGTGACTTTAATTATTACCTTTATTTTAAGTATCTCTACTCCGGATCATCATTGACGTTTACATGTAGATCGTGCTGCCAAACCACAAACTGTGTTCCTCTGTACGAATCGGAAACTTCTTAAGCTTTCCTTCACTTAATCCTACGGACCTTTTTATTATTGTTGACCTTTGTTTTATGTCATTGTTTTTATCTGTTAAAGCCCCACTATATTTTGTAGGTATCCAACTACAAGCAGACACTCTTTGACGCTTTCTGAATCACGTGATCACAATGAAGCTGTTCGCTTAACGCCACTGTGATTTTTATTTTTAGGTATCTCTCGCAAAGAGCACCGCCTTCAGTCAGTGAGAACCAGGATGCTAAACTGCTGTCTGGCCGCTATGAAAATGGAGTTACGTCAATGACCTTCAGTCGCAAACGTAATACAGGAGATAGTAACGACTTCATATTCACTGACTCTAACTGTCCTTTCGTCTTCTTTGCCAAGGGCGGGAACATCGACGGCAACACGGGGATTATAAGTCAGCATGCAAACGTCCCATCTATTTCCGGTGATAAAATTTGCTTCAAGAAATGTGACGGTACGTTTGGGGGAGCGAACCTGTTAATCACATATACGCATCACCAACATCATTCTTTGTAAAGTTTTGTTTTAGTTTGTTTTTTAAAATAGTTTGAAGGCACTTTATTTTTACTTATTTTGTAAGTCTGTTCGCTCACATGTTTCTCCGTTATCATTAAGTTTTGTTTACTTCTGATTAATTTCAGACTTTGAATGATAGTAAGACACGACAACCATTATAAAAGGATTATTTTCTATCAATACATTACTAAGCAGTGCTCAAAATTTTTTGCTATAAATTCGCTTTAAAATTTAAAATTCTTAATTCCAAGGGTTTTAAGATTAAAATATTGGCATTGAAGTACTTTCTCCATTGCTAATCCATGGCTTAGGAAAGATTATATGTCAGCCTGTTTATTTAATTGTAATATGTCATTTATCTAAAATTTAAAACGTGATATTCCATTCAGCCTGTTTATTTAATTGTAATATGTCTTTTATCTGAAATTTAAAACGTGATATTCCATTCAGCCTGTTTATTTAATTGTAATATGTCATTTATCTGAAATTTAAAACGTGATATTCCATTCAGTCTGTTTATTTAATTGTAATATGTCATTTATCTGAAATTTAAAACGTGATATTTTATTAAGCCTGTTTATTTAATTTAATATGTCATTTATCTGAAATTTAAAACGTGATATTTCATTCAGCCTGTTTATTTAATTGTAATATGTCATTTATCTGAAATTTAAAACGTGATATTTCATTCAGTCTGTTTATTTAATTGTAATATGTCATTTATCTGAAATTTAAAACGTGATCTTTCATTCAGCCTGTTTATTTAATTTAATATGTCATTTATCTGAAATTTAAAACGTGATATTTCATTCAGTCTGTTTATTTAATTGTAATATGTCATTTATCTGAAATTTAAAACGTGATATTTCATTCAGCCTGTTTATTTAATTTAATGTAATATGTCATTTATCTGAAATTTAAAACGTGATATTTCATTCAGTCTGTTTATTTAATTGTAATATGTCATTTATCTTTAAAACGTGATATTTCATTCAGTCTGTTTATTTAATTGAAATATTCATTTATCTGAAATTTAAAACGTGATATTTCATTCAGCCTGTTTATTTAATTGTAATATGTCATTTATCTTAAATTTAAAACGTGATCTTTCATTCAGTCTGTTTATTTAATTGTAATATGTCATTTATCTTAAATTTAAAACGTGATATTTCATTCAGTCTGTTTATTTAATTGTAATTTGTCATTTATAAAACGTGATATTTCATTCAGTCTGTTTATTTAATTGTAATATGTCATTTATCTTTAAAACGTGATATTTCATTCAGTCTGTTTATTTAATTGAAATATGTCATTTATCTGAAATTTAAAACGTGATATTTCATTCAGCCTGTTTATTTAATTGTAATATGTCATTTATCTGAAATTTAAAACGTGATCTTTCATTCAGTCTGTTTATTTAATTGAAATATGTCATTTATCTGAAATTTAAAACGTGATATTTCATTCAGTCTGTTTATTTAATTGTAATATGTCATTTATCTGAAATTTAAAACGTGATATTTCATTCAGTCTGTTTATTTAATTGTAATTTGTCATTTATAAAACGTGATATTTCATTCAGTCTGTTTATTTAATTGTAATATGTCATTTATCTTTAAAACGTGATATTTCATTCAGTCTGTTTATTTAATTGAAATATGTCATTTATCTGAAATTTAAAACGTGATATTTCATTCAGCCTGTTTATTTAATTGTAATATGTCATTTATCTGAAATTTAAAACGTGATCTTTCATTTAGTCTGTTTATTTAATTGAAATATGTCATTTATCTGAAATTTAAAACGTGATATTTCATTCAGCCTGTTTATTTAATTGTAATATGTCATTTATCTGAAATTAAAAACGTGATCTTTCATTCAATCTGTTTATTTAATTGTAATATGTCATTTATCTTAAATTTAAAACGTGATATTTCATTCAGTCTGTTTATTTAATTGAAATATGTCATTTATCTGAAATTTAAAACGTGATATTTCATTCAGTCTGTTTATTTAATTGTAATATGTCATTTATCTTAAATTTAACATGTGATATTTCATTCAGCCTGCTTATTTACTTGTAATATGTCATTTATCTGAAATTTAAAACGTGATATTTCATTCAGTCTGTTTATTTAATTGTAATATGTCATTTATCTGAAATTTAAAACGTGATATTTCATTCAGCCTGTTTATTTAATTGTAATATGTCATTTATCTGAAATTTAAAACGTGATATTTCATTCAGTCTGTTTATTTAATTGTAATATGTCATTTATCTGAAATTTAAAACGTGATGTTTCATTCAGCCTGCTTATTTACTTGTAATATGTCATTTATCTGAAATTTAAAACGTGATATTTCATTCAGTCTGTTTATTTAATTGTAATATGTCATTTATCTGAAATTTAAAACGTGATATTTCATTCAGTCTGACATGTTCGAGAAAGTTCTAGAATTGCAAGGTATTATCAATGACGTCATAGCATCAGCCCTCTGGCAACATTAGTTACTTCAGTAAACCCGAGTTGCAGAGTTTCATGATTTCAAAAGGAGTCAAATCTTTCATGTTTTCTAACAATTTGATTCATTAGGTCTGGTCAGCCAGCACTGGCCTATGGTTCAGATGTAGGTCAGCTATTCAAGGGTTTTTATCCTAGTTATGTAATGTCATATCATGACCAACGACAATTAGTCTCTATTGAAGCATGGTTAAAGCGTGCACCTGTGACATTCCAAACTTTCCAAATATATAATCACCAGCCATAGCACAGATGGTTCTTCTTTCAATTTGTTTTAGGGATTATATTGTTTACAATTCTATGTAGCAAATAGGAACACATTTTACTTGGTTAAAGTTTATACAAAATATTTAAGAATTAAAATATTTAATTAATTATTTACATTATTTGCATTTTCTGTGTCACACTGTGTATAGACTTTAATGGATATTAATAGATAACTGTGCAATACACTTTAGTTAGTGGATTATGTATTTAGACTTTAGTTAATGGATATTAGTGGAATACTGTGCAGTAGATTTTATTGGTTGATTGCTGTGAAGTAGATTTTAGTTAGTGGATTACTATAGAGTAGACTTCAGTTAGTGGATTTCTGTGCAGTAGATTTTAGTTAGTGGCTATTAGTGGATTAACGTGCAGTAGACTTTATTGGTGTATTACTGTGAAGTTGACTTTAGTTAGTGGAAGTTAGTGGATTACTGTACAATAGACTTTAGTTAGTGGATTACTGTACAATAGACTTTAGTTAGTGGATTACTGTGCAATAGACTTTAGTTAGTGGATTACTGTACAATAGACTTTAGTTAGTGGATTACTGTACAATAGACTTTAGTTAGTGGATTACTGTACAATAGACTTTAGTTAGTGGAAGTTAGTGGATTACTGTGCAGTAAATTATGTTAACGAGTTTCTGTAGTAATCATCGGAAACAATAACTTCTTTTTATATTTTCCATCAGGGACTACTTCTGCATCAACTAGATCAACGCTAGCAACATTGAGTGCCGCCATTGTCTGCGGTGTCTGTTTTCTGAGTGCAGTTTTTGACATTCTAACTGTATAGGTGCTCCATGGCTGTGACTGTAATTTTAAAGCTATCTCGACAACACATACTCTACACACAGAAAACATACACACACCTATCCACACATAGATGGCACACTCGGAACGTCATATACATATTCCATACAAACATACACCCGCACATACGACTCTCTCTCTCTCTCTCTCTCTCTCACACACACACACACATACACACACACACACACACACACACACACACACGCACCTATCCACACATACACACTCGGAACGTCATATACATATGCCACACAGACACACAAACATACACCCACACACACGACTCTCTCTCTCTCTCTCTCACACACACACACACACACACACACACACACACACACACACACACACACACAATTGTTGTGCTCATATTCATGCGTTAACTTCTGCAGTTGGCATCTGGCTATACAATAAAAATTAAAATGTTGAAAAGGAGTTAAACACAAAGTCATTACTATGTAAAAGAGTATCATTTTCTCGATATAGTTTAACTCTTTCAAGTGGAATTTCAGTTATATTAAAATGCGCTAATAAACTAAAATAATTTTCTTTTGGAGCTTGTCATGTTTATAATTATATATTTTACTACGAAAGATTGATTCACTGTTAATTTCTGTGTTTCATGGATATATATGTAATATGCTTCTGTAATATTTCTCTTAACTTTATCAACTTAACTCTATTTTGTTCATGAGCGATGTATTCTAGCTGTACAACTAGAAATGGATTTAAACTAGTACTGTAATGTACGTTTTATTTCAGTTTTTGTTTTCCTCACTTGTTTACTTGACAATAGTGCAGTCACCCGGATGTTACCATTGCCCGCAGTTGTCTTTACCATTGCCTCGATTTGTTGTCTTTTCCATTGTCTGCAGTTGTTTCTTCACCATTGCCTGCAGTTGTTGCCCTTGCCATTGCCTGCAGTTGTCTTATAGATATAAAATACTGCATTCCTTACGTCTGTAATTGATAATGTTCCGTTGCGTGTGTACAGTACCCATCAATTAACAAGCAGGGCTACTATTAACTTCACGAATGGTCAAAGATCCCTAGCTGCTAATATGTGTAGATGTTCATAAAATTCTTAGTGATTTAAGCATTAGTTTGGTCACTGTAAGTCGAGTCTTGGTGTGTGCTGACAACAAGAAATTCGACAACTGTCTTTGTAAGTTGTCTCTTAGTCCACGTTCACTTCTGCGCACCACTCACATTTTTCTCTCTTGCGTGTGTAGAGAGCAGGCTGTTATAGAAATCACCACTCACATTTCTCTCTCTTGTGTGTGTAGAGAGCAGGCTGTTATAGAAATCACCACTCACATTTCTCTCTCTTGCGTGTGTAGAGAGCAGGCTGTTATAGAAATCACCACTCACATTTCTCTCTCTTGCGTGTGTAGAGAGCAGGCTTTATAGAAATCACCACTCACATTTCTCTCTCTTGCGTGTGTAGAGAGCAGGCTGTTATAGAAATCACCACTCACATTTCTCTCTCTTGCGTGTGTAGAGAGCAGGCTGTTATAGAAATCACCACTCACATTTCTCTCTCTTGCGTGTGTAGAGAGCAGGCTGTTATAGAAATCACCACTCACATTTTTCTCTCTCTTGCGTGTGTAGAGAGCAGGCTGTTATAGAAATCACCACCACATGACAACCATCAAATCCCAACACCCTACACATCTGTTCATCCCACTCACACTACCGCCAAACAAACAACGTGGCGTCTTGAAATGCTGATTCTGAAATGGCATCTCTACTTGAATACATTATACAGTAGTCCATCATAGTATCTCCACTTGTATACATTATGCAGTAGTCCCGTAAACATCTCCGCTTAAATACATTATGCAATAGTCCCGAGATGGCATCTCCACTTGTATACATTATGGAGTAGTCCCGTAAAGGCATCTCCACTTGTATACATTATACAGTAGTCCAGTCATAGTATCTCCACTTGTATACGTTATACAGTAGTCCAGTCATGGAATCTCCACTTGGATACATTATACAGTTGTCCCGAAATGTCATATCTGCTTGAGCATATCTACATGTATACAATATACAGTATCTCACAGAATGACTATGGCAAGCTATTCACTTTAATCTGTGCTGCTGCCTTCCATTTCTTTCATTTTTCTCTCACTAATACTCTACATGTTCGTCACTTACATCTAATGTTTTATTGCAGGTCTGCTAAAACAAATATGTATCACATTTCTAAATGAATTCCTTTGAACAAATTACCTAACAGAAAATACAAACGGTGAACTCACTAACATGTAGATTAACTAACTACAAACGGTTAACTCATACAAACTGTTAACTTACTACAAATGGTTCACGCAATAAAAATGGTTAACTAAATGGTAAACACAAGAGACAGAATAGCACACACAAGCACGTATACACAAACACATTCTAAAAATAACAACAGTTCCAGAATGACGAGATGGAAGACTGACAGAATTTGGTCCAATCAATATTTCAGCATGCATTCACATTCATTAATTATTAACATTAAATTGATCAATGCGCATTTATGCACTCTGACACTCATTTATCTCCCTTCCTCTAGACAAAATAAACAAATAAGAATATCCCTTAGTATATGCAACATTACGTCATGCAATGCAAGTTCCTCATTCGTCCTTGACATTAGTCATACAAGTTTCTCAATTGTCCTTGACACTGGTGGGAAACCTTTCCTTCAAAACAAGTTCTCTCGCTAAATCTTAACATAAATTTCTTTTAAAATTTCATTAACGCTCGTTATATCAAATGTACGATATAGTTTCTAATTCGCTATCAGAGCATACACTTCAGATAAAAGCTATAAACAATGAGTCATTTTTGTTCAGTGTATTATTGTCTCGGAAGACAAATTGGGAGATTTTTTTAATTTATTATTATATTACAATAACGTGTTCTGATTTTTACTTAAGAAGAAGTCGCACTCTGCAATTTTAAAAATGTATTATTACATTACAATAACGTGTTCTGATTTTTACTTAAGAAGAAGTCGCACTCTGCAATTTTAAAAATGTATTATTACATTACAATAACGTGTTCTGATTTCTACTTAAGAAGAAGTCGTACTCTGCGATTTAAAAAATGTATTCATATTGCGTCTCATATCCGCATGTTTTTAAATTTGGAAATAAATTTAAATATTTTCTTCTTGTTGTTGCTCATCTTTCTCAATTGCTTTCTAAGCAACAACAGAAAACATGATTATAATTTAGTCGTAAAGGTAAATCGAGTCTTTTACAGTTTAAAGCAGTTACCACAAGTTGAGTTCTGCGAACCATAATCTTTGCTATAAGGACCACAGAACCATAGTGTTTGCTATAAGGACCACAGAGCCATAATCTTTGCTATAAGGACCACAGAACCATAGTCTTTCTATAAGAATCATAGAGGTCATTTTAAATTAAAGTTTGCACATACTGGCATATTTAAATTCCAGAACTGATCAGAATACAAAAAATAATATCAGAAATAAAATGCAAATTAAAACTATTTTCGCGATCTGTTTTTTTTCTTTCTGTACTTAGTGTAATGTTAGTTCAAACACAGTAAATAATTGTACATACATATATATATATATATATATTCAATAAACTGTTGAACACAATACATGTATTTTGTATTCTTTTGCAAACGCCTGCTCGTGTAAAGGATGGCTAGAAATCAGTTTATAACAATTATTTAAATACTTATCTTAAATTAGCATTAAATTAAATTAAAATAAAATGTAACATATTACAATTGTGTACAACACCTGTGATGTGTTGTGATAACTCTTCCATTTACTGTATTTTATTGTCTTTGTATAATGCTAGTGGTAAAATGCTGAGAAATATAATCAAATAAATTTAAAATAAATACATGTGTGTGTTACGCTCTCTCTCACCCCAAAAGCCGCAATAGACCTTTCATCTTCACGATGTTCTCAGCCTTGGGCTGCTTCTGGGGAACGTCTGAGGTGGAGGGCAGGAGGGCTGACGGAAGGGGGTGAAACAGATCGCACTACGTTTGGCGCCCACCATCAACCGCCCCGTAGATGTGTGTATCCAACTTTGTCAGTTCTTCTTGTTCATTACTCAGCACACCATGAGGAACATTCAAGAAACCTTCATGATTCTCGAGACCAAACTTAAGCCTCCATTTCCGCTCTACTGGCTCTCAAATAGAATTCACAGGAATCAACTTACAGCAACACGTTTACTGGAAACACACACCAACGAGATCTGGCAGAGTACAGTAGTCACTGCAGCCTGAAGGGCATGAAAGGCACGCTCCTCACTGCAAAAGTCGAAATAAGGCAGCACTAAGTTTCAGGCATATTTCATCTCTAAATATCCTTCCTCTCTTACCAACATTCTCAACTTACAAATCCTGCAACAACTTAGTTAGTTGATAAACATGCATCATAAGAAATATAGCATCAATCAAAATTCACAAGTATAATGTACAAAATAATCAATTAGTGAACAAAGAACTAATGGTTCAATTACATAAGCATTCTCCAATTCAAATCATCGAACAATAGCAAACATGTATGAAATATTTCTAAATCCATTCTTTCTTTATCAGTCAGTTAACTTACCATAAGCTAACGATCGTCTTTATGACCAGACTCAAATTATATTCAAATTCAAAGTGATTAGAATAGAGTACTTCTTCAACAAAGAAACTTTCAGTTCATCCCCATTGGATGAATTTATGAACAAGTGTGAGACAAATAGTCAGAAAACTAATCATCTATTTGTAATGGTTTGGATGGCATCAGCAACTTCTAGCATATTCTCCACCTGAGTTGCTTACCTCCAACTCTGACACAAACATACTATCATAAGAAATGCCGAAGGTCGTGTCACTTTGACAATTTAACAGTTTGTATAACTAGCAAGTTTAGAAATAGGTATAGGCAACTTTACTCCAACACAGGTAAAAATGTGTTTCCTTCCTCGAATGGTAATAATATGTATCTGCGAAAATGGGTGGGATTAACAATAGTCCCTTAATTATTGATCTTTATAATCCCACTCACCCACAGGGTCTTCGTCATTTACAGTTGGAGAAAACTAAGTCAATCCTCAGGAACAACACAAAACAAAATCTTATTCTCCCATCGCTGACGGTTACTCTTTCAGAAACGCCTACACTCCTACGAGAACTACTGCTTCTTAGGACTATGTGTAGCATCTCTCGCCCTTCACATATTCTCCAATTAGCTTGAGAGGGTCATTTTCCAAGGTATGCAGTTGACTGACTTTTGGTTTAGAAAAAAATTTGATAACCCACCCACCCACCCCATAGAAAGTGAAAAAATAATAAAAGTTTATTAAATGTAACGAACCAAATAGAACAAATAATAACAGGTTATTTACACAGTTAAAAAAAGAATAATAATCACAAGGCATTTTAAGAAAACGATTCATCAGTCTATTAGAGTTCATAAGCCTCCTGCTAATAAAGGCTGTCCTTATTAATCAGTTCATATATTGTTCATAGTAATAGATATACAACTAAACTCCAGAGTCATACAGTTTTCTGATTATTTGACTATTTAACTAAATTTTATCAAATTAAGAGATATGGAAAAGGAGTCATAAAACATTGAAAGATACAAGAATACATAAAGAGCTGTAAAATGAATCACTTTGGTCTACATGTAGTTATCTCCATTGTATTGCCAGATCATGAACTGGCAACTGTTCCACTAGGGATCAAGTGTCACTACACAGTTCACCAGTCAAAAACCTCTCCAGGGCCAGTATGCACCACAAGCCGAAATATCAACAAATTAATCAACGTACTGGCTAACTTCAAGTAACAAAAGAGAACAGGCAGAAAACAATACCCCACCGATGGAGGGCATTTGAGGTTGTGCGCCAAACTGTTTCACCCCTTTCCTCCAACCTCCCTGCCCTCCACCTCGGGACGCAATGTGAGGCTGTGGGGTTCCCCCAGAAGTATCCCATGACTGAGAATATCTTAGGATAAAAAGTCTAATGCGGCTTCTGGGGTGAGACAGCGAAAATAAAAAGGCAAAATACAGACAAGATGAGAGGATAGTTGTGTAAAAACCCTGGACCTGAGGGCCGATAATTAGGGTGGAAAGTTTAGATTAGGTTGTGAACAAACTTAGAGTTAGGATAGTGTACAAACAGAAGAAGAAGGGATGTGTACAGAATAGGTGAAAGACTTTTATTTTTTAGAAGTTGGAGAAAGAGACGATACTAGAGTAAATGATGCACTTATATCCATTATAAAAAATATACATTAATTGTAATCTGTATTATGCCATGGACATGGAGAATTTGTAGCTGTGTTTGTTGCTGCTGTTTATCATTTGACTTCTTTGGCTGTCATTTCAGAGACGGACGTGTTATAAAAAATAAAATGATGGCTATTGAAAAGAACCTATTCCCTCTTCATGTTGTGGCAATCAATTAATAATCATCATTATCATCATCACAGCATCAATACACTGTAACATTTGGCGTCGTCGACAGAATTAGGCCACCTCGGTATACTCATTACACATCAAAGCCCTCATTTATATGATTATTACAAGCATATAAAAGCTTGTTTTTCTATATCTTCACTATATGGCCATAGAATGTGTAGGACTGACTAATAATAACCTCACAACAAAATTCTCTCTATTTCACAATATAACGCTCACAAATAACCACTTTATTTCACTGCAAGTTCATTAGTACAAGAATACATTTTCAAATAAATAAATAAACAAAAGCAAAAACAAACAAACATAACGGTACATTTTTCAAGGAAAGTCTTGTTGTAATTGCAGTGAAATGAATCTGTGGAGTGACCTTCAGCTGTACTTGAGAAGTCGTGTGCAAATTAAAATATGCGAGCATGTAAGTATTATGAGTATAAGCATATTATATTATAAATAATTAAAAATAATCATATACCTAATCAAATAAAAAAATTAATCAATGACAACAACACAAAATTGTCTTAAAGAATTCAGAATTAATACTGCACATAAACTTCGACAAAATATATAGCTAGCCGAGTGTGCAATTTATAAAAATAAAATAGTTCTGATATAACATTTGGCAACACAAATAATAATGTGACCTAATCAAGAACAGTCGGGAGGGGTGGGGGTGATGGAGAATACAGCATGTTGCAAAAAGTATAACTTAGTTCAAACCAGCATCGAATAACCTAGAGCTAAATTATAAGTTTTTTTTAATCTGACACTACTTACCGTTAGAAGCATACTTACAAGTAATTCAAACGTAAAATTACAAATTTATTGCAAAAATATAAATTATTTTAATCTAACACTACTTATATTATGCTACTAATTCAAACCTTAAATTAGAAACAATTTATAGCAAAAATATAAGATATTCGAAGTAACACAGCATACTGTTTATGGCAAAATAAGATATTTCAACTTATCATTGCATATAGTTTATAGAAAAACAACAAAGCATTTAAACCTAATATTGCATACAATTTATTACAAATTAACAAATATTTCAACGTACCATACAGGGCACATTGGAAAAATTGCATAAGTAACTGTAACTGATCAATTCATCATTCATTTCAATAAATTAATCACCTTCATCAAAGTTCCCATATGATAGAAGTGACAGTTGTTTTGACATTACGTGACATAAAGAATTTATTCCAAATCAACAATCTTTTGCAACCGTAAACATTTGTATGCGTGAAATGGGCAGACAGGCGGGCAGATAGATGGATGGATGGATGGATGAGTGGGTGAGTAGATAGACAGATACATAAACAGACACACAATCAGATAGATAGATAGATAGATAGATAGATAGATAGATAGATAGATAGATAGATAGATAGATAGATAGATAGATAGATAGATAGATAGATAGATAGATAGATAGATAGATGAGTGTGATATCATAAGACAAAAGCCATTAATTACTAGCGTCTGTATTAAAAAAATGGCGCTTTTTCTGCACTTCTTATGAATGAATAAATTTTATTATTAAAAATAAATGTAATACTAGCCACTCAAAAATGTCAAACACTGCTCCATTAGTGATCACCATGTCAAAATTTCTTACTTGAATTGACATTTATCGCATTCTTTAACTTAAATAATTTTGCGAATGTACATGAGTGTCACTCTGTTGGATTTTATTCACTCTTCGGTGATTCACATTTTTTAAATAAAAAATATTAACAATGACTTTAAAGTATTTCGTGTAAAAAAAAGAAAAGATTGTGATTAAAATCTATTATAAAATTCGAGTACTTTCAAAACAAGACCAGTTTGCATGTCTAAGCTTTCAAGTATTTTTTTAATTAACCATTTGCAATTTCGGACTTGGAAGATAAGCAGTGGATCGGAAAAACAGAAATCATATTTTAACATATTAAAATTGTGTGTACAGTTTGAAAACAAAATCTATAACAGCGAGAGATTGGAGTTACACGACAGTTAAAAGTCCTACTCCTGAGGAATTTTTTAATTTTAAATTTTAATCAATTTCTACATATCCCGCGTTCTTCTGCAAAAGACCATCTTTAATGTACGAGAACTGTATCGGGTATTCGTAACGGGTATAACTGAAAGATATGTTTACCATTCCATTTGAAAACACGAATGATCAATTCAAAACAAACTTAGATATTTATGGAGCTAAACGTTTGTCACCACTTGTGTTGAATTACCTAATTACTGGTAACCAATGGAAACCTAATCGAAGGTAAGCATGGAGAAGCGTTTCAGATTAATTACTATTAAATACAAAGGTCAAGGACATCGTATAGCATGCCGCATGTTACTTCAAGAAAGTCTCACACAGCAACCCAACAGCTATACTTTAGGCTTGGCGCAGTAAACTCGAAGCATTTAAAGCAGCCTTTTACAAGTTAAAGTACATCCGCATTTAATCATCTGCTGGCGAATCTATATCATGATTTTACCAAACAAACAGCAAACTATTTCATACCTGGAATGTACACTGCAGGTTACAAGAGAACAAAAATGTACCAAAAGCTACATGCTTTCTTTCTTTCTGGAACGATTAAAATGGTGGTTATTGCATATCTGCATTTCGTTTCGATTAAGGTTCTAAGACCTTTTTTCCTGTCAGTCAAAGTGTCCCGTTGTGTAACAAACTCTGCCGTATTCCGACAAACGGACTGACTGAGAACTGACTAAAGGCAGATCTGAGCTCGTTACTTTTATTTTTACTCAGTAGTACATTTACTTGATCGTGCTTTGGTGGTGAGAACATTATTATTCAAACAATATTGATCTGCTCGAGTTTATGCATCTGTCAAACTACCCGGAACTTGCATTGATCACACCACGTATTCAGTGTCGGTCCTGTTTTATGACGCGAGTAAACATTCACACATTTATCTGGATGTTATATGTTTTGTTGCGCGAGTAAACAACATTCACACATTTATACCCGGATGTGATTTCCTGTTTTATGGCGCGAGTAAACATTCACACATTTATCCGGATATTATATGTTTTATTGCGCGAGTAAAAATTCACACATTTATCCGGATGTGATGTTCCTTCAGTAAACCCTCCAGCTTCTCGATCCGAATAAGACGATCCTTCATTAATCCCTCCAGTTTCTTGCAGCGATTATTCAGAAAGTCCGCCATTGCTGACGCGGGGACACACTTGTAGAAGCGGCTTTTTTCCAACTGCTCTAGCTGCTCTCTCACGCACATTTCGATCAGGAACGCCCTGTGCCGCTTCATGCCATACTGCTCGCACATCCACAGGTAAAACAGAATCTTGTCTATGTACAGCGCATGTGCAGTCTTGACATTTTCCGTCCCACTTGGTTTGTACTCCGGACGACTGACCTTGAAAGGTACCAAGCTGTCCCCAATCTGCTCTTCGCAGTTTGCGAACACTTGCCTAGCTTGAAACTCGTCAGCAATCGAAAGAATAGCCGGCATCAGGTCATCTTGACAAAATATATATATATATCAAATTAAGGAGTCAAAATAAATCAAAAAATATCTCTGTTTCCTCTAAAGTTAAGACAGTACTAGAAATCATTTTATCTACTTGTTCTTTTAAACAGTTTACCATTCTACTCATTATGGAAACTAATTCCAGTTTGTGTTCTAGTTCCTCCTCTAATTTCTTGGGTACACATTTTACTGAGAATATCTTTTTTCATGTGAATCTATTTCCATTTTAAATTGCAAAATAACTCTACCACGGTCATGCAACAAGCTGACTGGCAAGCTATATGACTGATTTTACAAAAGTATCTCATATACATTCAAGTAACTGATAAACTTTAAAAATAGTTACTTAAGATGCACAGTCAGTCTAAACAGTATAATCTCCACACACTCAAGCAACAAGTAAACTGTAAATCTACTTATTTAAAATGCACAATCAATGTAACAAATATAATCTCCACACATCAATAATGGAAACTATGATAATACATGTTTCAATACAATATGCAATTAATAATTATAAATCTAAAGGTAAATTAAAAAATTTCAAAAGATAAAAAAAGAATTTACAAAGCAAGATAGTTCTAGATGGTGTTCTAAAAATTATTATTAAGATATGACTGCTTTCTAAATGTCTATTCCACTAGTCAAATGTATCTCTTTCTAGCTCAGTTTTAGTCTAGGACTTATTGTTAAGTTCTAAGCTCAACAAATTTTTCAAAAATTGTTTGCCACATTTACTAATGTCAACACAATGACAATTAGTTTAACAAATTTGAACTCATCCCCAGACCGAGCCTAACCACTTTATGTGATGCTAATGCCACCTAGTTAATGGTTATGATTATTAGTAATTAATTACTCATCCATAACTAATTACAAGTGATGAGAATCTTAATTTATGTTACAATTCCCCAGCAGACACCACTCATCTCGCTCACTATGCAGGCACTGTACACGTTTTCTCTCTTCCACAACATTAAAGACAAACATTTACAGTCACACAATATTTCTGTAGGTGGAAACTTCTTACTAAAAGAGAAAACAAATCCATCTTTAATCTATATTTAGTGAGCCCCCATCCACCCACTTTTTTCTCTAACATAAGGTTAGGAATATGTGCAAAAATGTCAATAAATTTAACAATAAAATATACATATAACAAATATAATGAAAAAGATTACATGACACCAATATTTCCCCAAAACCATATTTGAATATCTATACATTTTTATATCAAAATACACAATTCAACAGTTTAGTGTCAATACAAATCACAGGATAATTCTTATCAGAGAAAAGAAATGGAGTTGTTAGAGATAATAGTTTGTACATAACCTGATTTAGGCACTGTCTCAATAGTCTTTCACAAGCTTTTGTAACAAAGTCACAAATTATTGTTCATGGCAATTCCACGTGTTTCTCTCATCACAATGTAGAATGCTGACTTGCTGCTATTCTCGAGGCTAATCTGGCACTCTGCCATAATAGCTCCCTCACGAAGAACAACAACTGTAGCAATTTCCAGTAATCTTGTACCAGAAATTGCTCAGTGTAGTCAGCATACTTTGCCACCATACATCAATGGAGTGGAGTGTATTTCTTACATTTGAACACTGCAACGGTCTATAATCAGTAAACCAGGAGATTCCGATAAAACAAGGCTGCTTTTTCCCATTAAGCTAATGGCCGCCTTTAATGACCATAAAACTTCTTGCCATAACAAATTCAAGTGATTAGACAATACAAATCTCTGCAGCATGTAAACTTTTTATCTTAGCCCATTGGCTGGCCTTGTTCTCATAAATCTTAACCATTGGATTATAAAATGTACTCATCCACTTGGAACTGATTTGCACTGCATCGGCAATTTCTAGCATATTCTCAACTAGAGTGTTTACTTCAACTCTGACACTTAGAAAAATATCATCATAAGGAGTGCCCAAGGTCGGGTCACTTCAACTATTTAACATTTTATATAACAATTAGAAATAGGGATAGGCAAATTTACTCCACCACAGATGGAAATTACAAAGACGTGTATATAAAAGACTACTGTGGTCGTTAATCAAGTGAAGTGTATTTTTCTTTAATCAAATCAAAAGTATATTGTCGTCGTCAATTAAATAGTTGTTAGGTCAAACTGATTAATCTACTTCATTTTGTCTTGCTACATTTTCAATTGTTCCATCCCTTAGAAAGAAAGGAGCTTACTTCATTTCCTTGTTTACTTCTCTAAGTTCAGTAGGAAAACAGCGTAACTAGTAATTAAAGATGTTACTGTCAATAATACTGCTAGATATGTGTATGTTAGTTTGTTGATACTATCGCTAGATATGTGTATGTTAGTTTGTTGATACTATCGCTAGATATGTGTATGTTAATTTGTCGATACTATCGCTAGATATGTGTATGTTAGTTTGTCGATACTACCGCTAGATATGTGTATATTAGTAGGTCAATACACCGCTAGATATGTGTATATTAATCTGTCAATACACCGCTAGATATGTGTCTGTTAGTCTGTCAATACTACCGCTAGATATGTGTATGTTAGTCTGTCGATATTACTGCCTGATACTGCTCTGTTAGTCTGTCTGTATTACCAGATGTTACTGGTCTGTCTATATTACCAGATGTTACTGGTCTGTCTATATTACCAGATGTTACCGGTCTATCTATATTACCAGATGTTACCGGTCAGTCTATATTACCAGATGTTACCGGTATGTCTATATTACCAGACGTTACCGGTATGTCTATATTACCAGACGTTACCGGTATGTCTATATTACCAGACGTTACCGGTATGTCTATATTACCAGACGTTACCGGTATGTCTATATTACCAGACGTTACCGGTATGTCTATATTACCAGACGTTACCGGTATGTCTATATTACCAGACGTTACCGGTATGTCTATATTACCAGATGTTACCGGTCTGTCTATATTACCAGACATTACCGGTCTGCATATATACTGGTCGTGTTTCCAAGTGAAACAAACTTTTCTAGTCATTATTATTAGCCTACCTAAGAAGTCATGAGTTTAAACCATCTTGTCATGCTATGAATTTCAACTGAGGATTTGTTTTCGTCTTATTTTGCACGATGTTGAAACTAGGCTTTGCTTTTATCTTCTCATGCTAGAGTTTATTTTAAAGTTAGTTTTAAAACTGTCTTGTCATACATGATGCTTTTCTAGAGCTTATTTTTTTTTAGTTTTAAAACTATTTTGACATGTACAATGCTATAACAAGATTTTGTTTTGAAATGAGTTTTAAGCCTTCTGGTTGAGCGTGAATCTCTAATTATATATATTTTAATTACCTTTCAAATCGTCTTATCGTGCATGTTGCTATAATTAGATTTGGATTTTAATTGCGTTTCTAACCTTCTGGTCAAACGCGATGCTGAAAACAGGATTTGGTATAAATGAATTTTAAGCTGTCTTGTCATTCATTATTCTATAAATAGACTGGTTTTTAACTGATTCTAAAACCGATTTACAGTTGTCACTAAAAAAAAGTAAGTTCTCAAGTAAAGTCTACTCAGTATATATTCACACACATGTAATTAATTATACCTGTAATTTGATCTAGTGTGTGTACTGGGTATATTTGCTGCAGAAACTTGACCACAAGGCCATAACTTTTGCCCGGAAGTTCGATCTCAAGGGCATTCCCATCTTTGACTTTGTGGTCGGACAAGAGCATATTTTGAATTACAGGCGAATTCTGCGCTAGGATCGCTTTGTGAACGTGCAGTTTTCTCCCTTCGACGACCAGCGTCAGGTCCGACAACTCGTCTGGCTCCTGGAAAGGATTGCTGTGCTCCCTGTTAGTTGTCTGGACTTGTTCCGCTTTTTCACTCATTGTCGTAATGCTCGTCAATGATTTCCTTGTTGACTGTGACACATACAAACATTCGTATGTGATACTTTTCCCATCATTAACAGGTACACGTGACACGACTGAATATTTTCTCTTTGCCTTTTAACGAGAAATTAATTTTATGACGTTAACCTTAGTTGCAAGTTTGGCTCATTTAGTACTGAAAATGAATATACTACTGTAACGCACGGTTATTTATATTATTTTGATAGATTGATTGGTTGATTGATTGATTGATTGATTGATTGATTACATATTATTGGTTGAAGAAGCCTCATTTTACCGCTAGAATCAAAATCATAATTTAGTGACATCAAAAAAACATATCCGACTATTCTACATGTTTGTAGCTATCTTATAACATGAACAGCCACATTAAATTCACTTAATGAACAGTCACCAGACAGCAAAACTCAGATAAAGTAATTATTGGCAAATATTATTCTTAATATTTTTTCATACAATACGATTGATATTAAAGTCTATAAAAAAAATTATAATCAGTAGAATGCTTTCTTTTTTCATTTTTAATGATTCTTTACATTTTGTATGCGAGTAATTCCTTTTTACGATAAATGTCATAAGATGAAAATTGATTGGTACTCACAAACAGTGACACCGACGAAATGCGAATTTCAAAAAAGTTTCCTTTGCACTTGTACCTATGGTTATGATTCAAACATTTCCAATTTTATATCGACACCAAAAGTCAGATGATTTTATAGCAACAACAAAAAATTCGCAGAAGTATTTTTCCGACTAAATTATCTTATTCACACACGCCTGGGAGAAACGTTATAAAATTTGTCCTCTGGAAAACCAGAAACAGTGGTGGCACGAGAGACCGACTTTTGGTCTTAGGGGGCTAGGTATATAGACCGCCTCCCTGACTCAAGTCCGTAAGTGTCAGTTAGTGTTAGGTCACAGTCCCCCCACCCCACCCTACCCAACACTTTCCATTTCCCATTGCCTTTTTTCTGTCTTTATTTATTTACCGTCTTTTGTAGCCACTTGTCCTGGCATAATATACCTATTATATTGGGCTTCAGTGTGTTTGCGTTTCGAAATAACTCTCAGCAAGCGGAGAGTGTTTGTATGGAACTATGTTAAGTGTATGTGTAAAATAAATATTATATATATATATTTATTTAAATCTTGACTGATTATTGATGAGAGATAGCGTGGCCTAGACTCTGCTCGTAGCCGGAGGTCGTGCGGGATCTTAAGTCGAGAATGAAGAGCCGTTATAAAGGCCTTTTGAAAACGTCTCTCTAATCTCGGCTCAACTGGCGCGTCACTGACGCCGCAAGTGCGGGCTTTCGAAGAAACTATGTGTAAATGGTGAGGACAAGTCTGGATACGCCTAAAAGGTAATCCTGAAAGGTTTCTATTGTCCTGCGAGGAGCAAATATCTCCACACACAAACTTATTATTGATAGTTAACAGATTTCAAAGGTAGGTGTGTGTGTGAGGTGGGGGCTTCAGGCTGCACTAGAGATCTTTTCAGGGCGGTACACAGTTAAATTCTGTCCTATTGTCGACATTCAGTCGTTCGACTAGAGACTAGAGCTGAAGTAGCTAAGTGGTGTGGAATGAGCTCCCGCCAAGGTGACCATATGCCATATAACACAGACTTCTCATATAAACACTTGCCAAATATTAAAAGTACGAGTTTGGAAAAGTCAATAGAAGTGCTATATAAAGATTTTTCTCTTTTTATTTTAAATGTTAAGTGTAATTTGACCAAACTACATATTTGATTGCTGTTTGCTTTGACTTCTACAGCGTCCGCATTCTTTGTTGTTGATTTTGCGAACAAGTTGAAGACAGCGAGAAATAATGTTTTAAGGACAGCAAGATGTCAGGACTGGAATGTTAGACGTAGCCCATGGCCTACATTCTTTTGGCTTTCTTCCGAATGCCAAGAGCCTTTGAGAGTACGGTATGTGTAGCACACGGGTCTCATCCGAAGACTTGTACTAAAGTCACCACGAAAAGCTGGGGAATGGTAAATGAGTCACTCGTACGCTTTTTGCCTCGAACACACATACACACTCACCATAACCTCAAATCATATGTACACACAAGAAAAATTACACAATTGCCACTTCGCTTTATCTCACCTCCTATGATAAGATATGAAAAAAACTGTTCAATCCATTAACTGAAGATAATTGTTGTCAAACAGAAATTAGTATGTTTCTGTATGAGGGGTGGGTGTTTACCCAGTCTTAGTTCACCCGTTCATTGTCACGCTATCGATAATGGAATGGGCCATTGTGCTAAAAAATTAAAACTGACTGTACTAATCAATGGATTTTAGAAATTTAAATTACTACTTATTATAGACATATTGATCAATTTAAGAACACATGTTTAATTCAGACTGATTGGTAAAAATTAGAATGTCAAACAGGCTAAAACTAAGTCTGCCTGCGTACGCGACCCATTTCATCCCAACGACGCTGAACGGCACATAATATCCATCCAGTCTTAGTTCACGTCTACCCAGTCTGTCGACATAGTGTCCTATCTTAATCCACCTAATATTTACCCAGTCTTTGTCCACCTAATATCTACCCAGTCTTGGTCCACCTAATGTCTACCCAGTCTCAGTCCACCTAATGTCTATCCAGTCTTGGTCCACCTAATGTCAACCCAGTCTCAATCCACTTAATATCTACCCAGTCTTAGTCCACATAATGTCTACCCAGTCTTAGTCCACATAATGTCTACCCAGTCTTAATCCACCTAATATCTACCCAGTCTTAGTCCACCTAATGTCTACCCAGTCTTAGTCCACATAGTGATTGTTGAAGGTTCAACTTACTGTGTACTTAAAAAATTAGATTGCTGACACAGTACACATTGTTGTATCAACGTAATCCAGTAACTAATACTCGCACACACACAAATAATATATTACAACGCAACAGCTCAGTAATGTAAATTCGAATGCTTGGCCTCCCAAACAAAAAATCTAAAGTTCACCCTTCTACACACACATGCCCCTTCTACACACCCTTCTGTTGAAAGGCCCCCAAGTACTGGGTTGCTACGTCACTACAGTAGACTAAACTTAGAAGATTCAATAAAGCTTAGAAACTTTTAAAATATTATTTCAGCCGGACCGTGCTTACACCAAACACTGCTGGTGCTCGGCAGAGTATCAACACATCTGGGTATTTTAGTGACTTATCTGAACAAGGTTCACTGCTCTTTAAAACGGTGTTATATGAAAACTATTTTTGCAATGAATGTATGATTTTACTAATTGATTTGAAAATATAATGAAATTGCTGTGGGGTCTAAGAAGGATGTCGGGGTGGATGGGGTGGGTGGGTAGTAAAGTACACCATGCTTTTGATTCAAAAACGGAAGGCGGGAGACGTGTTGAAAATAGCCTTTTACTTAACGTAGTAAACACCCCTTTGAAATTCGGTGCGTAGATGTGGAGTCTGTCAGTATGACAGTAAACTTTGTCGGCTTTTTGCACTATAGCCGTAGCATTTGCCTTAGCTGTTCCACTGGCAGCAATCTAAAATGCATTATTTTAAGTCGGCCCTCTTTGACACAGAACTAAGCATGATTTTAATTAAGCTTGGCCCACTTCGACACATATTTACATGGGGTTTTAAGCTTGGCCCCACTTTGACACAGACCTGCACATTTTTTTAATTAATCTTTGCCCACTTCCAACACATTACTACAGATGATTTTGATGAAGCTTTGGCCCACTTCAACACAGAACTAAACACAAATTTAATTAAGCCTTAGCCCACTTCAACACAGAATCTTGTACAATTTTAATTAAGCTTGGCCCAATTCAACACAGAACTAGACTGATTTTGAGTAAACTTGGCCCAATTTGACACAGAACTACACGATTTTAATTCAGGTTGTCCCACTTTGACACAGTAGGCATGATTTTAATTAAGCTCTGGTCCACTTTGGCACAGAACTACACATGATTTTAATTAAACTTGGCCTACTTTGACAGAACTACATAATTTTAATTCAGCTTGGCCCACTTTGACACACTATAACTGATTTTAATTAAGCCTGGCCCATCTCGACACAGAACAACACATGATTTTAATTAAGCTTGGACCACTTTGACACAGAACTACAAGTGATTTTAATTAAGCTTGGCCAACTTCAACACAGAACTACACATGATTTTAATTAAATTTGCCCACTTTGACACATAATACATAACAAATTGTACATGACTTTAATTAAGCCTGGCCTATTTCAACACAGAACTGCTGATGATTTTAATTAAGCTTGGTCAACTTCAACACCGAACTACATGTGCATGACATTTTGGTAGGACAATATGGAGCAATTTAAAACTCATCCAAGCAGACAGATTCGAGACTAATAAATGCACATAACAGTAATAAGAAAATCAGTACACTGATCATAGAACAACTTTAAATCTGAGAAGTGAAGTGACCTGCCACAACTTGAAAGCTGAAGTGTGGAGCAGCCTTACACAAATTTAAAACTGAGGTGTGGAGCAGCCTTGCACATATTTAAAACTGAAGTGTGGATCAGCCTTATACGTATTTAAAACTAAGAAGTGGAACAGCCTGACACAAATTTAAAACAGAGGTGTGAGGTGTGGAGCAGCCTGACACATATTTAAAACTGAGGTGTGGAGCAGCCTGACCCAAATTTAAAACTGAGGAGTGGAACAACCTGACCCAAATTTAAAACGTGTGGAGCAGCCTTACACATATTTAAAACTGAGATGTGGAGCAGCCTGATACAAATTTAAAACTGAGGAGTGGAACAATCTGACATAAATTTAAAACTGAGGAGTGGAACAGCCTGACATAAATTAAAGCTGACCTGTTAGGAGGAGCCAAATTAATGGAAATATATACATGTATTTATATCTTTTATCAAAACTGGAGAATTTTATAATTAAAACTGCTAATAGCACTAAACTGAGAAATGGAGAACACACTCAAACTAAAAAATCCATCAACAAAAAACCAAACTGAAGTCCTAGAAATGAGTTCCTTTAGATATGAAATACATATCCAAACTGTGACAATATCAAACAAAGAATTAATTAGTCTGATAGGCAACTCTAATTGATCTGATAGACAACACCAATCTTATTACACACATATACTGTTACGAGTGAACAACTTTAACATAATAACAAATATGACACAACTTAAAGAAAAAATTCTTAATTAACAAATCACTCCAACACTGAGTTTGTTTACATTCAGTGATATTACAAAATACCACACAAAAAACAACATATTACTGCTGAAACTATTGATTTAATGAAAATGCAATGCGACTATAAGAGGCAATTTTAATGAGGTGCAAGGAACATTCAGATAGATATAAATTAGCTGAGTGTGAAGAATGATCTATTTTAACATTGAACTATAGTTTATAATAAGAAAATACAACATCCACTTCCATCACACGTGCATGCACATATAAAAGCAGGCAAGAACAACAAGACCGAGACATAACAATGTCTTTCAAAATATTGCCACCACCTATCTCAAAATAAACAAGCAGAGTTAAACAAAATAGTGTAATAATATTGTAATGCTGTAATACAACTAAAATAGAACACACATTAAAATCAGAAATGAAAAATGTTTACAACAATAAAAAGACATAAAGGTATATGTATAAATTATTATTTATTATCAAGAACATATTACAACTAAATAAAACATAACAAATTAGTATTACTTAATAATATTCAAGTACAATAAATTTTCTCTGCCATTTGTAAATTTACATTGTGCAAAAATATCATGAAAGAGTGACCCGTCTTTAACAAGAGCACTGAATTTTAAAGTAAAATAAAACATGAAATAAAGACAAAATAATATTTCTGCATATCGCATTCTCACTTTCTTTTAAAAATTACTTCTTTAATGACAAGCTGGATTAACCTGTTTCATAAAAACACTCATTATGTAAACAAATGCATTGAAAACATTTTGTAAAAAAAGAATTTAAGTAGACAAATTGTATCACACAGCTCTTCTCTATATAATATATTTTGACAATGGCAAGTAGAAATAAATAACAAATATAACCAAAAATAAAAGGATTCATAAAAATATTTCTCAACACTTCAACTTGTGTACTGTCTTAAAGGATATGCTTGTTTCTCTGAATCAAAGACTTCCTATAAAAGCAATAACACAAGTGAAGACAAAGTAAACATTTCTCATAACAATAATAAACAGTAGCAGTTTTGAAAAATAAAATAGGCAAAATATATAACAATACTATTTTATACTTAAACAAAATAGCATGAGTATTTAAGTTGTTCATGATTCTGTAACAGTCAACAGGAAGGATTCAAGAATGTGTTAAAACCATATAGACAAACCTATTTATAATCGGGGACAAATACATCAGTGGAAGTTTTTGAAAATGTTCAACATTCTCACCTACAAACACATCCTCAAATAGCCACATCATCACAGGTCTTTTTTTAGTCTTTAAAACTTATCTTGGTAATATGATCCATTTTGATAATTTTATATTATATTATCCCATAAATGTTCACTCCCTTTCTCTTAAAATGGCATACAGATAGTTTTATATACTGTCAAAACAAGTTGCAGATAAGGCCTTAATTATAATTGCCCAAAGTAATTAAGCAACTGTGTGTGTTTAAAATTAAATATGTATGCATTTTTAGTTTAAATGTTTTCTTTCCTTACCTGTAGGTTTTAACTGATTACATTTTTTGTTGGTTTACATTTGCTCCTCACCCCCTTTTTCTTTAAACCAAAAACTACATTACTAACCAAGTACAGAAATGAAACTTACCCGTGGCAGTTTGAACTCAATTCAGTGGCAATACCTAGTGAAAAATCTGTTTAAATTTCTACACACAGTAATGCATAATTCTTTCTCTTAAGTCCAGTAAAATGATTTCACTCTGCAGTTCAGTGAAATGATTTCATTATCTCCAATATTTGATATCAAACAACTTCAACCCACAACTGCTAACAAAAGAAACCTTGGGAAACATTGCACAAAGAGTAGGTTAGTGGAACCACGTCACATTTTTTCATAAGATAGTTTCTATTTCTGCAGTAATCTCTAGGATCTTTATTTTTAAATATACTGTCTGACAGGCACAATGAATTTTATTAAATACTCCACTTTGTTGCTGATCTCATTGCAGACGTTTATGATTGATTTTTGATTTATCAGATAATGGCACTGTTTTTGTATTCAACAAACATGTTAACTGTCATGCTCAGCTACTTTTAGGACACACTGTAAATATCACACATAAAAATCCATTCAAATCTGAAGAATATTCAACAATTTGTGGATCTGTTTTCTTTCAATACTCTGCAAGGCAAATCATCATTTTAAACAAACATGAGAAACAAATTTCACATTTCATGAGCAACAAAAAAATTACATTTCAAAAATCAGTATGATAGCCATTTTTTCAATGTTAAACTGAAAACCAAAATCTTTTTTTTATATATATAAATATGTGTATATTCTTTTGAAAAACTAGGTTTGGAGTGTACATGACCAATAAAACTCAGCTATATACAACATGCTGGCCATGCATAGTAAATGCTGTGCATAGTACATCAATGCCCTTTTGCTATATTTCACAAACAAAGCCCATAAATTTTCTAGTTCTGTTTTGCTTGAGTATCATCCAAGTTTAGGGAAATCATTTTGAAGATGAACCAGCCTGATAATTAAATCCTATGATATGAATGGATAATGAATAATTATTTTATCCTTTCATAAAACTTGAATATCATAGTAGTGCTTGCTATGTTCATCTTGTGAGTCTGGGTGTATGTTTTAGGGTATACAAAGCATTATATGTGTATGAAGTTTAAACAAAATATTCTCTACGATTATTTAAACAGACATATGAACACAAATGGCACCAAGCAAAACATCTCACAATTTTCTTTATCTTGTCATTGCAAATGTGAAATAGTGATCTGTAACACCCAAAATGCATATGGCATAAATAATAATTAATTATTATATTTTTTATTAATTATTTAATCTTCTGAATTTAATTAAGAGTTTGTCACTTTTGTTTTTGAGATTTCTTTCTGAACTGTTGTTAAGTTAGGATATAAAATACTGTTAAAATCTAATTAAGTGTTGGACAGTCCAATCTATTAACTTAGGTCATATGAATACTACTCCTTAATTAGCCTGCCTTTGTCACAACTACTTATTATGTACCAATTGTTTCTTATTTAACTTTAATTGTGTTGAAAAATAGTGTTATTTGTTAATTACACTTCCATTTCTGTATTTAAACAAAGGAGATGTGCATGATTGGTGGTTTTTGGTTTGTTTGTTTGTTTTTTTTTGGGGGGGCTTAATTTTAATTGTGTTAAAAAGTCAGACAATAGCATATTTTGGGAAGTGTCCCCCTGAGCTGAGAGAGAGTGTGTGTCTGCCAGAATTTCTATACAAACAAGAAGTGTTCAAGCTTGCAAGGAGGGATAGGAGTTCTGAACTGGTAATGCTTAGAGACGGGTGGAAATAAATTAACGGTTAATATCTCTGAGGCCTGATTGAGTTTCTCTGTCTGCAAATTATGAAGACCTGTACAGGCAGGATTAAGTAGATGAGGGGTTGAGTAGCTAATCTGTTAAACTGTCCATCACACAATCCAAGTTCTGCATAAGAGATATATATGTATTATCATGTATTATCATTCTGTGTACAGAAAAATACAAATTAAAAATAAAACTGTACAGCTGATGATATATATACACACACACACAATGAGTATATAAAAAGCAGCCATCATTAAAACTGGAAAACATCAAGTGTTGCAGACCAAGCTGTTGGGGTCATCCAATGAGGTAATTGCTGTGCAAACTTAATCATGGTGGGCGTCCATTGGTTAGAACCATGCAGGTAATGGCCAGCAAAGGCAAATTCCACAATAGGTTCTTTAGGATCTAAGGCAGGGTCCACCTGTACAATAATGTAAAACTAATTCAATAAATCTCAAATATGTGTGAAAATATAAACCTCAAATATTAATGATTTTTAAAAACTACAACATGGCAGGATATGATTTTATTTCTAGAGGTTCAGAATAATCTAAGTTTTATTGCCAGGACTATCCTTTCTCAACAGAGATCTTGCATGCTCTAGAACCATCAAAATCTGTTGGCATTCTCAAAGAACAAACTGCCATCAGCATTTGGACTGAGAGAGGTGATGAAATTAAAACAAGGAGAATATATTCTTGTAGAGTTCGTATATTTAACATGCAATAACCATGCCTAATACATATTCCCTTGCGCAATTTTGATTCTCTAATATCAGATAAAGTTGGTCATTTCAGATGAATTCACCATAGTGACATAAGCCCAAACTGATGCAATGAGTGGTTTCAAAAGGTATTCACCACAGTAACATAAATATAAAATGAAGGACTGAGTGATTTTAAATGAATTCACCATAGTGACAAAAGAAAACAATGATCTAGTGAGTAGTTTCAGATGAATCATTATAGTGACCTAAGCATAAAATGACACTGAGTTTCATATAAATTCTTCATATTGACATAAGCACAAAATGTAGTGAGCAAACTGCATTTGTACAATCTAAAGTTAACAGATCCTTGTCATCTGGGACCAAATCTGCTGTGCCAGAAATTCACCATGTAACATATCTGCTTCAGCTAAACACACATGAATACTGTAGGTTCAAACCCATTATATATTTTTTAATTCATCTAACAATTTTTTAAAATTTACTAGGTAATATTTAGATGTCTAAAACTTGCAATACATCTATTCTCATTAATATCTTTCAAAACTTTAAACAAATACATATTAAGAAATCTAATCCTTTCTGATGTAACAATTCAAAGCTATCTGGTTTTTGTTATCAATAATTGTCCAAAGGACATTTGCAGCCAAAAGGTTTCCCTTACAAAGTCTGTTATCAAAGAGGCTTGCAGGAAAAAATGGTGTACAGAAATATAATATTTAAGTCAATGTGGAATTCTCAAAAATCATCCTTTTCTTAATTTTATTTCAGAGGCATGGTCTTCTTAACTTTTACCAAATTGCTTTTTTTCAAGTGCTAAATAAGTAACATACCAACTTTGAAATTTAAAAAAAAATCTTTATGAAATATTCAAATAAATTCATGAAACTTTTACCACATTTGGATTTTTAAAAATGGATTTAAAAAATATATGTATACAATTTTAAATAAAAATAAATTCACAAACACTAAAACAAAATGTATTTACTTATTGTCAGTAATTTATTTTTTATATGGGACTGTAAAAAGCACCTGGGATTAAAATTCTCTTTAAACTGATAGGATGAGACCTAGACATGCATAATTATTTAACTATCACATACATCTAAAATCACCAGTGACACATTTCAATAGATAATTAAGGTAACATAAATAAAACATAATAACATAATAAAACTGATTTGGCAAAAATATGACTTAAAAAATTAGTAAAACAGCTGTGGTCAGTGGATAAAAATCCAATATTTTACCATTTACCTGATGGATGAGTATACTTTTCTTTAGAAAAATAATTACTGTGTTTAGTCAGTTTAAGCTAAAAGTTGTATATTATGTAGTAATCAGAGTAGCACAAGGAAATTTTGTTATCTCTGCTTTGTGCTAAGATATGGACTTATAAATAACATTCTGGATGAAATACTCTGTTTTGTGCTAATATATGGACATATAAATGACATTCTGGATGAAATTCTCTGCTTTGTGCTATGGACTTATAAATAACATTCTGGATGAAATTCTCTGATGGCAAATATGATAAAAACTAAACAGTATATAACTACTTAACTATTGCAAATATCAAAGAGGTTAATCTTGAATATTTACTAAGTGATCACAAGCTACTTTCCTGCTAATGGAAAGGGTCAGTGAGGAACAGGTAAAAAGAAAATAGAAACTGAAAGTAAGTGTATTATTAAACTGCTTTTGGGAGCTTGCAAATTATTATTCATTGGTTTCAATCATCTCTCCTTGATAATGGTAGGGATACCCTTTATAGTTCTAACATGGACAGTCTGTGGATAGGAAATTTCTTAATGCTGTTAAAACCAGAAGCAAAACAAACAGAAAATATTCACTGTTAAAAACAGCAACAAGCAAAAAGTTAAAAATGGGGAGTAATTACCAACATAAACAGTAACTCATCTTACATAAAAATCTATAGAAAACTGCCATGGTTGTGCTGGTTTCTCTCCATATGCATAATATACAAAATATGTATCATCTAAATCAGGAACTGTTGTAATAAAGGCAGGTTCTCCATGTCCAAAGGTCCAATTTAGCACGTGGACACCATTCCGGGGAGAGAAGAATATAGTCACATGGTCTGGACCTAAAAACATTGTACATTATTTGCATAAAGTTTTCAAGAACTTGTACTTGCAATGTTTATGAAATATCAATATACATGCATTCTTCATGGAACAGTAGCCTGGACATTTATTTTTTAGGCAAATGCAGTTATGGGATTGCATCACTATATCCAGAATAAAGTAATAATAATTTTAATTAAAACAGAGAACCAGAGTAATTTCATAGGAATTTTTCAAGATAAAAATTGGATTAGAGTGCAAATTCTGTCACCCCAACTAAGACAGACATCTAGAACTAAAATGTGAACAATGATAATATTCTCAAAATAAAACATGACCATGAAACAGATGATATGTCCAACACAATAATTATTAATTATTCTCTACTTTCCATCAGTGTGCATTTGCCAGATTTGATATAAGAATAAATAAACTGATCTTACCTGTCATTTCAAATACCATTCTTCTTGTCTCAGTTGTGAGTTGCTTGGTTTCCAACAGCTTAGTGACAATGCGAGTTACATTTAATAATGGAGCTGGAAGGTCTACTGTCTTCCTAAAAATATCAGGTGAAATTTAAAAGAAATGAACCTCCCAAACCATTTAATCAGCAACCTCATATTAGTCACATATATTTGAAGGTGAATTAATAGAGGAAAATTTAGTTACATCTAAAATATTTATGAAATCATTTTCCTTTAATTTGAACATTTATGTTAAAGTGGATTCCATTTAAAACAAAAAACAACAAAAATACCTTGCATCAAGACGAGACAGAATTGGATAAAGATAAGGACGTCCACAATAGATTCCTTCACAAATGACGCTCTTTGCTTCTCGAAAGAGTTCGGGCACTTCTTGTTCTAAGAGGCTCAATCCTCCATGATCAAAAGGTTTCAACCACAGAGAAGATTCCCTTTTAATTACTTCTCCCGAAGAAGAATGAAACTGTCGATCTATGTGCTAAAATAAAAATAGGAAAATGTGTATTTAAATATTTAATACCAATAAATTACATGGAACAAATATGAAAAACAATTTAACCTATCATAAATGATTTGATTAAAAATATATTAGCATACGAATATGAATGAGGAAGCAGAAAAGTATGTTTTAAACAGTGAAATAAGAATAAAATGAAAATGACATTTTCTTAACTTCCATAATTATTTGTGTAGTAGAGTTTAAAAAGTTAAATAAGTTTTCTTGCAAAAATAGTTGATTACCAGAAAAATCATTCTCTGTTGAGAACCATGTTCCTTCGATGAAAATGGAAAGCCAAGTGGTGTGAAGACCACTGCCAACACTCCTACTAAGGATATACCCAGTAAAACTTTGAGGACACTGCTCAGATGCTGACTGACATATACCAAGGATAGCTATATGTAAAATAAAATAAAAAAATATATTACTTAGGATCAAATGTGTTTTCATCAGATGATGTATTTGCCAATATTCTTTGTCAATCAACAGATATATTTGCCAACATTCTTGGTCAATCAACAGCACTAAATTTACTAAGTCTGTATTAATGGCTCATGTTTCATGCAATATGGAGAAAATTAAAAATATATCAGTTTAATACTACTCTAAAACAACTGTGTTTACATCATAGTAGTTTATGAAAAATCATCATTTGAATATACAAGTTAGTTGTCATTAATTTACGAGATGAATAAATGCACATTTTTGATACACCGTAAAAAGTTATGAAATGGAAAAGTTAAAATTATAACAGAAGGGTATATTCTAAATGATAAAAATGCAGATTTTTTCCCCCAGAGAATGTATTATATTTTACAAGCTGTGTGCACACATAGCTCTTAATTACCTAATTGCACTTGTAATATATTATACATATTCAAGACATCAGAATATTCAAATAAATTATTTTTTCTAAAAACAATAAAGTAGCAAGGAGTTTTAGCCCAATTTTTTCCAATGACACAGATCTAAAAGCCAGTGATATATGAGTTCTTAAACATCACCAGACAAGAAAATATTTAACACATTTGAACTAAAGATGGAAAAAAACACAAATTGTAAAATGTCATATCTCATGGAACTATATATCTTACAGTTCAAGTATTCAAAGAAAGAGGAATTAGTAAACAATACACATGAAACAATTATTTTATGCCATCTGTTTTAATTTTTTGCATACTGTTATTTTAAAACAATGTTTACAGAATTATGTAAATATTTTGAAAGTGGTAAAACTTGTAGCATTGCAATTTGCTTTTTTTTAATGTTTGCATATTTTATATATAATTACACATATATCTACAATTTAGAAAACAGTTTAAAATTATTTTTATAGTTTCTTGTAAATAAATATATAATTTATAATTAAACACAATTAATTGTATTCTGTTTTTATTAATATACAGTGGAATCCACTAAATCAGACCACATCAGGACCAGAGCATTTTTAGCCCAATTAAGCACTGCCCGATTATGCAAATTAACTAAAGTACATGTATACATATATGAAAAAGGTACAAAACAAAAAGACAAACTACCATGTATGTAAACAAAAATACTGTAATATTGTAAATTAATTCTGGAAACAAATGGTACAGATCAGAGAAAAATATCACACTAAAAAAATGTCAATTTAATGTATACATGCAAGAATTAACAGTAAATGCTGGAGGAATTTATCGAGTCCCCTGCCATATTTTCTTGAATGACTGTAAGTAAACAAAATCAGAGCACATATCTAGTGCTTTCATTGCCTTCCTGCATGAAGAGGAGTGGTAATTCAGCAATAACTTTTCTGGTATCGTAGTTAGTCACTCGTCAAGACCTGGCATGTTATTCTCATCATCACTTTCCTGGTCTTCTGATGTCTTTTGGTGTTGACTGCAATTTGTTCAACAATTTCATCCCACAATCTTCATTTTCATTGTAGCAATGAAAATTATTGTCGATTCATGCAAACTCTTTGTAGTTGTGTTGCACTTCCAAAATGACATCATTTTCACTATCTGTCAAAGCCAAATTGAATGCTCCAAACCACAGTGAGAAAAGCAGTTCTGAATGGTCTTGATGCTTATATCTCACCAAGTATTGGCTGCAAACTATAGTGATTGTAAAAGGTTAATCCTTGCACTGACTTCCTTGGCTGTTGAAGATGATATCAGTAGATTTTCTTCAATTGCTTCAAGAATGTAGTTTACCAAATTTACAGATACAAAGTCTTCACATTTTTTATGATGCCCATGTCCATTGGCTGTACCAAAGTTGTAGTGTTGGGAGACAGAAATTCTAGATCAATGCTTTTCAAACAATCTAAATGAGGGTGTGCTGCACAGTTGTCAATAAGCAGCAGAATTTTTTTTTATTTCAGTTGTAGTTCCACGTCTCAACTCATTAGCCATTGCTTAAAAATTTCATAAGTCATCAACACATTTCTGTTAGCAAGGTTCAGAACTGGTAAATTGTCTATTTTGAGCCCTTTAATGCATCGAGGCTTGGAGCTTTTCTCAACAACAGCTTCCATTTATCAGTTCCAGTCATGTTTTAACAGCATAACAGTTACATGATCCATTGCTTTCTTTGATTCTGACATTGTTACATGTTTGTTGATTAGGGAACCATCTTGTGTTGCACGTTAAATAAAACAGGCCTATTTGATCGGCATGGCAAAATTTCTGAAGCAAGTTGGGCAGTTTTGCGGATTTCCATTGTTCAGCACTTACAGCATCAGCACTGTTCTTCTCACAGTGTGCCTTCTTGAATTTAATGGCCAATGTTTTGAAACTGTTGTGTAAATGAACCTTATTATTATAATTAGAAACACTGTCAATACCTTTACTGGAATCAAAATTTAAATTAGTATAATCACCTATCAGCATTCTGACAAAAACACCAATATAAAAAATGTGAGCTACAGCACACAACAGAACTAAACCTGACAAGTGTTGCAAAACAAACAAAATTAAGTTTTTTGGCAAAATTAATTATTGACTCTGACCTTAATTGAATCAATATCTAAACTGATACACATGTATCAGCACTTATATTAACAATTAAAGCACAAATCATGTTTTTTGTTTTGTTTAAAGTTTATAAACAGTAATGGTACATGTCACAATTGTCACCAAATAAAAATTAATGACTGTTTATGTGTTTATAAAACAAAATTGAAAGTGCTACAATCATATATCAATGTTCTGATGATGAAAGCATAGTGTAAAGAAACTAACATGATCTCTACACTGCACATAAGAACTGTAATCAAATAACAGTCATGAATAGCAAATAAAGATCAATACATGTATATAATATTTAAATCAGCCTGCTGGATTATATTAATGGCTGAATATAAGTGATTAATTCATTTGTAAGTTCACAGCAAAATTATTAAAATGGCAAGTGAAAAAAAAATGTTAAGTCCAACTTAGATGCAATAACACATTTACAGTAATGGCATGAAAAAAATAATTAATGATCAGTATCAGAAAAATTATAAAAGCTTCAAGAAAAATAATAAAAAGGTTATGTATAAAAAGTTAATCACTGTTTTGTTTTAGCATTTGAATATTCTGATATTGCTTATTTGATACAATATTTCACCGAAACTTTCAATTTACATGCTGTTATTCAACCAAAACACCAAATTTTGAAGGCTTACACTACTTGACAGTAGTAGGGAAAATGAGGGGAGGGTGGAGAGTGACAAGAAGAATTAGAAGAAAACAGACAATGAAGTGATCCACTGCTGCTTAAATTAAATACATTTGTAAGCAGTTTCAGAATAAAATTCTAGACCAAAATCTGACTTTTCACAGATATTACACACATGTATGCACACACACACACACACACACCCATCCCCCAAATGTGTATACAGTGTTTTATAGTCAAAATGGAATGTTGGTACATACAGATGTGGAGAGAAATTGTTTTCACAGTAGCATGTTAGAAGACTTTTTAAACTGTAATGTATCAAATCATTGATTTAATGCAAAGCAATATAATAAATAATACAATTAAAATATGCATTGCAGAGAAAGATGCATAACAGATTCATAAACATTTGTTCATGTATTTTGGTATCACAGCAGTCTTTAATACTGGAGTTCTAAAATATGACATAATAAATTATAAAAAATATTTATTGCTTTAGACAAAATGTAGTAATATATACACATAGAAAAAATTCAATTTCAGTAACAAATATTGACCATTGAAGTGTGTATACATTTGGGAGGACATCCAATCTCTCTCTCTCTTTCTCCCTCTAGCTTAGCAAAAATCTCCAAATATAGTTCAAAATCTTCTTTTTACAACAAAGTCTGATAGGGAGAGACTTAAAAGAATCAAGAATGAAAATTTTTCAGATAATTTGTTTTCACAAACCTGGAAAGAAAAGACCATTGTCATGGGCAACAATGCCATCAGTGCAATAGCTACATCTGGCATGCCCTCTGTACCCATGCGCCCAGTGATGGGGATAAAGAACATCAGGAGTACGTAGGTCATATACAAAATGTATATCAGAGGCAATGCTGTACTGAGTATTATCAAGCGCACAAAAGTGCTATTATCTGCAAAAGAATGATTATTCAAAATACAGTGGGTCCAGTTCCTACCAGTGATGAGTATTAGAATATGGCTAAGATATGAAAAATTTGCAAACAAGAGCATCTCCCATTCTGATAATAAACTTATTAAATTATGTTCTTCTATCTGGTGTGACAGATGCCACCTAGTTATGATTATGATTATTATTATTTAATTAGTCATCCATAACTAATTACAAGTGATGAGAATCTTAATTTATGTTGTTAATAATTCTCCAGCAGACACCACTCATCTGTCTCTTTTGGCGGATATGCAGGTGCTGTAAATGTTTTCTTCCTTCCACATTAAAGACAAGCATTTACTGTTACACAGTACAGTATTTCCATAGGTGGAAAACTTCTTACTAAAGGAAAAGATGAATTTGTCTTTTAATCTATAGTTCTATACTTAGCAAGCCCCCATCCACCCATGTTCTTCTCCAACATAAGGTTATCAATATGTGTAAGAAGTTCAATAAATTTAAAAATAAATTAAACCAACAATCAAATATACATATAACAAATACAATGAAAAAAATTACATGACATCAATATTTCCAAGAAGCCATGTTCAAATAATTAATATCTATACAGTCTTATATCCTAAAAGTAACACACAATTCATAAGTAGCTGAAATGCAATAATAGCATACACACACAAATTTAAAGACTATAAATTTGCCTTTTTAATAATAAATAGAACTGCTCTCAAAAATAATTTAACATATATAATTCTCCTCAAGATAATCAAAAGCAGATACTAGATCTTACAGTGACAAAGCAAGCAATGTTAAACTGTCAAGCAATTCCAATAATTAAAATTATTTTAAAATATTGGTCATACAACCCTCCACACAAGATTTTTAATCACTTTCCATTGGCTAGTAAATGTTTTACTTACTGAAACTTAAGAAAAAGTTAACCAAAACTGTATGAGCACAATTAAATAGGAAGGTGGGAGGAAACACTAAATGAAAATGAACACATGCATTTATTATGATATATTCACTTATTTGTTATAGTGTATAATCTCCAAAGTCCACCTATATAAACTTGGACAATCTTGATATTCTTAAATGGTACTGAGAAGGGAATACATGCATATAATATGCACAAAAATGTTTATAACAAAGAAGTAGCATCAATCTTTATGTATGTGTGTATGTGTGTTTGTTTGTTTAGTGCACTGATGAAGTTATTTTATAGCCCATGAAATCATCAATCTATTACTCTGCCAAAAAGGATTGTCACTGAACCTCATATATTGTATGCTCCCTTTGTTTTAGTTGCATGTTTGATTTGTTGCAAATTGCATGCTTGCTTTGTTTTAATTGTATGCTTGCTTTGTTTTAGTTGCATGCTTGCTTTATTATGTTGTATGCTTTATTGTTCGTTGTATGCTTGCTCTTCAATGTATGCTTGCTTTAATGTTGCATGCTTGCTTTGTTTTAATTGTATGCTGTTTTATCAGTTTGCTTTGTTCACGTTGAATGGCTTGCCTCGTATGCTTTCTTCTAAATTGTGTACTTGCTTTGTTGTTTGCTGTATGTTTGCTCTTAGTTGTACTCTGGCTTTTTGTGCTGTAATTTTGCTTTGTTGTAGTTGTATGCTTGCTGTTGTAGTGTGCTTACTTTGTTGTTTGTTGTATTTTTGTTCTTAGTTGTATGATTGCTTTGTTTCGTGTTGCCTTCTTGCTGTGTTGTAATTGTTTTTTTATTATTTTAGTTATTATTATTATTATTAAAATTGATTATCATTCATTTACAATTAATCATTAGTAATTGGTAAAATTTTTAAATAACACAATTTAAATATCCATTGTGATAGCCAAATAAACTATTTGATGCAGTTTTCTTCACTTCTTCATCAGTATGTGTTAACGAGAGAGCGAACTAGAAATGCTTATACATGCATGGCATAGAATTTTGTATCTAAACTAAAACACACTTCCTTGCTCTGAGGCAAAGTTACTAATAATCAAATACACTGAAATATAGTTGATTGCATACCAATGCAATGATTTTAAAATGAAAGCATAATATCTGAAATAAGAGACTATGCTGTCCCATAATGTAAAATAGAAAAATAAATACAGAGCTTAGTAGTTTTTTTATTTCCTTTTAAATGCAAAGAAAACTAGATAGAGCAAAAGCAGCACAGATTTGAAAACAAAACATTTTATCTTGAAAGAAAAATATAGCCAAGGTATCTTTTAAGTGTACTGAAGTCTGGCAATCTTAACCTCTTGCTAAAGAAAAATAAAGTTATTTACAGTTCCTTTCATAAAATGCATATAGTGTGATTTTTTAAAGAAATGAGACATAATCACTCTGGTGATTACTTATCAGATTTTGGGTACCTCTATGTCTGTTACTGCCGCACATCTTTACAGCAGTTCATTTTTTTATTTTTTTCGTTCACAAGACTTTGATTGCTTATCATCAAATGGCAAATGGGTTTTATTTTTTTTTTGTCAACACTCATGATTTTTACTTTTTTTCTTTCTCAAGTCTTTGATTGCTTGTCATCAAATGGCAACTGGGTTTTACATTTTTTTGTCAACACTCATAATTTTTACTCATATGTGCAACCATTTTGATCATTGTGTGAAGGGTGGTTTACAATACAATAATACTGAGTAAATTATTTACACTCTACTTCTGCAAGTTTCCAGTTCAATTGACTCAGAAAGTGACACTTTATATCTCCCTTTTATAACAAAATGAAAATCATGAACAAATAATTTCAAATTAATTTATAGGCAAAAATTTCAGTCAACTATTGTAATTTTTCTAAACTTCAAGAATTACTGTTGTCATTTAATATGAATTTATTTAACCTTACGAATGATGACATTTTTAACATCCATTAAGGATTTAGATTTTCTCTCAGACAAGGTGGACCTATTACAATGCAAAGACAAACTCAGTAAATATAATAAGTTCCCCTGGATTGGTAACACCATACCTTTCACTTCTTGTACAATGATTAACCTTATGTACATACACCCATATGCTAACATTTTCATCATATATAGTCTGTTACAAGAATAATAAATACCTAGGAACAAAACACTTTTGATACAATAAGAGGCTTTTTCAGCCTACATAGATGTTTGTTTCCTGAATGAAACCATTATTTATACTCCTTAAATATACTTTATCGGTTGTCTTTAGCATCCATGCATATTACCACAAGTATTAATATTACTTAAGTCATTATCAAAAACCGATCAAAAACTAAAATTATATTGTTTATTTATTTAATGAAAAAAAATTAAAGTAAATTTCATTAGCATGAAGTATACCTTACTTACCAACTAACTCCTGTTTTTGCATTCTAACAAAACAGTATCCGACAAGAGGACATATAATAAGCAACATTGGAATGTACGCAGACATGACGTTGTGGTGTGTTAAAACTGCAAGAATAATGGACCATATCAGCATGTTGGCTTCAAGGTACAGTGTTGCTGCCTGTGTTCCTGGACAGTCCTGTTTAAAAAAAAAATAATATTCATGATTGCATTTACCTATGAAGGCAAGAGATATGAGTAAAGATAATCTGTATGTATATCATACAGAGACTCTACACATGCTATTTCAAGATTACAAGGATAAGATAAATTTTGGGAAACTGTATACAAGATTAAGTTTTAATAGTGATAGTTGGTATAACAAAGCATATCTTAAGAATAAACATGAAATTTCATGTCTAAATAGAGGACACTTCATTCACAAGAACACACTATGGTTTTGATAAACATATTTGTTCATTACATTTTCTATTTTTTCATTTAAGTGCCAAGAGAATATTACTATAAAACTTTCAGTGAGTTCTCTGTTAATGTGATATATGCATTCCAATTCCCTCGTGTAAATAAAATAAAAATTATTTATGTATAATTAAACTATCACAATGTTAAAAGAGAGGTACACCACTTAGTTTGATGTCTGTATGGAAAGAATAACTAAGAAAATGAAAACATGGAAATCAGCATATCACTCTCCAGTCACATAACTTCAAGTCTGACATGCAAATAAAACTAAAATGCCTAAATATTACTATTATTAGTTTGCATAAATTAAAATTTGCACAAACAATATTCATTTTAACGGAAAACTCATTGTACATTCAACTTCTGCTATCTAAAGTATGTTAGCAGCAATATATACAGTCACCTTGCATAAAGTATATTATTAACAACAAAACATTCACCTTGTATAAAGTATGTTATTAACAACAAAACATTCACCTTGCATAAAGTATGTTATTAACAACAAAACATTCACCTTGTATAAAGTATGTTATTAACAACAAAACATTCACCTTGTATAAAGTATGTTATTAACAACAAAACATTCACCTTGTATAAAGTATGTTATTAACAACAAAACATTCACCTTGTATAAAGTATGTTATTAACAACAAAACATTCACCTTGTATAAAGTATGTTATTAACAACAAAACATTCACCTTGTATAAAGTATATTATTAACAATAAAACATTCACCTTGTATAAAGTATGTTTCAATACACAGTGGAATCCAATCCCAGCTGCTGCTGAAGGAAACAAAAACACCCAGATAATGTTATACTGGTTTGAGTAATAAGACATCTCTTTTCCAATCCATGTCATTGCAAGGGCCATCAAAACTGCAGCTCCCAACATCACTATCCAAGTGACAATCACTGCACCAACAGCTGTAACCATGTTCATAGGGAAACCATTGGCTGGCTGATCTGAACAAAATTGGGTAGGTGATTATATTATAAATTAAAAATTTAATCAAGATCCAATCATGCAGCATACATTTTTAATGTAAATTTTATGAATATGTAAACCAATTTCCACAAGTGATAATACAATTTAAAGGCAGAAAAGATGCACCTAAAACCAATGTGTCTAGTTATTTAAATCACTAAAATATGTGCAATATTTCTCTTCTCTAAAAACCCATTCATAAATATATCATGGAAATAAACCTAATCTCTAACCTATACAGTTCAATACTGATACGAGTTTCTTTTCCAGGATACCCATAAAGTTTGGAAATAAATAAACTAGTGGAAGAGGACAGTAAAAATGAGAAATATCCTATTTTCTTCTGTTAAAAGAAAGTGTACTTACAACAACTACACTTTTTCAACAAGTAATTCATTTTAACATTAGCAACAACATAGTGGATAATTTTGTTTAGTAAGAGAGATAGTCATATTCTTTGAGAAAATATTCAAGTTTTAAACTCACTTTTCTGTGCACTGAAGTACTGACGCAGGAAAATCAACATAACAACAGCAACAGTGCTCCAATTCAAGATGAGTGCCAAGTGTTTAGGGTAAGCCACAACAAACAATCCCAAGAAATCAAAGAAAACCAGAGAACCATGACGATAACTGCCAGGATCTACTAAGTATGGGCTTGAAGCAAGAGCCTTTATCAAAGCCAAAAGGTTGCTTCCTATGCATAAAAGTAAACAATGTGACTATAAATTCATAAAATATGATATATGGGGAAATGCACTGGCACATTTGATTTATTTTTAGTCAGTCTGACTACTATCTAAAGAAAAAAGGAAAGTCACAAACAGAAATTGTAAAAAATTTAATCCTAAATCATATCTGTTCATTACTTAATTTTATACTTACTGAGGCTTAAGTCTTATTCTTCTACATAAATAGATTAATTTCTAAAATTCATTTCTATTTTGTAAAAAAAGCACTGATATTTTCTCCAATAGCTCATTCTCCATGAAAATTAATCACTAAATCTCAGTGGATTGGATTTTATAATGAAATGTGTAACATAACAAAAAATCCTACTTTTTTCCATAAATTACAAAATTAAAAATTAAAGCACATTACAACAAAGGTATTTTATTACACAAAATTTCTGACTAGTGACTGACCTCCACGCTGCAGACATCCAGGCTCTACAAACTGAGGCAAGTCATTCATTGTATGATACACATAGCCATTACGAATATATGCTATGTCCAATCCTAGAATGAAAAAACAAAAACACAGGAAGAATTTCCTTGGAGTGATCATATATGCAAACATTTTAATTACTCAAAATATGCTATTCCATATTTAAATATCAGATATGTAAATATTAATAATATGAAATTTTCAAGATTTTTTGTTACAATCAGTTTTTCTCAACAACAACAAAAAATATCAGCCATTCCAGGAATGTATAGATGTACACAAAGTAGTAAAAGTAGTTAAAACGCAACTGGGGACAGTATTTTATAATAAGATAAATCTTTCATGTATATCATTAATAACTTCTTAATCAAATAGGCCTGCATGTTTGTTTTTTTAAGGTACACAATTTATAGTTCATGTTTTCTTCTAATTACTATAACAGAAGTTATCTTTTTTTTGTTTCACTTATTGATATCTTAAAACCATTTTATCTTTTGTTGTAATGAAAAACTTTTCACTCATGATGAATATGAAGTTAGCTAAGTAAAACCTATAAATATGAATTCATATTCTTTTAAGAGATTATTACAAGATCAACTCAAAAACAAAAACAAATAATCAATAAGTTTACTTTTCAAAATTTATATGTTTGTAGAAAATGATAAATTAAAATACACATTAATGACAAATACCTCAAATCTGGCAGGAAAAATACTAGAGGTATAAGGTTCTAAATTTTAATAGTCATGATTAATAACATGAAAAACTATCAAAGATCTGTTTTAAATGCACTCTTTAACCTGAATGAGTTGATGGCTTCAAAACATGGTACATCACTGGAAAGATATTGAAATGCTTATATAATTTATAAAAATATATAATTTCTATAATAGTAAGACAAATATTAAGTTTAAACAACAAATCACTTCAAACTTTTCAATTCTTATACATATATATCTCCTAAATACACAAAATATAAAGTTTGCTCTTTTTGAGGGGTAACATTTCCATCAAGTATAATACAATTAAAAAATAGCAAACGAAAATTTGAGTGTGATGATTTTGGCTGTGATACTCCCATTGATCTGCTTATAAAGCAATCCTAAATTAGTTTCAAAAAAGTTTATTGATATAATAAAATTCACAAAAAGATTTTTTTTAATTTTAAAGAAAAATAAAATATCATTTTCTTATAAAATAATTAAGGAGGCTATTTATAAAGTTAGCAAATCTGTGTGCATGGATGTATGTTTTTCCTATAATGCATTAACTCTGGGGAGTTCCAACATATCTGTAGGACTGTACGTAAAATGACCAACCATCAGAGCTGCTTTGTTCTGAATGAATGTCCATTTGTAAATAGCTGTCCAGTAAAAGTTAAATTAAATTTTATTAAATAAACAAACAAACAAAAATTTTTTTACTGATGACACTTACCTGGAATATGCCCAAAATCACGGAAAATCCTAAAATCTGTATCAGCAGGCACAAGCCCACCTTGGAATATTTCCTGGCCAACAACTGATGCATGTGGGTGAGGAGCAGAGCTTATGTATGTCTCAATCAACCAAGGGTGCTCTGGACCTAACAGAAATCACAAGGTATCAGTCTTGTAATTCAAGCATATGAATTATCTTTTAAATATATATATATATATTTAACGCTGAACCTTTTATGGCTAATCTGTCTATACACTTTACAAACCTACAAAAAGTACAAGGAGTTCAAAAGCATTCTTTCTCTGTATGCATACATGGAATACATTTATTTATGCTTATTTATTTTTTTATATAATTTTACAAGTAAACATCAAAACAAATTTTCAGAATAAAAAATACTTTCAAACAGTAATTAACAGTAATATGTAATAATACTTCCCTTTTCAAAGTAAATAAAAGAATTACTCTCAAATCAAGTAATAAATCTGCACCACTATGATAGTTAAAAAAAAAAAATTCTAATTATTTATATAGGAGAAGTTTAAAATAAAATTAATAACTATCATTTATTTTTGAAACTGTAAAAAAAAATATATATATGTTCATAAATGTAAAAGATAAATTTTCTAATGGGCAAAGCTAGCAATGATGTGTGACATTGGCAGATAACAGAACTTTAAAATTCATGAACAGCAAAGGACTTAATATATATATATATATGAAATTAAAATTTCTCCATTATTTTCAGCTCTTGTTTTACAAAATTCTTTTAGTATTCAAATAAACTCTTGAATTTATATTATCTTGTGTTCCACTCTGTCGAGTGCTCATGTGACTTGTTCATCTGATATGATTATCACATAGTCTTGGCTTTGTATCTTCCTTAGTATTATTGCCTAGTTAGTAGAGGTGGTTGGAGACTTAGAAATAGGAAGAGAAGATTTTTTAGAAAGTTGTTGGCCTGTACGTCAGAGATTATAGATGTTATTATTACAATATACCTAAAATAATTAATTTTATATTGTAAAATCCTTTTCAAACAGAGGACTAGCAAGGAGTTAGCAAAATCACCAGGCTTAGGCTTACACAATATAACCCTGTATGTTTAATGATCTTGATAAAATACTCTGGTTTAGCCAGAAAATGGTTAAAGGAGTATGTTTCAGATGCCATCAGAGCAATAAAAGTGAAACATATTTATAATGAATTGAAATTGGGGGGAAAAGTTGATGCATCTCCTAGTTAAGTGAAAGGAATAAACAAACAAAAAAATATCTTCTTTGTTTTCTTTCTTCAAATGAGTAAAGTACATTTAAAGTCTTCATATATATATATTTTTTGGAATACCTATATTTCGAAACTGCTTTGTGACATACACTGAAGGTGAAGAAAACTGGATCTTAATTATTCAGGTAATCTTTTTCTTTTATTCATCTAGACAAATAAATTCATTTTCATATCATCTACCTGTCTGGAATAGGAGCTCCCATCCACCAGCCCCAGCAGAGTCTAGATTGACAAAGGCACGTATAGAATGTGCCCATTTATGCTGTGTGATAAATCCATGGCTTGCCTAAAGAGACAATATTTAGGATAAGAATTAAATAAAATCATTACCATAATATAATTAAATAAGCAAAAATAAACTGCATTTAAATCAAGTGTTACAAAAGTTTTCTTACTTAATGCTTTACACTGGTAACTGCTTAATTCAGACATGGATAATTTGAATTATTGGTTAGTTCAAACTATATAAAGAAAAGTTTTTCTAAAAAACTGATAGCTCTTAATACCTTCAATTTAATTTAATTTGAACTTAAAGTTGATTCTTTATATAAACTGCAAGTAAATCCTAAACAAATTCATCATGGGTCATTTGATGACCTAAACTGTACAGCAAAGTATACAATGAATTGCTATATCATGTCGATGATTGATCTGATGTATAGGACTAAGAATAGGACTAAAAGAGAAAAAACATTTACTGCTCTATGCTCAAATGATAGTAATGAATGAATGAATGAATAAAATGAATAAAAGAGTATTTTAACTGAAAATATTCAAATTTACATTATATTAATTGTAATCTTAATAGTTACTTTATAATCTCTATTTCTTAAATTATATCACAAAGATGAACTAAATGTACAGTATTTCTAAAATTGTATATACACTGCCTGTATTTCTTTGTACACTTCTTTTTAACCACAAATGATAGCTACATACTTTCTTGCATATATCATTAAATGTAAGTGCATATTATTTCAAAACCATAACCCTTTCACTACCCAAGGTGTACAATTAAGTCCTTCCAATGTAAAGGCTTGTGACAGAAGATTCATGAGAAGACAACTCTGCTAAACTGCCCAATATTTTGTGTCTTCTCAACTGCTTAATATTTTATTATGTTATGTTATGTCCCTTCTATCAGTATCATTCCAATCTGGTTCTGAGCAATTGTTCTAAGGGTGTAAACAATATTGACATTTCTCTACAAATGAAATATAAAGTTATTAATTTTTTAATCCCAACAATGAAGGGTTAAACATTTACACCTTCAGTTGTAATTTGTCTTAACAAACAGAACTGGAATATGGCATTCAGGATGTTTTTGAAAACAGTTTAGGCTATTACATTATAAGATCCAAAGGTTTCAACTTGCTTATTTAAATTAACTTATATTTTTAATCTAAGATGTTCTCATGCTAATAAACTAAATAATTTCCCTTTCTTCAATACAAAACTGAAGGAAGGAAAGACTAAAATGTCAAATTAAAATAAACTAATAAGATGGTTTTTTTCAATTCAGTCAATTTTCTTTAGAACTAGAATTAAGATTTTAAAATATATTTTATTTTAATACTGCAAATAAAAGTAGGGGGAAATGTTATCCAAGCTGGTTAAAACTTGGTGTACAAAACAAAAGTGTGTAGATCATTAAATTTAATATACATTAAGCAGCAAAATTAAGTTATCCACTTTGGTGTAATAATTTTTTAAAGTGTAGTCATTCTGATTAGTTTATTCAACAAATACTTATACACTTATTCAACATGTCTCTTACCCCCACCCACCCACCCACCCCAGAAGAAATGTAACTGTTTCATCAACAAGAACATATACTTGTACCAGTGTTTCTCAAAGTATGCACTTTGGCTAAGTCATAGGTATGCCACAGGATATATCAAACTGCACCAACATTTACATAATTGATATGTGTTTTCTAACTTTGGGCAACAAGTAAAAAATACTAATATACTAAGAGCATATGAACCATAGCCTTATGCAATCAGTTCATGTGATTAAATGAATATTTTTTTTTTGTTTAACATATAAATAATGTTATGTCAGTCTATATATATATATGTACAATGTAGTAAAACTGAATTAACCCACTTCTGTGTGGGATTATGTGGGTGTAATTTCCAATTTCAATACAAAATGCAATTTTGCACAAATTTCAAGATAACATACTCTCGTGCCTTTAGTCATGTGACTTTTGACAAAATCACCAAATATGAGATTAGATAAGGTTACTTTTACTGACAGTTAATACAAAAATAAAAGATAACCCATTATATAAGCATAATTACTTCCCCTGATTCCTAAAAACCAATTCACAATTCTACAATTTAAATAGTATATATCATTCCCCAAACAGTTTGAACTCTATATTGTTTCAGGATAATCAGTGAACTAATGTAATAATCAAAACTCGAACACTCAATAATAATATTTCCAACTCTGACTTATAGCTCCTTTAACTAATAAGAGTAATTTAATAATGGGGTCAACAGATGTCTATTATGTTCAAGAGAGAAGATTAAGTTTTAAATTTTAATTAGTTCATTTGTTTCTATTATTTCATCTCAGTTTCTATTATTTCATCTCAGTTAAGTAGACTGTAGGAGCCAAAGTGGCTTAAATTGCTCAAACTGTATGTCTTTATATGTCAAAGTATGGATAAGCATCTATTCACATTAAAAGAGGGACAATAAATAGTTTAATCCAACTAAACTTAGAGACTATTTTTAACATTTTTTCATTTAAATCAAGCATGTCCAACCTTTTTTGGACAATGGACTACAACCATTATTGTGGACTAGTTCATGGGCCACAAGTGTAAAACCCACAAGTGGTACAACTAAATTCTAATCCTAATTGCCTAAGTTGTATATACATATCAACTAGTTTTATTATAAAAATGCAATTTTAACTATTTTAGTGAAAGAAAATAATTTTATCTTGATTAAAAGTACTGTATCTCAAACATACATTTTATCAGTAACTATAAAATGTCAATGCAAGACTTGGCACTGTTTCTCACAATCATGACTCCAATATCCCTTCACATGCTTCATCCTGGAGAATACTTGCTCACATAAGAATATGCTAATGAAGAGTAAAGTAATGAAAATTGTATATCTGAAAATGTCAAAATACTTTTCCTGCAAAACACTTTTTGGGGGGTTGGTTAAAATCCATCAAAGGGAAATTGTTGAACTTTTCCTTCAAATCAGACGCACTCTGAAAATCAACATATTTCATTTGCAAATGTTCTAGAGCCTTGTTTACATATAAACTGTGAAAAGAAACTGAAACTCATGATACTCTTCTTAAAGTCCTGAATCCTTGTGTCAAATTAGTTACAATATAACTGAGAGGTACTTTTGAGAGTCTCAAACATCACCATGCCATAAGAGTTGGAAAATGCACAAAGTTGTTTTTTTGAATGTGTGTTTCCCAAAGACATAATTTCAAAAGCCTTGACTTAATCAAACACAGCATTAAGAAATTGACCTTGACATTGGAGATGTGAGTTTAATTCATTTTAAGTGGGTAGTTATGTCCACTAAAAGTAGAAAGGCAAATTCACATAACCATCATCAATGAATTTGGTGACCGTTTTTTTTTATTCCATAAATGCTTGTATTTCCTCTTTAAGAATGAATACTTTGTGCCAATATTTTCCCATGAGTGACTACAAACACACCCTCCAACTTCACCCATGGCCACTTACTTTATTTCTTTCAAGGTAAAAACAATGAGGATGGTAAAGAGGATTTATTGTGTAATGTGCTTCTGTTGAGACCCAAAACACAGCTTGGCAGGCCTCTTGTGGCCTGTGGGTCATGCATTGAGCATCCTTTATTCAAATTATTCTCACTGAAAACTATCTTGCATACTACAGCAAGAAAGAGACATTTTAATTTGATACAAGTATTTGCACATTCACATGAAATTTGTAATCTTTCAAACTTTTTTCAAATTAAAACTTTAATGTGAGATAAAACTTAAAGCAATAGTCAATACAATCCAAATAACTACAGTCTAACTATAAACCTAATGTTTTCTACATGATAGCATATTACTAATATAAACTATATAAAGTCTTACCTGAAGAATATTTTCTTCTGCTCCATTGAAAAGAAAGATTACGTTGTATTTCAGACTGTTTTCTTCTTTGGACAAAGCTCGTAACACCTCCAACATCACACAACAGCTAATAGCATCATCACTGGTACCTGTATAAAATTAAAATAATAATAATAACAAAATTATGTTAACTATTTAAAGTTAAAGTGAAATCATTTTAATTTCTATTTCTAATAACTATAATAATATTAATAAAAGAAATATGCATTTTAATTAAAATGGAAAATTCAGAAATCACCAGATATTTATTAAGAGAAAAATATATCTCTAACAGTTAATATTAACATAATTTATATAATGTTCAATAAGATGCCATTATAGTGCAACAATTAAGTTAATACAAGTTGCTATATTTTAACTTAAAAAATAAACTAAAGCCTGTTCTGTCAATCAATGACAAAGAAACATGCCTTTAAATTTTCCAATTACAATTTCACAGTTTCAGTCTAGAAACCAACATTAAACAAAAACTGTTTGATACAATGAGTTAATGAATTCTTCGCAGCAAAACATAATTTTAGTGATTCCTGGCCTACAGGTTATAAAAGTACATGTGCAAGGTATTTATTAACATCAAAATATTAGTGCTTGTATGGTTGACCTGAAAGTACTTTTGTCATTGACATTATGCATATTATCGTTTTGTTACTTTTAACAAATAATGAGTCAGTAAATATACTCTGAACCTTACTGAATTTATATTTGTATATTATATTTTTTATTATTGTATATAATTATAACTGATAGAAAGAAGTCAGATAACACAAGGAAAATAAGATGAAAAAATATTTATTCAATAAATGCACAATAATCTCCCTAAAAACAAAGTATACCTGATAACTTCGCACATAGTTTGAATGAAAGGTCTCTCTCTCTCACACACACACACAGTAACCAACTTTTGTTATTTAATGACCCTGTCTCAGTATCAGGCTTTAAAGTTATTAGTTTTAATATATACACCTACACTGACAAAAGACTTGTTGCCTAATTCACACTTCGGCGGTTGTGTGGAGCTGTTGATGCTTCCATCCTCGGTCGTGTATGGAGACACTCCCACCCCGGCACCACGACAATCGAGTACGGAGACACGCCCACCCACAAATTTAAATTATGTTGCTGATGTATACTGGTTATAAATGTACAATGTATCTTTAATAAGTTGTAATGGTCACTGAATATGTGTAATTTTTAAAAAAAAACACTAATTACATTTTAAATTGAATTTAAGTGGTTATGAAATTCTCTTAGAGGCAATATGTAAGCCTACATACCTGGGCTGTCGATCACAGTATCATAGTGGCAATTGACAAGCAAGCTGTCATTTGATCCAAACTGTGGTGCTAGCTTTACAATAACATTCTTTTGATTTTCATACACGCTGGAATATTCTCCAACTCCAATGTTGTCGAAGTTCAGTACAAATGTACCACTCACGGTTTGGACATCAATCTCTATTTCATGTACTGGGTTAGCTGCCACTTTAATTTTGGAGACTTCTTCAAAAATATATTTTTCTGCTGCAAAACTAGAAGCACTGCCAGCTACTCGTGGTCCAAATCCAACAAAATTATCTAAATGCATACGAGCTTTCTTCTCAACAAAATCAGTTAATTTGGCCTTTAAAGGGTCGATTGGGGTAGGTAAGTGAGCGATTCGGAAGTGGATCAAAAGCCACGAAAATGCGTAAAGCCCAAATAGGCACGTAAATATAAAAGGTCCACTGCAAAATTTTGACTTAAGTTTATCACTGGTCTTTAAACTATTAATTTCAACATCTGCTGCTTCTTTTATGGTATGTGCTTCATACCGGCGCTGACGAACTTTGCCCATTTCTCGTCTGCTCTCCATGACGCTTTGGTTACCCTTTGAAGCCTAAGAGCAAGGAAAGGAGGGTGGGGAACTTTAAAAATTCATAAAAGTGTTTATCCTAAAACATTATAATTAATAAATGTACATATATTGAGATTAAATCAAGTTTATGTCGGATGATTTATACGTTTCATATACCTTCATGTTATAAGCAAATAATTAAAACAATCATATATTTCTTAAATTTATGTCAGCATAGAGCCAGTTCTTGTTTTTAATGTTACATTTGCGGACAAAAATGTCTGTGCGTTTCAAGCCGAACGAGGGCGATTGGATTTGCCCTGAACCCAAGTAGGTCATTTACATTATATTTTAATATCATTGTATTCCACGCATCTATATCAAGCCATTTCAGACTTTGTTTTTCAATTGACGAAAATGTAATAGATTCTATTGTGTCATTGTCTTCATCACCATACCATTACCAATTTATTTTGTCATTTTGAACGTTTCCACTTCACAACACTTTTAATAAGTTATTTGTAGTTATAATTAACTAGTAGCCTAGTACAAGTACTTTTAGTATTTAGCAATTTTAGTTTAACTGACTAGTACAAACTGATTTATATTCTATAGGTTATAGGCTACTAATCTCTCTTCTAGTTCTCCTGGCTGTATATTTCTATTTTATTTTTAAATTTCAACGTGAACATTACTAAACTACAGAAATATGTAAATGTGTCTTCGATTCACGGCCACATATAGTTAGGAAGCTAAAATTTTGCTTAGCGTCGTTGTCCATTCTCCCACAGAGACAGATGTAGAGGGGAGACTATTAGCTAGTCTAAATGAACAATGTACAAAATACACAGGGCATCCAACTCCAAGCAGGAATTTGAGCATCAACATTTAGAAAATGAAACAGAAGGCAAGTCCTTTTCACAATTGCTATATGATGATGTGTACATACACACAAAAACAAAAACCCAGGGTAGAGAAAATTCCATCTGAACTTGTATTCTTAGTTCTTTTTTGATCTTGAGCTTCTGGCAGTTCAAAGAGGCAACCTTCTGTGTGCCATAGGAGACTGCTATGAGAAAGCAGACTACATTGGAGGATACTTATGCCATAAGCACTAGCTGAAGAAATAAAATATACATAGCCACTTAAAGTCAAGCTTATCCAGAAACTATTAAACTTGCTAAGACTAACTAAAATAGTTTTACCCGGGCATGAGTAATTCACTAATTTAATTGAGAAAACAGATAGGTATGAATACTCGTTTGTAGTGGAAAATAGATGTCCACTATAGAAACATGAAGCCTTTTTTAAACTAGTAAAAACTAAAAAAGGCTTCATTTGGGAAAAAAATCACCACTACAAAGGCCAAAATACAAGTTAAGTTCATAATGGAAAACCCCTATGACAGGACAAAATGAGCATCATTAATGACCAGATTGCAACAAAAAAAATACCATGAAAGACAAACATAATTAATATTTCATCCTAAACAAATCCTTGATGATAAAGAGAACTAGGAAACCTGGGATTGACAAGGAAATCAGCATCCATCCTGGGCAGCTTGGACCCCACTCCAACTACATATATAAAATTATTGGTACATTAATAAGAGGGAAAGAGCTAGAAAGCTAAAAATGTTGCATGGAGGCAGGATTGGGTTTCACCCCTGAGGCATTAAAGAAATTATAATTATTTGTGTTTATATCATTATCAATTGCTTTCTATCTCAGTATCTGGTCAATGCCAAGTTTTCTGCTATAATAAAGTAGTTTTAATTTGTTTAATAGCAAATAATAGTATTCAGTTATAAATATGAGATGTCAACTGTATAGATATTAAATTTGTATATTCAGTCAATCAGTGTTTACTAGAACAGTGTGATATGTTTTATTACAGTTTTTATTAACTCATTGGTTATTAAAGTATCAGTATAAATAATAAGTGGTGCTTTATATAATTTCAGATAGATTTTTCAAGCAAGTATTTAATAAAAACAATTATTTCCAGTTAGCAGAAATTCCAAATCAGGAAAGGTTATTAACAAATAACAAGTAATCTTGCATAATTCAAAAATGAAATAGATTTCTGTCGCTTTAGACCTATTCATAGTTTTGTGTCTACTTTCATTTTTAACCTATCTATTATTAAAGTGTCTTGAAAATATATCCATTTTGATTTTTATGTTTTGTTTCGGCAGATGTGGAAATGTCAACTTTGCTAGACGGTCACAGTGCAACAAATGTGGTAAAGGTAATAATAATAATAATAATGCTGACAGTAGCATTCATTTGCATGGTCTTTAATTTTAAAGGTACTTTTGCCAGTAAGTGAATATGCTAATGCAGAATTGTCCGACAAGAATATGTGCTTATGATTTTTACTGCTTACTTGTAGGTAGTCACAACCAGCTTTTCAAATTTGATCCAGGGTAAAACAAATATGTTTACATAATAGTATTAGAATTAAAGATGATGACAAGGTGCATGCAGAATTCTAAAAACCTGAGATGGTTTAATGAAATATCATTTGAACATACAACATTACAAGCTAGTCGTCATCACTTTACGAGATGAATAAATGCTCATTTTTTTAAAATTAAAAATCTTCAGTTATGAAATGGTAAAGTTAAAATTATAACAGAAGTATATTTTTTAAATGATAAAAAAAATGCATAAGTTCTTTTCAGAGAATGTATTATATTTTACAAACTGTGCACAAGCGTTGCTCTTCATTACATAAATATGCTCATAATATTATAAATATATTATAAAGTGCAAATTCAAGACAATAATATTCAGAGAAGTGGCTTAAAATGTATTCTTTTTGTATTTCAAACAAACTACCAAGCCCAGTTTTTTTTTTCAAAGACCCTGATCTATCATCCATGGATATATTAAGTCTTAAACATCATCAAACAAGCAAATTTGACACTTTCAAATTTAAAATTGAAAAAGCATTAAGACATTGTGTAAAAGGTTATATCTCTGGAACTACATATCTTACAGATATGGTTCAAATATTTTTTTTATTCGCGACGCAGCCATTGCTAGAATTTGAAGCAGGCACTTTTTCAGTTATCTAAAGAAACTCTTTGTGCTAAACCACAGTTGAAGCCATATGATATTTAAATACTAGTTTCACTTTCAGAGAGGAATGAATGCTCCTAGTCCCCAGTGTATGTTTTGTTGTTTATTTTTAATTATAGTATAAAAGCTAAATAAAGACGTGTAGTGTGTTTATAATAAAAATGTAAGCAATTTGTGTTAAAAATTAGTAATTTGATTTTTGTTTTAAATTTAAAATTCTTTGGGGGGAAAATATACAGTTACAGATTATCATGACATGGCATGGTGCTACAAAAAAGCAGTTTATGCATAACTATTTTACTTTAATTTGTTTGCAAGAGCTACAAATATTTTGATTATTCTTTTGTTTTTGACTTTGTTAATTTGGTAGTTTGTGGATATTTTTTTCTTGTTTTATAAAATAAATTTTGTCATGCATTCAGCTTTCAATGTTGTCATAGTCATTTCTTCTATAACATATGTATGCACACAAACATATAGATATATAATAATATACAAGAATATTATCATTGAACACATTTGCATTATATTATAATTTATTTACTTTTTGTATTATTGAATAAAAGTAAGTATAAAATTGAATTGTATTCTAAGAAAACTTTAATTAATGTACCAGAATATACCATTAAACTTTTAAAGTATACATTAAAAATATTACCTTTACAATCAACTTCCCCAAATAAGTTGTGTTATTTTCATATAATGTTATTGGCTTTTGTATTTTTATTTTGTTTTCTTTTTATAAGAGTGAAACAACATGAAAGTATTTCATTTATTCATTATTCTCTTTCCTTTCAGATCGTAAAGATGGCATTGTGTTTAAAAAGGGCGGAACAGAAATCGGCAAAGCAATGGCTGAAAAAAGCAAAGGTCTTTTCAGTGCTGACGACTGGCAGTGTAAGAGGTGAGGTGCTTATGTTGGATGTCTTGAGATATAGTATGCTTGATAGTGGATATTGTTAGTGGTATCCAGAGCATATACTCTAAAAATTAGTTGAATAGCAATAGATATGATGAATCAGAGAGCTGGGAAGTGCTGCAACTGTTGCACAGAGAATGTAATGAAGAAAGGTGACTGAAAATATGTCTTTAATAAAACCAGATGCCCAAAATTTTTTTTAGGTATTGAGAAAGAACTGTTTAATAAGTGTAAGATTTTACATGGATTAAAATTTGTGCCAGTACATCTTTCTCTAATACTTGTGATATATTTGAAATGTTTGTGTAGTTTTCTTCTGTTTCAATCATCAGTGTTTATTGTTTGCTGATTATGGTATAGGTTTCCAGGAACAGATGACTTACAACAGCCCCAAACTTATTACTGCACTCCAAGAATGCAATAGGTTGTAAATAATATAAAATGCTAGAATTGCCTATACTACCAGGGACAGTTGAATTTTATTAAAGTTTCTCACATTGCAAAAATATTTCATTATTTGAAGTATGCATTTATTATATTTTTTCTTTAAATTCTATATTGATATCTAGTCATTGTTAAAATGGATAAATTGTTATAAAAATTAAAGTCAGTGTGGAATTGATATGTAACTTTAAATCTGGAAAAGCATTCACTAATGGAGTAATGCTGAATAAAAATATAGAAATTTTATATTTCTGTCTTCATATAAAAACAGAATTTCAGCATGATACTTTACTTTAATTAAAAGGTAAAGTAATATTTTGACCAGCTATGAATTCTGTGAGAATATATATATATATATATATATATGAAGACATGCAATTTTAATGCAGTTTTGATGTTTGCTTTTGCTGTCATTTGTATGTTCTGTATTTCTTAATTTTCAGAATTTTTTGCTACTTGTTTCATTTTATTTTTGAGATGTACAAACACTTTTATATAAAAGTTCTACAGTGTGTGGTCTATTTTTGTTTAATACAACCATTACGTGAATAATTGCAGTGATAAAACTAATTTATTCTGATTTGAAAGAAATGGAACAAATTTTGTAATTTTTATATATATTTTTTTAATTGCCACTCATATGAGTGCTTTATGTTGCTTATAAATGTATAACCTATATTATAAACTTTAAAATTTATTAAAAAGCTATTACTGTGTCATAATTTATGTTATTTATACTATTACTATATCATATCTTAAATACTTTCTGCACTTGTACACTTTAACAGCTGTGGTAATGTCAACTGGGCTCGACGAATGAGTTGCAATATGTGCAACACTCCCAAATATGGCCGTGTAGAGCAAAGAACAGGATTTGGTGGTGGCTATATGGAAAGAGATGAGGTTGTTGAGTATATACAGCGTGAAGATTCAGATGATGAATATGATGAGGTAACTAAGCTATTAAAGAATAAGATAATCTTGTTTATGGCAATCACTTCACAAGCAGAATCTAACTTTGATGTGTTGAACTACCTCTTTGATACTAAAGCTTGCATTTCTATATAATTATCATTCTTTTTAAGTTCCATTAATAAGAGCAACTGTGGTTCATTGACTATATGTCGTAGAATTAGATTGGTTGTTGACAGAGTAACTTTCTGTGTACTGTAGCACTTTATAATTAATCAAAGTAAATCATATAGATGCAACTGTCAGAAATGTAATCTTGTTACTTGTCCTATACCAACTTGTAATGACCAAGTTTGCTGACTTATTTTAGATTCAATCTTAAGTGCAATTTACTATTTTATATGGCTATTATATTAGGTAGCGGCACTAAAAAAAAAATAATAAAATGAAGCATTCAGTTTTGTTATTTTCATTTAAAACTTTTTACAACATGAAAAAAAAAATGTGAAGCTATCTCAAATTGTTCCAGAGATATGATATGTTTTTAAGTTTTTAAAAATGTCAGCAGTGAAAAAAATGGTTATTTCGACCATTTTTAAGACTTGCTAAAGACTAACTAAAATCTAAAATGCAGTAATTAAAGTTTAATACTTTATTCCTTTCTACTTTCAGATAACAAATGCAAAGTTTTAACTTTCAATATGATGAAATAACAAAATGCCTAGCTGCAGAAATTAATATAAAACCATCATCAAGATAGTTAGAAATAACACGATTGATGAAGTTTGACACAGCATATCTGATTCATTAATTGAAATATATTATTGAAACTGTTCATTTATGTATATAAAGAATATGCCCTTTTTTTTCAGAATGTTATTTTCATTATATTCATGTACAGGTTTGCCCAAACTTTATAAAATCATCAAAATGACTGACGATGGCACTTTTATGCATTTTTCATTTTTTGCACAAAACTGGCCATATCATTTGAACCATTTGATCATCATGAAATTTTGCAATGTGATAAATATTACTTTGCTCATTATTTATACCAAAAAAAATTCAACACCTTTTATGCACTAACAGTAAATTTATGCATACAAAAATTGCACAATTACACAGAATTAGTAAACATTTTTTCATATCATGTCAAAAGCTTGAGGTTTGATCTCTTTGTTTGTTCTATACCAAACAAAATTAGTTATTGTCATGTTTCACTTACAAAAGTTAATCATAAAAATGTCAAGATATTAATTAGTAGATAGCAGCACAGTAGTAAGCCAGCAATAATCAATGTATAAAAGTGCAAATTTTCATTACTTTTCATTCACTGATTTCTCAACATCCAAAGCATTCTTTAATTCAAACAAACATTCAAAATCAAGTTTAATGTTCCTATTTCTTATGATTGTAAATTTGTTTATCTTGCTTGTATGTGGAAAGTACATGGATTGAATAAAGTTGATAATTATTCACCTATGTCAAGTTTTGTCCAGCAGATTCACAAGACAGAATGTATGTTTTGGCATACAGTGTTTTTTTATCTTGGCTTGTTTGCCACACACAAACACATTGCACAAATATATTTGGTATCAAAATAAAGATAATTAAATGCTGCATCCACTGCTATGAAGTTTGGCTTGGTTTTTCTGTACACATTTTACAAATGAATTTTAAACAGAAGTTGGCAAGTAATCTGCAGTTTTCTTCATTAAAAAAAATGGTCAAAAGTACACCATTACTAGGCTTGAATAAAAATCTTTGACTTTATTTTGTGCAATTTAATGTGAGAAAGAGAAGACACTGTACAACTTCAAGGGGTAGGGATGGACAAAAGTTAGAAAAAATTTGTTTAAAAAAAAAAAGATCTATGTGGATTAGGCTAGTCATACCTACTGCACTTACACTACAGTTGAACTTTTACTAAGCCAGTGCTTGTACAATTAAAATAATTTCAACTTTCTTTTTTTTTTTTTAAAATAAACTATATTTAGATATTAAATAGGCCTACTTATTTAAACAGACAAGTAAAACTGTGGAACATCAAGGTTAGAAGTGAAAGTAGCATCTTTGCAACATTTAAATACTGATAGGCCTAATCTTCCTTGATTTTATAGTGATCTAATTCAACATCGACTTATGAATAAACGAAGTCATATCAAACACCTATAAAATTAAAGTGAAATAATAACAATGCCAAGTATGTAATTCATCTGTCTTATCTTCATAAAACTTAGAATATTTTCTACATTTTATGTCGATTCACTCGATTGCGACATGATTGTTCGTTCCCATTACTAGCAAGCGATGACAGATCCACTACTACAATAAACGATGGTAACAAACTGCTAATCATATTAAACTACATTGTAAAACTATAACCCCTTTAAAGAATAGCAACTAAAGTACTTATCTAAATCTATAATGCATTATTAAATTTAGTGTAAACTTCACAATTTCACTTCGGAATTTGCCTAAGGAAGCGCGCTTGATACACATGTTGGAAGCCATTGTTGTAAGACCGCTCATATTTAGTTTGCTACATTTGATTGGATTGTTTGTGTCCCACAGGTCATAAATATATTAACCCCATACTTCATTCGAAAGGGTATGGAAAGACCTTTCATTCAAGCCTATTAATAGTGTACATTTAACTTAACGACGAAAATTGCAGATTTCTTGCCGAAGTTTGCTTTAAAACTAATTTTTAAAATGTATACAGAGGAAAAACCATGCCAGACTATATAGTAATAGATGCAGCATTTAATTTTCTTCATTTTGATACCAAATATATGTGTGTAGTTTGTTTGTGGGATTTGTGCCAGGGTAAGAAACAAGGTATATCAAAACGTGCGATCTGTTAAGTCATGTAAATCAGCTGGACAAAACTCGACACGGGTGAAAAATTAGTCAACTTTTATTCAATCAGCGTAGTTTCCACATACAAGCAAGACATACAAATTTACCATCGTAAGAAAATAGAAACATTAAGCTTGATTTTGAATAAAACAATGCTTTTGTGGTTGAGAAATCAGTGAATGAAAAGTAACGAAAATGTGCACTTTTACAAAAGATAGCAGCTGGCAGGCTACTGTGCCGCTACCTAATTATATACTGTACATTATTTGAGGACAACTTCTTAACACAAAACACACAAAAATTTTGCATAGTTCTTATACTATTCTGTTTTAGTGAGAGTAATTCTTGATACTTTGGTTCACATTTCCACCCTTTTTGGGTCACTCAGCAATCATATCAACAATACTGTTGATATGAAAGACTTCTTTTTCTCTCTTTGAAATTCAGATATTCATGTTATTTATAGCATATTTTATATAATATTGATCATTTGATGCAGTTGCTGATGGACTGAAATATTTTCTAACTTATAAAATGCTACACAATGAGAATTTTTCCAGAAATTTTAGACACTGTTATAAACTTTGTTTCTGTCTGTTGTACAGATCTGGACCTAGAATTTATCATACATTAAACCATTGAAGTAATAAAGTGTGGTTTTGCCACAATTTTACTTTGGAACACACACACACACACCAATGTGCTGCATATACCAGATTGATCAATTCCTATTTTGATCATGAATTTTTTTTTAATTTTGACAATTACCAAATTTTTGATAGGCTTGTCAACAACCTTCATAGCAACATTAGCTTAACAAATGATTTTTAGCTCTTTCCAATTTCAGATAGTATTATAAAACCATCTAATGATAACAATTATCTGAATTGCTATTTGAAAAATATGAAAGTCCACTGTCTATTAAATAAGCAAATGAAAAAATGGGGGTATAAATTTCTTCCTGGCTTCAAAGAAAAAGTGAAAATGTACTTCTACATCTTTTAGATCCATTTCTTCTTTATTCTTCTTTGTGGACTAGGTTTAAAATACTCAGCTTTGTGCTGTTCATCAGGTTTCGTTTCCATTTCAAACTGCAAAATGTTCAGAATTTTACAGAAGTGTTACAAAGAATAATCTAAATGAGGAATATTTAAGACCACTACTTTAACAACAATATAAATGTTCTGCCCTAGCAATGTACAGAAAAAGCTTTCGTTGTATTAATCTGAATCTTTATTACTGTTGTTTAATTGTGATTTTCACTTCTTTATTCCTCTTCTCTATGCACACACACTCCATCCTTGTCCTTTACTAGATCCCTCTCTCTTTCTCTTTCTTTTTGTAAGTACAGTCGAGTCCACTTATTTCGGCATCGGTTAACTTGCCAACCCTAGTAAGTCGACATTTTTGAAGTGGAACCGCCAAATTCCCTCTTTGTCTTAGCATTTTCTCATCGGTTACGTCGATTCTTTTATGTTGCCGAACCCTAGTATCTCGGGCACAAAAGAGTGCCAAAATCGCCACTTAAGTTGGTTATCTCGACGCTACTGCTGACTAATCACTAACAATAAATGACCATGTCTTGTTAAAAACTGCAGCTTAAACTTAAGAAGGGCATTGTTTTCTTAATTGGGCGCGGTGTTTGCCACGGGCAAAATAGGCACACTGTTGCCCTTCAACTGGTTCAGAACTTATGTTAGCCCACTTTTGAAGTAACCGCTTGTCCGCTTGTAGGATATTTTCAGAGGCGGCTTCGGCCCCCTCCCCCCCCCCCCCCCACTGACGGAGAGCTGTTGAGGGTGTGCGCCTAATAGGTGCGATCTGTTTTACCCCCTTCCTCCTGCCCTCCACATTAGACGCACCGGGAGGCAAGAAGCAAATCAAGACGAGAACATCATGAAGATGAAAGGTCTATTGCGGCTTTTGATGTGTGTGAGTGAAACACACACACACACACACACACATACAAAATGACTCACGAATTTAATTTTGATACTGGTTAGCTTTTTGTAAAAACGAACTTTGACACCCTGCAGATTTTTTTGAATTTGTGAGCAATCTTTGTGTTTGCAATGTTGGAGAATACATGTACGGTACATACATGTATCGAGAATGGACGGTGAACCAACTTCCCTCTTTGTTAACATTTTCTTATCAGTAATGGCGATTCTTTTATGTTGCCGAACACTAATACAATGTCTGTTTGTTTCTTTCTTTCTTTCTTTGTAATATACTGTACATGTATCTCTAGCACAAAAGAGGGCCCGAATCACCACTTAAAATCAGTTACATGTATTCGTCGGCTTTTGAAAATGTTAGTTACCGATGCCACTTCGCCATCTCGCTAACAATAAAGGGCAAACTAGGCACACTGTTGCTCTTCAACTGGCTTACACCTCTTAAAGTTACCTTTGAAGTAACCGCTTGTACGATTTATGTACATGTACTTTTTAGAGGCGGCTTCGACACCCCCCTTCCTCCTGCCCTCCACCTTAGACGCACACACACGCACACAAAATGACTCGCAACTTTAATTTTGATACTTGGTTAGCTTTTTGTAAATAAAAACGAACTACACGTACACCACACAGATTTTTTTTATTTTGTGAGCAATCTTTGTGTTTGCAATGTTGGAGAATATAATGAAAGGTTTGTACGTTTTTATTGTATACATGTTCTGGTAAATCTCTGCTGTTAGTTGGTGCACATAAGCCTTTTCTTGTTAGCAAACAATGTACATGTACATTTTAAAACAAGCCGATCGCGTCATCAAACAAATCGCGGCAACGCTGTTCTGTTAAATAATCAAAAACATGTGCATGTATATTCTCATTTATTAACGCACATCATGTACATAAAGAAATTTCAAGCATGTTATATGTAATATTGAAGCATTTGTTTTCAAGTAGAATGTTAAAGGCAAAAAGCAACAAAGCAGTTTAGACTTTGTAAAGAAACCATATTAACCGCGTGTACATAAACCTTTTGTTGTTAGCAAACACGTACATGTATGTACATTTTTATAGCATGCCGATCGCGTCGTCAAACAAATTGCGGCAACGCTGTTGTGTAAAAAATCACCAAACTCGTGCATGTACATTCTCATTCATTAACGCACATCATGTACATAAAGAAATGTCAAGCGCATGTTATAGTACTGTAATATATTGCCGCCATATTGGTTTTCTGTAATCTCGATCTTTAGTTATCTCGACACTTTTTGGCAAACCCCTAGGCCCTCGACATATCCGGACTTGACTGTATAACATACTTACTGAAATGCTATGCATTGCAAACATCTTCACAACTAACAAAAGATAATCTTACATTGTGCTAAGACACTTGTATCATAAAATACAGTGGTTTGGGGGTTTTAAGGTGAAAATTGTTTATATATTGTATGTTTTATTGTGTTCATAAAATAATGTTCTTGAATTATATTAATACACATCAGGCATGAAATATTCTGACCACAATGGTGTATTATATTCCAGAATATTTTTTAAATGTATTCCAATTATTTCATTTCACTGCTCTTTCTGTTTACAGTGCATTTTGATAACTGACTCTTAGCCAGACATGAACCTGTGGAGTCTACTGTAATTGTATAGCTGGTTGATTTAAAATTTTTGTTGTTGTTTATTTTTGGGGTGAGGGGCTTTTCAAAATAAAAACATTATTTGGAACATGGCTGTTTTAACAAACTTTTGCTTTGTGCACCATTTGTTGTGCCATTGATGTGGAGTTATGAATAAGATTTTTCCGTTTCTACAGTTTGGACGAAAGAAGAAAACCAAAAAGGGGAAAAGTGACCCACATGAAAAAGAGGAGTCCAAACAGCCACAAGACAATCAAGAGGAAGAAGGAGAGGAGGAAGAAGAGGAGGAAGATGCAGCAGATTTGTCCAAGTATAAATTGGATTCTGATGAGGTTGGTTGAGTTTGAGAAATCACATTTTATTTATTACATTTATAGGATATCTTTGTGAAAATTTTAAATTACTTAGTAAAGCAGTTGGTTTTAATTTGGATTTTATTTAAGAGCCATAATTCATTTTTTGCAAATTTTAAAAAATCTTTTAATATGAAATTAAGGCAGAAACTTTTTAAAGGAAGGAAATACTCATGGTGTGGGATGGTTGAAAAGGTTTTGAGAGGGTGCATTTGGCCTGTAGGACTTATCTTAACCTTCATCACACAATGTTAATATCAATGCAATAAGAAGTGTATGTGTGAGCTTTTTTCCCATTTAAAATACCCAAACAGATTTTTTTAGAGTTGCAAAAGCAATATCCAGCAGATAAAATCAAAAAGTGTACAAACAAAAAACAATTTAGTTGGAATCTTTATCAGTCTTGGTAATTCTCAACATTTTCATGGAATTCAAAGCTTTTGCAAATCTGTTTTCATGGTTTAAAAAAACTAATAATTAAAAATGGAGTTCTTTATTTTCTTTTAGGAGGAGGAAGAGGAAGATGTTGACCTTTCCAAGTATGACCTAGTGGGAACTGATGATGAAAACAGCAAGACAGACACCAAGCAAGCTAATGTTAAAAGACCTGATGACAAAAGTCACAAATCTCTGTCCAGATCTAGATCAAAATCTAGATCTAGGTCCCGGTCTAAATCTAATTCTTCTGAAGAATCTGGATCATCTCACTCTGGAAGCTCTTCATCATCTGCCTCCACAGGGTCAAGGTCCAAGTCAGGATCTAACTCTGGCTCGCAGTCTGGGTCATCATCTGAAGAAAGCGATCACAAGAAAGATTCCAAATCCAGGTCCAGGTAACAGAGGGGTAAAGTTGGTAATGGAAAAGGTCAATATCAGTTTTATTTCTACAATATGATCTGTTCTTTATATTTAAATCTTCAACTTATGGCAGGTTTTACGGTGTTTAAAATATTTCCAGTTATGTTTGTATAAATTTACAAACATGCAAGCATTATTAAATCATTGATGTGCTTTCTCATGTAATTTTAACATAATCAAGCATTCTGTATATTATTTTTATTTTAGTAAAATTTTACTAATCTGGAGATGGGGTTTGTTATTAAGTTAACTTTAGAGCACAGAATAAAACCAGACTTTTAGCTATTTTTAGCCTTAATTTTGTTTTTATTTAAAATTAAATCTCATAAATGTCTCACACATTTTCAAGTTGTACATGTCAGTAGTATACTGCTAGATAATGTTTATAATGTAATGAGAAATTGGTCATTGAGAAGTGTAATAAGCTTGCATATGTTTGTCCCTGTTATTTTTATTCATTACTAGTATTTTGTGAACATACATAAATTGTAGTGGTTTTTTTTAATTTATCTTCCATAGTGAAAACAATTTTACTTTCATGAGAATGAGAATTTTGCATTTTCTAGTTCATTATTTGTGTTTATTATTTTTTTTTTTTTTTTTTTTTATTGGGGAGGATAAGAGTTGAAGAAGGCATGAGAAATTATGTTTGTACTGTTTATTTAATGTGTTTTGTGCTGTTTGGAGGATAAGATTTCTTTCTTTTTTTTTTATGGTTTTGTTATTTTCACTTTTTAGTCACATAGGTGCACCAGGTCTTCATAAAATGCAATTGGGGGTGGGAGTGGGGAATCATTATTCAAATAGAAGTTATTCAGCTGATAAAAAATAATGACAATATTTCCATGCGCATAAATGGGCAATTAAAATATATATTTATTTCTTGTCAAACAAAGTATTCATTATCTTCATTAGATTTGAATATATACTCTTATTTTAAATAATAATTTTTTATTTTATCTAATGAGATGTGAATTTAACATTTGTAGATTTATGTCTTATATTAATTCCAAACTTACATATTATTTTACTTATTTTCCAGTTTATGAATCCTGGTGCTGTATGTGTGTGTGTGTGTGTGGGGAAAGAGAAATACTAAATCTAAATATAATTTATAATTTATTACCCCTTTATGTTGCATAGAACTTGACATCAGGTATATATAAAAATATATTGTTTTTAAATATAGTTGATGCTTTTATCAATGTACTTGATTGATCATTGCTATTTTTAGCCAATATTTTTTTTATCAATCAAATAGTTATGGACATTTAAAATAACATAACAGAAAGTTTCTGGTTTTATGTACATTTTTATGGAATTTTCTGCTTGAAATTAACCACTATAACATTTACATTTCTAAAACCTAAAATTAAAGTTAAAATTAGAATGAGATTGTTAGTTTATGATGGTGTAGATTCTAGAATTTGTCAATAAATATATATTTGTTACAACAGTGACATTCTCACTTTCTGACAATCAAATATTTGTATTTGTATAAAGTCAGGTTACAATTTTTGTTAATTGGGATTTCTTATATCTGTGCATTAATAATTTATTCAAACATTTTATTCATTATATTAAATAACTTCAAAATATTTTTAAAAATTGAGGCAGCAATATAAAGAAACTTTACTGGATTTTGTTTTACACATTTAGTCATATACATCTTTGAATTATTTCTTTGCTTGAGAAATTTCTCTATGCATCAGGTGAGACTTGTTTTTCACCAGCACAGTTACATACTTAGCTAGCACAATATTTAGCACAGAATTTAGTTTCCCATACTTTTAATCATATACATTTTTTAAAAATTACTTTGGTTAAGAAATCTGTCTAGGCATCAGGTGAAACTTGTTTCCCACTGATACGGTTACATACCCTGCTAGTTTTATATATGGCAGCGAGAGACTTTTGTATAGTTCAGCTGATCCTGAATGCTGATGACTAATGCATAATTTATATATTACCCCACTTTATTGGTTGGTCCTCCTTACTCTTATACCATATTGCAATAAATTCAGATGAATAAATTAATCTCTGGTGATATTTTATGTTGCATTTTTTCCCTCCACCAACCATAAATCAGATAAAACCTCAGCTTGTCATATTGTCATAGTACTAATAGTGAACAATAGAATCAGAAGAAAATGGATGACATGTTATAACCTATTTAACGTGTTTTCACTGCCAGAATTCTCAGTAAAAGTGTAATGCCATTTGCTAGATAATTTTCCAGGGTTGTTTTTTTTTAACCTATGCTTTGCAATTGAGCTTTTATTTTTGCTTCTTAATGATATATATAGATAGATTATATGTGTAATTTAATGTTTTGGGAATTTTTGAAAATTTATAACCACAGTATTGCATTATTAAGTAAAATCTAATTGATAAGAGATGTATAAAAGTGTACTTTTGTTTGAACAAAACAAAATTAGGGGGTGTATCATAAATTAAACAGCATATAAAATTCATGTCATTTACAATCAAGCACTTTTCACAATGAACATGTTCAAGCTAACTTTTAACATTTTTACCTGGGTTACAATTAAAAGTCAAATTCTCAAAACCAATTAGAGATAGTAATTAAAAAATTTTAAAGAGCACAAGCGCAGCTTAAGTTTAGTTGTCGTCATCATAAACTTAGCATCAGAAACATCTGTTAATCAAACCGATTTTGTTTAGAAATGCAAACTGGTTCTAGTGGTAGGGAATCAGGGTCAGATGGATCGAGGAAGTATACGATTCCTAAGTCAGTTCAAGAAAGGCATTAGTGACAATCAGAATACCATCAACATTTGCAGATTAACTAGTGTAATATGTGGCCATGTTTGCTGACTGAATATTCTAAGTTAATCTGAAGAGCTTCTAAGAATTTTGACACATATGTGTTAATGGAGTGGTCATCATGAAAGTTGATTCATTAAATTGCCACAGGTATCAAATATACAACATTCAAGAAGAACAGAAAATTATTCTAGAAAAATACTTTATTTTACAACTAGGTGGCAGACAATAGGGGTGAAAGAAACTGACTGCCCTATTTTGAAGTGTTAAAAAGAGTTGATTTAACTCAGGGGTCACCAACACGGTGCCCGCGGGCACCAAGTCGCCTGCAATGACCACATGAGTCGCCCGCAATGACCACGTGAGTCGCCCGCAGGCCTTTTCTAAGTCTTCACATTATTAATAATGTATAAAAGCAAACTAGAAGAGTGTATCAAACTGGTAGCCCTTCGTTTGACTCAGTACCCATGAAGTAGCTCTCAGTATCAAAAAGATTGGTGACCCCTGATTTAAGTAGTTCTTTAGAAGTGTAGTTGAAGTATAGTTGAAATTGAAGGTAGAAATGAACATGAGAGAAAACATTCCTGTTGATGATAGCAATACATCCTCCATGTATAGAAAAAGGAAACAATTTTATCTGGTGTCCATTAGGCATCACATCTGCAAATTTTCCATCATCTTTTTTACTGAGCCAGACTTCAGCAAAGAAGATTTATACTTTTTTCATTTCTTCTGTTTTAGAAATGGTGTTTTCATAATTTTAATATTAGAAAATGATGAAAATAAATGGTCCTCAATTTTTTCAAAAGTAATACTAAAAAATATCTCACCTAGATCTTTTAATTTTATTAATTTTCATTAATCTCCTTTTCATTTAATCTTTTAAATTTTGTACATTTCAACAAATTTTAATTATCATTTCATAGTAAATTCTTTCTACAATACATGAGGCAATGCCCACATGAAAGATTGTCAACTTCAAAAATACTATTTAGATCTCTGAGAAAAGATTACTGACTTAGAAATAGAATATGTTCAAATGATACAAGGAATGCTACTCAGTAAAATTACTGTATTAATGTTTATCTAAATAGTTCCCATCATAAAGAAGAAATGGTTAATTTAGAATATAAATATAGTACATCCCTTGCATTTTTATAGATATACAATTTACATCATGGATAGTAAAAGGGTTAAGGTTGGCAGTCCTTTGTTTAAATCTTTGGGTCTCTCAGGTTCCTATATAAACCTGATTTGTCATTTCTTAAGAGAAAAGGCTGCTTGAGATTGAAATAGTTAATAAATAAAAAAACTTCTGACAGCAATCTAATTAAATAAAATATTTTATAGCAGATTGTTGCAGTAAATGCATCTCTCTCACAATGATATTTTATCCGCACCACTCTCAAATCTTCAGCAATATAATTAAATAAATAAATAATTTGAATACATTGCTTGTTTTATTACTATTTCTGTATTAGAGGAGATGATTTGCTTGTTAACAGGTCAGCATCAGAGGGACGTCACTCTGGTGGGAAGAAACGCAGTCGCAGCAATTCTAGTTCCTCTCGCAGTCGTTCGCGTTCCAGATCAAGCTCGCGCTCCCGTTCTCGTCCATCAGGGGACAAGCGGTCGAGGTTTGACTCAGACCTAATGCTCTTAGAGCAAACAGTGGCTTCCCTTTTTTTTTTTTGAGGGTGGTGGATATGTATATCAAGAAAAAAACCAACCAAAACCTTTACCTTGTGGATTGTCCTTAATTTTATATTCTAAATTTAATGCAACAATATTCATGTTGTATTGCTGGTTGTATGCATAATATATGTAAAATTTATGATTTTAAAGAGTTGAAAAATTAGTTAAAAGAAAATATTTAATTTTGAGACGTGACTTTTTTTGTAACTGAAGGATATTTGAGCAGACAAATTATAGTGACTTTGTGCTTTGGTATAGTAAACATTTGGGTTTTCTAATTTTATTTGTCTTGTTGATATTTGTTTGGATTGCTTGGAGTTTCTTATGCAGGGAATGATGATGATGTTTATAATTTTTCCTCATCTAACTTTTGTTCCAGGTGCTAATAAACTTGTGCCTTTAACAAATTATTATATTTCTTTGCTTCCCATTCTGTTTGTGTGCAGGAACTGATGAAACAAAAATGCAGAAAGCAGAATGTTGTAAAAGCAAGATAAATATGAAGACAAATCAAAAAATGCATTTTTTGTTTTTAATGGTGCCTGGCAACTAGTTACTATAGATTTAGATTTGCTTCTCATGTAACAATTCAGCTTTTACATATATATGCATGACATTTAGTGCATTGACTTGTGTTCAAGCCAAGTTTTTGAGATTTTGAAATAACTGCTAGCTACTACTTTTTGCTGTTTTCTGCTGAAAATAAAATGTAGGTAATTATAGCTTGGCTGTGAAATTCTGGTTTGTTTTATTAAATTTCTGTTGGGCACCACCCAAACAGGAATGCCCCTTAATATTCTACTGGTTCGAGTTGATGTACACTTGTCAGAAAGTGTGCTGATTAATGTGCAGAGCATGCTGAGGTTAATAATGCATTTTCCCTCGTAGTGATTTATATATATAACACAGAGATTCTGCTTGTGGATTTTGTTGAACTAAAAGCAGAAGTTTATTGTTATGTGCACATATGAAGTGTCATTGAAACAAATGCAGTACTTGATTTCAGGATCTTTCATTGGTTATTAAATGTAAAGAAATTTATTTTATTTTACCTGAATTTAAAATTAGACATAGTATGTTCCAAATTACTTTTTGAGATCCAAAAGATTCCATGACAAAATATTTTCCTCCTTAATATTCTGTGAAATTTCTGAAGGTTGGGTTGAATGGGTGTTACTACGTGTGTTTATTCAGACTATTTGTTTTACCCTTTTGACCATGGGTGGGTTTTTTTGGGTTTTTTTTTGGGGGGGGTGTCAGGGGACCTCTCAAAGTACTAAAGTGTCTGCACCTGCATATCTATTCAGGAGTTCATTTTATATATAATTGCATGCTGCCCATTTTTAATCAGTAATATTCAATCATCCTTTTTAATTTCTTTTTCCTTTTGGGTATAGAAAATTGTATGGGGTGTTTTGCATGCATATTTTACACACCTTCACAAAATCAAAAGAACATTTTCTGTTCAAAATCAAAGATTGCAAATAACATAGAACATGCTGATAAAAGCTTAGGCATCATTTCATAATCTCATTAACCAATGGTAGCCAACATTATAAAGATGCTTATGTCATCTTTGGTATACTAATTGGTGGTAGGTAGTTTTACATAGTTTTGTTTAATCTTGTAATTTGCTTTATAAAAAAATAAATGAAAAGGTTAACTTCTGATCACTTAGGATACTGTAATGGTGATAAAACAAAATACAGTATAACCTACTTAAATATACGCATGGTAAATCTGTTACGGGTGATTCTCTGGAAAGGTGACTCAGATAGGCCAGGCCGTTAAAGGGGTCACTTTGGATGGATGTAAAAAATTTATTTGTGTGGGTAATTGTCTGAATCATTGAATTTCTGCAAAAGATAATATTAAATAAGACATTTTAAAAACTTTCTGTTTTCTCTATGTTTTTTTTTATTATTATTATTTTTTTTTTTTTTGTGACGAAAATGCCCTACACAAACATGGTGGATTTGTGACATGATACTGGTTGATGTAAAAACATATGTTGCATACATTTAATATATAAAAAAGATAATCTAAACACACTTAAATCAAATAAGTACATCAAAAATTTATGAATGCTCACATCACTTTGTTACTGACACATACACACTATAAACAAGCTGAATACAATGACCTTCCAGCATAATCTTCCAGTGACCCTGTTTATTTTTTTCATGCAGATGAATATCATTAGTTTTCTTGGGTAAATTTAACAAAATACAAGCAAATATGTAGTAAAAACAATTTTTATCCATAAAAGGTATGTTCGTTACCAAAATGTCCAATTACGAGCGAACAACTAAATAAAAAGTTTAAAAAAGAATCCAATAAGAGAACTGTTTTTAATAAAAATAAGTCACAAGGTCATGGTGGAAGGTTAAAAATGTGCACAGCCGATGTTTCTGGCAAGTAGACATGCTCATAAAAATAATTTCCTTTTTTGTTTCAAAACAGAAGTAGTACCGGTTATGATCATACATGGAAGACTATGTCAGTGCCTATTAAGGTAAAATCTAAGAATCTTTTTTTCTTGTTAAAATGCAAATACCAGTTGATGAAATATAATTCTTGCAGTAAAGTGTATCCAAAAAAGGTCTATCTTTTGCTGGTATAAAAAGAAACTTATAATTCTAATTTTTATTTTTTGACCCACATATCACTTATGGGTCACCTTTCTAGAGAATCGCCCTTAGGTGAGATATTTTGTTTTTGAAAGATTTTAATTGATTGCTAGTTGTTACTTCAGCATATCATGGTAGGTTTCTTTATACAAAATATATTAAGTTCAGTTTTGAGGAATTGTTAGAAATTTTTTCGGGGTAACAAATATTGTTCTTCATAATCATGTGTGTGAGTGTGTATATATATATATATATATTATACATAAAACTTTTCAGTTGCACATCTTGTTTAGTCTTTGAGAGTACAAAAAGAATTAACATTTGTGGTTAAAAGAAATAAAAAATTACAGCACATAAAATTAATACTTCAAAACAAATGAAGTAGGCCTTTAAGTTACTGTAAAAGATTAACAGCACGTGCAATCTGTCTCTCTTTTTTACATGTATAAAAATTCATTAAAATGTGAACTTTCTTCAAGATTTTCACACTATCTTCAGCAACAAAAATCAATCTAAGCAAAGGATTGAACTGTTTCATTGTCTGAATCATGCACATAGCTAGCCAAAATGTGTATCCTGGCAATTGATATGGGTGTACAGGTAAACTTGTTTGTAAAACTGATGGCAGCTTAAATTTTGCACATCACATTTTTATAATAGTATGATCATTTTAGGTTGGTGGTACTACATTATTTCCTCCTATTAATATTTATATATAACAATAAACTCATCCGTATGGTGTTAAGCAAAAAAAAAAGTCCAGCACTGAAGTGTCTGACACTGAATGGATTAAACCAAAACATTAATGTTTTAGGCACATTGGTATCATTGACAATGTACACTATTGACTTTAAAGGTACCCAGATGACTGGATGGAGCCAGCAGTGTGTATGGTTTGGTGGGAGGGAAATTGCCTGTGACTTAAAATTAGCAACAAATTTCCATAAATAACTTTTGCCAGTTTGTTTTTAGCAGAGGTATAGAAACAAGTACTATTATCATATTCACCTGTAAAATCTAACAAGTGACATTTTAAGTATTTGTAATCCTGTTTTCATCTGTAGGGAGATGGCAATATTTTAAAATTTTTAAACACATAAGTGAAGCTGAGGCTCATTCTTCTGCCACTCTAAAAATATGGCCAGTCTTTTCAGTTAGTGAGGCATTTTTCTATTATGAGATTATTACTTAATTCTTATATAATGAATGATCATTTTTTTTATTTTAAAACTAAAATTTCTGTATGTTATCTGTTACTTTTAAAAAGTTTTGTTCCACAGTAGCACTTAATTCTGTACTTAACTATTGAAATATAAATTTGCAAAAAATTGGTTAATAAACAGTACTGTATAAATATCATACTGTTACAAAATCAAAGTATGAATTCTAGGATACAACTTTTAGTCAAATTAGACCTCTACTTTTGGGTGTAAACTCTAATAGGCGTTTAAATGAATACTTTCTTACTTGATAATTTCCAATTTCAGTTGGGATGATTGGCAAGCATTAAGTGCATTTTTTAAAAAAATATTCCAGGCAGTGGTCATATTTAATGTAAAATATATTTAACAGTTTTTCCTGTGAATATTACATGGAATGTAATTTTAGTCAAAGTTGTTTTTGTTTTTTTAAACAGGTTTTTTACTTGAATTTGAAACAGCAGATCATCCAGGCATAAATTATATCAGGAGGCTCTAATTCTCAGACATTTTGCTACAAGAGCCAGACCCTCATTCATATGCATACATGTATATAATTTGCTACAAATGCCAGACCCTATATAATTCTCAGACAATTTGCTTATAGAGCCAGATATGCACACAAATAATTGATGGCAATCCATTACAATTTTTAGGCAATCTTGATCTGTAATAAGCACAATTTTTGTGTGCATTGTTTACACACAAAAATTGTGCTTATTAGTAATATTACAGATCAAGAATGCCTGTTTCAAAAAATTACCACCTACAAAACTAGTCTTAAACTTTGGTTTTATAAAACCAAACTTTACTGCAAGTGATCAGAAAAAACATGATAAACATCAGACACACAGTATTGAATATAAAAGTTACTCAGCGTAAATACCTACACAAAACCAAAATTATCTATTTGATGTAATTGGCAACTTTAATTTCTCTGACAAAAGATTCAGTGTTGTTTCCTGCTATTTGTAAATTTTACTGATATTAATTTTAGAAAATAGATGTAATGTCAGATGATTAAAAGAAAGATTAGCAGTTAGAAACTGTGTAAGTGAATCCTTTGTTCAGCATAAATGTTATTTCCAAAGTCATCAGTATGTATAAGAAACCATAGTGCAACCCTGCTATAGCATTGTCCATTATAATGTGAATTCTTTGAGCGATGGGTATAATTGCACATCATTATATTTAACGTGCACAATATAGTGCTGTCAGAGTATTATGATGACATTAATTTATTTCATTTTTCTTTTAAATACAATTTTTATTTTTAAATATTTTATTTTAATACAGTAGATTTTGTGGACTGTAATGGTAATGTATGTGAGACAGTCATAGAGGAAAAGAAAAAATTGATAAAATTTGCACTTGCGAGTCCAAAATTGTATCTTTTTTTGTATACAGGTGTTTGGTTTATGATGTGAATCAACAATATAATTGGGGAGCATGGTATGGTTTTTTGTAAACCAAAATGACATTTTGAGCATTCTAAAGTATTCTGCTGGTCTGCAGATTCTAGTTATTTCATGATTAAATGATTGTGTTGTACTAGTATTAAGCTAGATTGTCATACGGTTGAAACATTTTAATTTGATCATTCTTGCTTTTAAAGGGTCACTATATAGCAAACCAGGTAAGTATTTACGTTCCATGAGTGTGTGATTGACTTGGGGGTGGGGGATGATATATATATATACACTGTATATATATTCTTAGTACTATTGCTAGTTTCAAAGATTTTATTATACTTGGAGTGAATGTTTTGAATCCTAGATTTCTTCAGGTTTTTCTTTTTTTAATTTCCTGTAGGATATTGGTGTTTGCAAGAATAGCTTGTTTCACTGCATTAGATTACTTTGTAACTTCCTACCAACTTCATTAGTTAGAGTCATGAATAAACTACAGATTGAACAGTATGCAAGAAAATTGTAGATTTCATTCAGTCATAGTAGCTTCAGCATGTCATCCAAACTGTCCTTTGTTTTCAAATTTAGGTTATATGAATTGTCGTTCTTTTGCATGTTATATCTATCTATTACAGACTATGGAATTTAAAGTTTCAATAAAGTTTGTATGCAACATCATTTACATTGATTGATTTTTTGTTGTTTTTAGCATTCAAGCATATAAGGGAAATTGATCTCTTCCAGTGAATACGAGCATTTGGTACACAAGCTTATAATATGCTTCGGAAAGGGAATTTTATCATTTAGAAAGATGATATTTGAATGCCTGTGATGGCTTACGGATTGGAAGTGAGATACCAATATTGCACACATACATTATCTGAATTCAGCACCATTCATCATTTCATAAATTTTAATAAGTAATTGTCATAATGCAAGTACTGTAGCCTAAAGATAATTTTAACATTCAAAGAATTGTGCAGTATTTTATAAACAAAATAAATTCTGCAAAGCAGATAGAATATTCTCTTATCTCTAATGCTGTTACAAATTCTAATCTGTTCAGAAATAGCATATAAAGATCTGTTCAAATTGCAAATGATATATTTGATAAAGATCTTAAAAATGTGAAATTTGTTTTGTGTGTAAAATGTCAAGTATGACACTGCCTTCAGTTATGTGTATTCTCTGCTGACAAACTTGGATAACATACTTGCTGGGGTTTTTGTTGGTTTTTCTCTCCTCATCTACAAATCGGAAAACTAGAAAAAGTCTGCTTTATTTTGGTACTGACCTTTTCACCTTTTTGCCAATGTAATTAACCCATATATACATAATTATTTAAAACAGATTGGCATATTTCCTCAAATATTATTAACAGCTTTCCTACATATATTTAAAAGCTGGATTGTTTCATCATTGTCAACTGTGTAATATGCTTGTTTATTTTAACTATCTACCCTAATCTTGGCAGAGCTCCAGGGTCTATAAATGCTGGCATCGTCATATCCATGGCTGTGTTGCACTTGTGCTTTGTTGTGTTGAGAAAAGATAAATAGGTGATGAAACATTTCATACATTCCTGACCCACTCAAATATGTATGTACGAGTTACACAAACAAACATGCAATATTTGATTATAAATTTCATCATTGCCTGTAAAAATTTCACATCAAACTTGTGTAACTGCATGGACTTCGAAAAGCCTCCATCATTAATGCCAAATAGGCAAAACAAATATGTTTTAAATATATTAAAACTGCATTGTACAAACTACAAATAATGCTTGACCTGATAAGACATTAAAGACTGTTTTTCAAATCTGCATGACTTATTGCAATATATTACTGTCTCATAATATGAAGAAGCATTGTTCACATGGAGAGTAAATAATTCATATGTAGTTTTCTATTTTGGAAGATATAAAATATAAACAAAACTTAGTAATTTACAACAACAAAAATAAATACAGACAAAACATTGCATAATTACGTTACATTATGTCCTTTAAATTCACATGATTGTAAGGGAATTAATACTGAACATGAAATCTATTACAATATATTACTATGGCTATTAATAGTTAATCAAAACTATTTTCAAATAAACCAAAACTTAAATACTGAGGTACAAACATGAACTGAAAACAGATATGCCAGAACATCAGCCAAGCATATATTTTAAAGAAGAAATAAAATAAAATAAATAATAATTACTTAAAAACTGCAATTTGGTATATATATATATTAGCAGCAGAATATTTCCTAAAACTTGCTACATTTTTAAACTCCATTTTATATATATGTATTATAAAACTTTCTTTCAAGTGAACCTAATTATGTAGGTTATTAGTTTTGTTTTTAATGGATGGCTGTGCTGGTATGCACACAAACCTGTATTTCCATCATCTCTGAAAAAAATGGCCAGAATGTTAGCATGACATCTTGATTCACTTTAGGCTAGGACAAGTACAAGAGAACAGAAGCTGTTTTATTTTTGTTAATTTGGGCCTAAACAACTGCCACTCTAGTAAAATAATTACATTTGCACAGTACCATATTTAATTTCAAAACTATAACTCTCCTGTTTCAAATCATCCTGGGTCCGTTCTTTCTAATACATAACTTATTAAAACTCGGCTCACTGAAATTATCTGAAATTACAAGAACCTAATTAATTTTTTTTCTACATTTTAGTTCATTACCAGCTTGAAAATTTCAGTAAGAACATGAGAACTAGAACACATTTATGTTTTTATATAATTCATGAATAGTGTTGAACACCAGAATTACAAAATGTATTTTGCTGATAAAGAATACACTAAAAGATTCCTATGAGAAAGAAAAAGGAATAATGCTTTATTTTAAACTAAAACTGACTTGATAGTGGTGTACATTAGTAGGTAATACTGCTCTTTAACACTGAAACATGGACAATTTAAATATTTTTTGTAAAAAAAGGAGAACATTTTAAGGAAAATCATAAGTACCAATATACTGCTTCAGTAACAATGAATCTTCATCTGACAAATGTTTTACATTTGCATTTGTTCCACTTTCAGTATCACAGTGAGCAACAGTACAATCCTGTTTGTGTACACAAAGCCTTTTTGTTGCCAGGCCATCTGTTTGAGGGGGTAAAAATTTCTTTGTAGTCAAATGTGTGCTTGCTCCAGGACAAGAAGAGATGATTTTTTCTGTCATTCTGTTTTTGTCAGCTGTAGATTTTACACAGTCATTAATCAGTTTTAAAGTTCCTGAGGGGCAAGCTTGTGTTCTGAAACTTTCAAAGGGAGTTACTGAAATCATACTGTTAGTAGCTCTGCCATGACCTTTTACAGATGTCCAAGTAACATCTTGACTGACCAGGATGAAAGTGTGTGTAAATGTTTTTGTGTTAGTTTTTGAAGAAATTGCAATGGGTGGAACAACTTTTCTGCCATCTGGAAGACAAAAATTAATTGCAGTAACAGAGACAACCAACAGTATTACTGACTTATTTTAACAACAAAAAATTACACATCTGCCCTGAATAAGTAATGAATGAAACACTGGGGGCATACATCTAGACAAAGGTAATTGCAACACATTCACCCATAACCAACATTTGTGCAACAAAAGCACTTACAGTTCAATCACTTAAAGACAAAGTTTAATTATATACTCTGATAAATTGTTAAAATATTTATGTGTTGATAGCAAAATCCTGATACAAAGATGTATTTCACAAGAACAGCCACTGCCAACATCTTGCATGCCTTAATACTATAATAGTAGTATAAATATAAAACTGTCATCATGTAAAGTATTTTTTTAACTTTATGACTTTATTTTATTAATTCATTGTCAGAATGTAACAAAAGTGCATTATTGTGAAAAAGAAATGTATATATATATTTTAATACTGACTGTATTAGTGCAAATACAAATGGCATGCCCTCAAATCAAAGACATGGGTGCTGCAAGTGTAAACATTCACACATTAATTATTCCATACAATTTAGTCATAAATTTACAAACGGACCAAAATGAAAATATTCTGGTCAGAAAACATTTGTCTGACTTCTTTCAGGAATATGCATAATCAAAAGCAGCCAATGCATATCCATTGAAAAATCATACATTCTTTGCGAACTTTATTTTCCCTTCCCTACTTTTTTAGTTTTTCTTAAAAATATGGATTGATTCATGTCATTAATATGAGATCCAAGCTGCATTTCCATATATACGTACATTTTTCAGTGAAAAGAGGTAGACATGAATGTTCAGAAGCCTATATATTCTTAATGTTTCTGGAGAGTGCCTGTACTGCTGTAGTCAAATTATTTTGTTAATAGAAAGTGGATGATATTAAAATCCTACACTAGCATTTTAAATTCTAATTTATAATAGTCCTAATTGACTCAAGAATACCTTTGTATACATATACATATAATTTACTTATCAAAGTAGCCTGATTCTAAAGGACATGGTGGTTTTAGAAAATGAGACTTGATAACTTACAAAAAGTTGAAGATTCAGCTGACAAGTTCTGCTGCTGATGAGTTTTTTTACACTCCTGTACCCAGCACTTTACTAATTCAGCAGCCCAGCCCTGTGTCTGAACTCTCATCAAGTGCTCAACATCTGGCAGCAACTGTTTTTGCAGTACTAATGACCTGGCTTTTACAAACTCCTGAATCTGTGAAACCTGTTAATTAACAAGGAAAGACAAATTCCAACTATACTTGTGAAGATCAAAACTTTTTTTCAGCCTAGCAATTCTTTGGGGTAATAAATTAAGAAAACACGAATTACTCTATGAACAGCTTTGCCCAAACCAAAGAAAGATAATTTAATATTCAGAGATGGTGTCCAGTGGGTGTTAGCATTAAAATTGTTAAGTATGAAAGCCTCCATGTAGGAAGACATTTTTCTTAAAATGTGCAGAAACCAACATTTTGATGGTTTCTTTTGGGTGATGTGTTTAAAATCAAATATTCCATTCCTGACTGACATTTCTGCACTGTTTTTTACTATGATATATAAATAAATTGCTAGGAATATAGATTTTACAAACAATGTCTAAAAGGTTTTTTTTTTTTTTAATAAAGACTTGAGTTACCTGATGTTTCAAATCTGAAATGGCAGTATCTGATAGATTTAGGACTTGGATATCAAACAATTTTAGAAACTTCAAACATTTTACTGTTATGTTTTTGTTTCCTGCAAAACAGAACCAATCATTTCATTAGTCAAAGTAAAATTATAAGAAAAATAACATCTCTTAAATGAAAAAGCTGAAGAAGTAAACACAAATACAGATGATAGCAATTTGGAATTTGCAGTTAAACTAAATATGCATGTGCGTTCAATGATCTGGATGTAGTTTTTGAATTTCTAATTTACATCAGATTCAGAATTAACATCCAAGCAATGTATCATTTCAGAGAAAAGAGGCATGTGTGAACTTTTGATAGATTGTATTTAAATCACACAAAAATATTTAGATTACTCCCATCAAAAGACTGCATAACTGAAACCTAGCAGCAAAAATTAAAATAGTTATGATTTCATAAAAATAAGGTTTGCAACTGATCTTTGCCTCTAAAACACAAGTGGGTGAGATGTAATTCCCTATTAATGTATATCATTCTATATGTATTAAGATTTTTTAAAACCTGAGTAACAAAAAAAAAACCCAGATAAAAATTAGGCCATCTGCCATGCCCATGCCTGAAGTACATTATCATTATCTATATCTCTCTATATACCTGAAAAATCCAAGTACTGTAAGACTCTGGGGCCCATTTTCATAACTCGAAGTGGTGCTGTCATTTTCTGGATGCCACTATCTGACAAGGCATTGTTGTGCAGGATTAGTACTTCTAAACTGTTGAGTTATTCACCAAGAATATATTTTGTTATTCATTAGCATATAATTTGAATATATAAATAGTCTTTTTTTTTTAAATTTCACTTTTTATAAATCAATATAAACGTATGGGTAAAAATTTCATCATCGTGTAAAAAAAAAAAAAAAAGAATAAATTATCACAATTGCAAAATAAATATTGTACAGGTAATATTCAATTTTAATAAATGAACACATGAAATGGTTCTTAACATTTGGAATAAGGTTTGCGGCGAGAATAAGGACAAAGGTTTACTGGTAATATGACAATAGAAGAAAGACGATGTGGAATATTGGTACTGATGAAATGGTGCACTGAAGACAGAATTAAGTGATGTGTGACATGTGAAGAGTTTAATGGAAAAGAAGGGACAGGCTCGTAAATTTATGCACAGTATAAATGAAAGAAGTTAACTGATTGTAGACTGGTAGAAGAAAAGGTTGACTGATAGTATTTGCGGGGGGATAATGGGTATGTTGGTAAGTGTTGGAACATTAATGTGGTGCTAGTGGTTGACTGAAGGATGAAAAGGGTTGGTAGTAAACTAACGAGGTGCAGCTGTCACCAGCAGCAGACAATTTACTACGAATGAAAGATATGAGTGAGGAAATGATCTAGTCTTAGTTATGAGCTGCTTATTAGTAATATATTACGCACCATTACCTGTTGAATGAGTAAATGTTTTGCAAAAGGTCATGGTTGTCTCCTAGAAAGCAAGAAGAAACATCAAGACTTCTAAGATGTGCAAAAAGCAAAATATGCTCAAAGTAGTTAGCTAGCATAAGATGCTCTCCTTCAAAGCAAGCAGTAAAAAGAACTAAATTATTGTATGCTGTTGTGAATCTTTTAAGTGCTGACAAAGACGAATGAGGATTTTTCTCAATGCTAAACTTTCCTAGTGATATAGCAACTTGAAATATTTTTTTCCCAATTTCATCCGGATAGTCGATTAAAGAATCAACAAGATTAATATTTTGGGAAATATAGGCAACACATGTGTCAAATAATGTTTGCATTTCTATTCCAATTTTTGATAATTTTAGTTTTGTATACCGCTGGTTATGTACCATCTAAACTCCAAATAACCGCGGGTGAATGAAGGGAGACAATTCCTATGTTATTTTGGTCAGAGTTATCTAAAACATGAATTTTCAACAGCGCTAAGCATTAAAACAAAATTAATTAATTTTGAAAAATCACAACAGATACACATAGCAAATCAGTATATTGGGACAAGACAAAAGATTTAATTGAGGACGTGTATTTTTCTGCACAAGTAATGTAGCCAATCAATAAACAAAGCGAAAGAGTAAGTGTTTCTATCATGTGACAGTCATTTGATTGTATCAAAATGGCAACTTTAAGGATGATGTTTATTTTTGTGTGTCTGTTTAATTTATTTTGTTTAACTGCGAGCTGTGGTGGTTCCACTCATATCGAAATAAGTAATATTTTTATTAATGTACATCTCTACATAGGGATTTGCTCAGAATAGTTTTGCAATCTTACTATTATTAATACTTAATTATATACTTTTAAAACATTTTTAGTGCAGACGAATTTAAAAGTAAAAGAAAGCTTTCATGTTCTTTTTCTGAATGTTAAACTATCTGTTTTTAATTTAATCTGTGCAATCCATTGACACAAACACGCGCGCGCACATACACACACACACATTAATTAAGAATTTTAACCTATACTAACTTCATACTCTATTATTAAAATCTAAAATTATGCTACTGGTAGCGTCAATATTCTGGTGTAAATGACATTCAGAACTAAATACAAAGCTCATAAATCCAGAAGAAGTAAATTTTTAAAAGGTTTTAAAATATATTTTTTAGATTTTCAGCATTCGAATATTGTGTTTGAAAATCCCAAATCAACATCTTGCCTTCTTTGCAAGAATTGTGTGTGTGTGTGTGTGTGTGTGTGTGTGTGTGTGCGTGCATAATGTTTTCTGTTCTGAATCTCATTGTTAGGTTACAGAGCTGCAGATCAATTTCAGCCATTTCAGTCAAATGTGGACTATGACCGTGTAAGTATGCAATAATATTTCAGATTTGGTAATTGTTTCATTTTGTTTTGAGTCTTGATGGTACCGTTATATTTTTTATTTTGGCTTTTGACAGGGAGGTTAGAGGCAATATTGGGGTTACACACACACACACACACACACACACACACACACACTATTTATATCATTGTGACCACTGTTTATTATAATCAGCCACTTTATAGAATCAAATTTCAGAGGACAAATTCAAATCAACAAAATAAACTATATTTTAAAATGTATTTACTAGAATCAATTCTTCACTCAGAATGCTCTTCTCTTATAATTCCTTAAAATAATCTAAACTCACATAAGCATTTGTACATTTTGCTTTCTTTTTTTGCCTCTGTCAATGAACAAACTATGGAAGTCCTTTAAACTAGCATATTCCAGCTAGATAGAATTAGAAACCCTTCTCTCTATGTCTTTTTTTCTCTCCTTCACTGACTCATGTAATACATGTAGCATGTTTGTCATTAAAACATAATTGCTTCATGTTTATGATGTGAAAACAAGAAATGCATTTTCATTGATTTGGTAAAATCAGAATTGTTTTGATCAAGATTATCCATATTTCACATATGCTGTCAGCAGGGAGATTTAGAAATTTACATATATTCTTATAGCAGGGAGATGTAGAAATTTATATATATTCTTATAGCAGGGAGATACAGAACTGTCTGACACACACACCATAAACAATGATAACTTTGACATAATAAAATGTGAACAAAAATAGTTTTAACAAATGATTGAATTTATCAGGGCATAAGGTTTGCCTGCTGTAGAGAAATCTATTGTCTAATCACTTTGAATTGAGTGGCAAGAAGTCTGGTTATGAAAGTCAGCCATTAGCTTGATGGTGAGTAACTGACTGGTTGAGAGAATGGGCATAGAAATATTTCATGCATTTTTGCTACTGATATACTTGTGTTTTACATAGAGTTGTATTATATGAGTAGACTATTATGTTTACAAATGTTTGAAGTAAGCTGCTTATATGTAGTTTGCTAATACTTGACATTGTTCTAGTGAAACAGCTCATTAAACTATAACACTGCATTTATTATGCTGGGTGTGGGTATGGAGCTAATAAATAATGTTACAGGAAATTGTAAGTTGAGACTGGAATGTAAGAAAGAATGGAGTTATAAAGCAATAAACTGAAACTTAGCATTGCTCCCTGATTATATTTTTCAGGGTAAAGCAACCTTTCTTTTCTGCATGATTTGAACCTCCTGGTTTCCTGGTTATAAACCTCTATGACTGAGTAGACATATGAATTGCCTGCCATAGTGTGTGTAAGTGTAAAGAAATACACTACTCTCCTTGATGTTTTGTGGCAAAGTATGCTGATTACATTGGGAAATTTCTGGTACAGTGAAGTTACTAGAAATTGCTACAATTGTTCTGCTTTAGGGAACTGACATGACAAGAGGACACTCAAGTTGGCTTCAAGAGAATAACAACACGTCAGTACATGTTGATGTGGACAATAACTTGTGACATTGTCGCAAACATTTGCTAAAGACTGTTGAGACAGTGATTAATCCAGGTTATGTAAAACTATTATCGCTCATCTCTAATAACTCCATTTCTATTCTCTGATAAGAACTATCCTGTGATTTGTATTGACATTATTGTTGAATTGTATTTTAGGATATATATTGTGTTGACAAAATTATTCGAGTGTGGTTTCTTAAAAATAATTGATGTCAAGTAATCTTTTTTATTGTATTTGTCATATGTATATTTGATTGTTGATTTAATAAATTTATTGTTAAATTTATTGACCTTCTTACACATGGTTGATAACCTTATATTGGAGAAGAAAGTGGGTGGATGAGGGCTCGCTAAATGTAGATTAAACTTTTTAAAGACAGATTTGTTTTCTCCTTTAGTAAGAAGTCTTCCACCTACAGAAACATTGTGTGACAGTAAATGTTATATTTAATGTGGTGGAAGAGAGAAAACATTTACAGTGAAAGTGAGATATGAGTGGTGCCTGCTGGAGAACCATTAATAACATAATTTAAGATTTTCATCACTTGTATTAATTATGAATGATTAATTAATTAATAATAATCATTAACTAAGTGACATTGGCACCACAAGATGTTATTAATAGTGATTTAAAAAAGAGAAAGTTATGGTGTTTTATTTCTTCTGAATTAAAATTTGAATGATCTATAATTTAATCAAACAAATTCTGTCTTTTGTATACAGGTATTCCTTATTATAGGCAGTCATACTTTATGCATTTTCACTATAATGTAATTTTTAAAAAGTTAAGAAAAAAATTAATGAATAATATGTTTCTGGAATTTTGCTATCACCCTGTGTGCGACGAACTTGCATGCACAGCATAGATCATTCGCATGCAGCATACATTATAAATATAAAGTCTCACTGAATAGTTGAGCTAGCTGATTGTATCATAGGTATTTGAAAATATTTTTCCTTAGGGTTATCATGGATAAAGTACATATACTTCAAAGAGCAAGAAAGGAAATCTATAATACTAGAGGACAAATTAGTTATTATAAGGAGGTATGAATGTGATGAGCACACTGTCAAATTGTCAGAGTGACAGGAATCTTGGAATCAGCTTTAAGAGCAATAAGAAATCAAGCAGGAAAAATCAGAGAAAGTTGTAGAAGTATGACAAGAATGATTACAGCTAACACAAATAAGGGCACTGATTATGGAGAATCTGGAAAGGATGTTGGTTCAGTGGATTGAACATGAAAATCAATATGCTATTCCATTATCTACCTTGATTATCCAGGCCAAAGCAAGAACTTTGTTTGAAGAACCGAATGCTACTGACCTGGATCTTATAGTGCAATCCTTTGCCATGAGTGCTGGGTAGTTTGAGCATTTCAAGGGATGACGTGGATTCCATAACCTTAAGCTGACAGGGAAAGTTGCAGCAGCTGATGTTGCTGTTGTGCTGTTCCAACAAAACTTCAAGCTGTAATTGAGGAGCATGGTTATTTGCCTCAGTAAGTGTTCATTCAGTCTTGATGAAATGGGGTTGTTCTGGAAAAATGCCTAGCAGAACATTTCTCTTAGTGAAAGAGAAGACAACCTCAGGTTTTAAAGCCACAAAGGACTGCCTCACATTACTGTTAGGAGGAAACGCATTAGATCATAAAATCAAACTACTGATGATTTATCACTCCAAAAACTCACAGCACTCAAGGGTATTCTAAGGAGGAATTGCCTTTTCTATGGCAGTTAAACAAAAAAGCTTAAAGAGAACAAGATAAAAAAGCTGAAAGTCTTCTACCTACCGATCCAGGGCCTTCAAGAGAACAATGATCCAGACTTGCCAGACCCAGTTGATTCATCATCCAATTGAAAAATCACATTATCTTTAGCTGTGTAGGCCTACTAATTAAAAAATTATAGTACCTATGCTATGTAGGCCTACTAAAGTACTAATTGAAGAATGGCAGTACCTGTAGCTTGTAGACCTACTAATTAAAAAATTACAATACCAGTAGCTTGTAGGCCTACTAATTAAAAAATTACAATACCAGTAGCTATGTAGGCCTACTAATTAAAAAATTACAATACCAGTAGCTATGTAGGCCTACTAATTAAAAAATTACAATACCTGTAACTATGTAGGCCTACTATTTGAAGAATGGCAATGCCTGTAGCTATATAGGCCTACTAATTGAAGAAATTAATTTTAAAAATCATTTGTTGACCACTTTTAGGTTATTTTATTTTTTCATGTGGAACTGATCCCTATTTCACCCAAGTTAAAATCAATCCACTTTACACATGTTTATGTTATGCGGTTATTTCTCAGACTCAATTAATTGCATAATGTGCGGGATACCTGTATATTGCCCCAGAACGCAGTTTGGCACATGTCTCTCTTTGTCACTGTCTTTTGTTCATTCTTTAGTTGCATCCTTGTTAACTGTGAAATCCATTTATCTTCATCACAAAGAAAGAAAATTTGACAGTTGCGTAAAATTTTACTTAGATTTTCTGCTTAATTTTAACTTTTACACTAAATGTATAAATGTTTGTAAATGTTATAAAATGTCATTGAAAGCCTGCATGACCTGTTAGCCATACTTTAAACCAGTGTAAACCTCAAGCCTTATGTCTACTTGATTGTGCGATTAATTGACACTACAGATAATTGACATTTGAATAATTGCATAGTAAAATGTGATTCCCTTATTAATAATTCTGTAGCTTCTGAAGAAACACCCAGATGCCTTGGAGGCTGGAACACCATACCCTGACTCATACTACCCAAACCTGTGTGCAAGGGGTAATTATAAGACACTAGTAACTTTTTTTTTTTTAAGTCCTTCATATTTATATTCCATTATTATTGAGGACTAGTAACATTATTGCTTTCTATTGTGTTTTGTTTTAGTCCTTTGCATTCCTATACCAGAGTTATGCAGGAAATAAAATAATAGTAATATTAGACCTCTCTATTTTTGTTTTTGTTTTAGTTCATGGTTTTATATTCCAGGATACATTATTTCCTTCTGTTTTGTTTTGTCCAGTATTCCAGTATTTTATATGATGCTTTTTATTTGTTTATTGTAGTTTTGATATTCCTATCTGTCTTGTCATTTGAACATAAATTGATATACTTTGAAACTACTTCTTGCAAGAAGTTTGTGGCAGTAAAGTGTTTACCCATATTTTTACTAAATTAGATATCTTGGGTAACTTGTTTATCTGTTTGAGTAACTCTCTTGTGTGGGTGCATAGATATGCTTATAAGTTTATATTAATTCTCTTGGGCGAGTTGAAAAAGTCTTTTTTAAATTTCTGTTTTGTTTTTGATTTTTATTATATATGGGACTTTGGGGCACACATAGGCAACATACAAAATTGCACCTCCTCCCAGCATAAATCCAGCAAGCAATCAAGACTTTCTACAATTTTGCCAGTTGGTGAAATTCCTTTGCTACAAATCTTTCCTGTCCAGATCAGAGTCAAATGCATTTTGCTGCTTGATCAGGACATTTTTTTTTATATTGTACATCCTTTTTTTCATAGATGATGTATAGTCATATTCTATTATTTATAATGCAAAAAATACATTTTTATCCTGTGCAGTACCCCTTAAACCCAGTTATCATGCCCCTAGGTATTTCTCAACTCCATTGTATCACCATTGTGTGTGTGTGTGTGTGTGGTGTGTGTGTGTGTGTGTGTGTGTGTGTGTGTGTGTGTGTGTGTGTGTGTGTGTGTGTGTGTGTGTGTGTGTGCAAGCATGCATTCACTGCATGTATATAGTGTGCATGCATATGTGTATGTGCATATTTGTGTATGTAATTCTATATTTTATACAGGAAAGTATCATGATATTGCTGAAGATACCCATTGGACCCCATTCTTAAATGCAACTGTCAACTACATCCGTAAACATTATCCACCGCCATGGGATATGGTACTTATATTTTAATTTCATGCTTATATCTCCTTTTTTATTTTTTATGTTTCTTCTTCTTAAATACATTTCTTTTTAAAACATAATACTTACATTTTCTTTTTGAATTAAACCAACATTTAAAACTTGATAAATGGCCATTTCCTATTTTTAATGTCTAATTTTTAGTATCTGATTGTATTTTTTAATCTTTGTGCTTTTTTTATTTACTGGGGTTTTATATATTATAAGATTTGTAAATGTCATCTCGATTTTTACACCTTTAAAAGCCGTGATGATGTTTGATTAGGTTTTTTCTTTAGTAAATTGCAGATTTAGTTATAACTAATCAATCCACAGCCAGTTAAATGGTGTTGAATATTTTTTTTAAATATAATATTTTCAGGCATTCAACAAAATATTAAAGTGTTCTTTTCATTTTTCTTTTAAAAAATATTATTATTCCAGTTTTATTGTTGGGTTTTTAATTCCTAATATATATGCATTATTTTGTTTTAATTCTAAAATCAAAAGATTCTTTCTTAACTAAAATACAGTATTTTATTCTAACAAAACCAAAGTTAAATGAGCAAAATGTTCCATCTTCAATTAAAATGCGGTATTTTTCTCAAACAATAAGTATATGAATTAGAATATTTTGATATTGATTTATTATTCCTTAATTGGTGCTGTGCATTATTCATGAAAAATCTATCAGATATCAAACTACTATGCAAACCACGTCCCTCACTTATTCCTTGTTTGCAGAAGAGAGAACTTGAAAGTTTGAAGCAGAAGGGCAAAGAAATTTTAAAAGTTTTCATTTTTGTATGGGGAATGTACATATCTTATTTATTTCTCAAATTTAAATTGAAAAAATTACCTCTTTGACAAAAACAGTAGCTTTGTATGCATTTATTTCAAAGCTTGGTGAAGATATATACTTTGTGCAAAGGTATACAACCCTACATTTGTAAATATCTGTCTGCACACACTCCACATCTCCTTATGCTGGGAATGGATAATGTTTGGCGCAAGCAATTACAGACAATATGCTTATTAGGCAGGCCACCATAAACACAGTCAGTATCTCCAGTATGCTCCTTTTTGCAGACAGGTAGAGTTCACCAAAGCATGTTTGTAGCTGAGCCATAGAAAACCTTTTCAAAAAATATTCATTTTGTGCAGAAACATGATGGAGAAATTTGTCAGTACTTGCTTTTAGTTTCTAATAAAAAATTAATCAGGATTTTACTAAACCATAACATATTTTTTATCAGAAGAAAAAGGTTGATAATGAATCAAATAATATCAAAAAGTTATCATGTACCAAAGTCAAGACAAATGGAGATAACCCTTGATATATAAAGTAATTCTATTTGTAGTAAAATATTTGTAAATTTTAAATGTATCAGTACTTTATTACACTTTTAAAAGCATTCTGCTTTTGCAGGCAACAGAAAAGCTTGTAGTGTTTTTATTGGGCATTGTGTCTCACCAAGTGGCTGATATCTCATGGCATGGGCTCGGCATTGAACAAGGATTTCTGGACACTATGGGGGCTGTAAGTAATATTTTGCTTTTTACCTTTAGTATAGCAGGTATAATGCCATATCCCTATATATGATGTCATATGTATCCAGTGTGTTGTAAGAGTACTTCCATCTGTGACATCCATTTGGTTACTTTGGTCTGGGATATCATATCCCATATCCGTGATGTCATAACCATACCTGATACATCATATTCTGATATTTGCAGCGTAGATCATTCCTGGTTCTATAATTCCATGTGTGATTTCATAACAGTATATATGATGCCACATGAGGTAAGATAAATACAATGTGACCATTAGTGACTTGCTATAGATGTAGCTGTGTATGATTAGATATTTTTGTGCCTATGTGATTATCTGTGATATGAAGAGCTAGGTAGTTACACTTGGAGATAAACCCATATCCCTTTATTTAACAGCTTAGCTATTATACCCATGATGACACTGTCACATAATGGCTTATGTAACCCACACCCACCCTCCTCTAAAAATAGACTACATGCAAACCTAATTCTAGAACAGCTGACCCTTATCGCTAGGCTAGAAAAAGTCTGAGAGTCTATTCACTAAACTAACCAATGGAAGTGCCAGAAATCTACCTTTAATTTGGCAGTCCAACACAAATCAACCATAGAGGCGACACTAGTTTGGCTCCAGGTCTTAATAAATTATAACCATACTACTAATTGTATTGCTGGTTGTCAATACAGCAGGAAACTATCCTGTGTATATATTACTGCCAAAGGTATGTGGTTTTGCTTGCCTAACTAATATTATATTCTTGTTTATCTCTTAACATTAACTATATTTTATATTGTTATATTTCACTTATGATATTAAAATATGTTATATCCATATAAGTAAGAGTGTTCTGTCGGAGAACACGTGGACATGTGCATTTTACTGGCATATCAGCACTTTTATCTGAGATGTTGAATTCGACGAGCACTGAGCTATGAAGCAATGCCTTTTTCATATGCCTGACATATATTATATGTTGTAGTCTGTCACCTGTATTTAATTACTATACCTGGCTGTATATATCAGAGGGCTCAAGCTATTGCCTAGAACTCTCACTCTTCTATTCTACATTATCTATTTTCCACCTTTCTAATATGTGTAGCCAGCCAAAAGGTCTGTTTTGGGGATTAGCCTAAGTTTACGGGCAGCCCAAGGTGGTGGAGAATTAACATCTTGCCCATCTCCAAGAAAAATGTCACAGACACATCTGGTTTAATTTTAGTACTCTAAACTGTGACTTCAAATCTGGTTTGATATATAAATATTTCCATTACTGTGATTCTAGATCTACTTCTGGGTATTTCCATCCATGTTGTCTCATCCAGTTTTGCCCTTGGGTATTTCCTTCACTGATAACATAAATATAACCATGACATCAAATCTAGTTTTATATCTGGATTTTCCATCAGAACATTATATCTATACCAGTTACACCTTATCTGATATTGTTTATTTTACCTGAGATTTTAATTTTTTTTTAATTTCCAGCTAGCTCTTGATTTTTCCTTTGATATTTTAATTTCTTTTAATTCTGTTCAGGATTTTTTCATTTTGATTTTATACATCTTATTTTTAATTATAGTGTTTTTTTATAGATATTATCTGAAATGTTTTCATTATTTTTGTTTTAATTTTTACAATTTAGATCAACTATCATGGTTCTTTTGATGATGCTCACACTGCAGGGGATCCAGGTATGTTTCTTAATGCCTGTTGCTAATAGCTGCATGATACAATTTAAGGGACTTGGAGATTGCTCCTATTTTACATTAATCATGACAACTGCTCCTGCAGGCAGTAAAAGTCTATAAGCAGGAACTTTAAGAAATATTTTTTCACATTTCTCTTGCTTCCTTATATTGATCTGTGTGAAAACATTTCACATAGTAAACTGTGCAAAAAGTAGATATTTATATCTGACCTATTGAATTGTTTATTATTTTGTGCTAATTTAAAAATACATGTTCTTGTGTCATAAAAAATCTACTTGCATTTATAAAATTATAACAATTATTGTTATATTTAGAATTTGTGTTAGTTGCTGTTTGCTTTTCTGAATTAGTCAATTTTGTTCTTTTTCACAGTTTGCCCTAATTTCTTCACTCTGTTCTAACTTTTTCACTCATTGCTCTAATTTCTTTGCTCTAACTCCTTCAGTCTTTGCTCTAACTCAGGGGTGTCAAATTCAATCGCACAGGGGGCCAAAACTCAAATCGCACTCAAGGTTGCGGGCCAAACCAGATAAACATTTGAGCAGTGGAAAACTAAACATTTTTTAAACAATAATATGAATTAAAACAGACAAAAGTTCAAATAATAACAAATCAAGGCATACCAATTTTCGCTCTTATGCCAAGTTGTCAGAGCTGGATATTCGGTATCTTTTCTTGGCAACAAGTTCATTTATGTTTGGAGTAAGTTTCTGTGTTATGGAGATTCTCAGGATGGATTGCAGGTGTTCATCAGTGAGATGACTCCTGTGTGATATTTTGTTAATCTTCATCACAGAGAACAGCTGCTCACACAGATATTTGCTACCAAGCATGCTCAAGGTTTGAGCCATATGTAGATGAAGCTGGGGCATCGCTTTAGGAATGAAAGGTTGAAGAATTGAAGAGGAATTAGCAGATGTTCTTCACCAAAGCAAATTCACAAAGTGAAGCTGCTGTGAATTTGTGGGAGAGGAGATCGCCAAATCAGCCTGACCATTTATTGAAGGAGAGTTTCTGAAGAGCTGCATGATGAGTGTGACATCTTGTGCTCAGACAAAAAGCAGATATTCTTCGAACTTCTGTAGCTTTTGCTCTGCATCCAGGTTTTTCAACTTGTCTTGATGTTTAGTCTCATAGTATCAGATTATATTCCTTGATCACAGCCACATTATCTCCACAAATCAGACACACAGGTGTGCCACCAATATTAGTAAACATATATTCAACCTCTCAGTGCGGCTTTGAAAAGCTTTGTTTTCAGAATCAACCTTTTTCTTGGCCATTTTTTTTTTTAATGGCTAGCTTCGACTTAAAATTAAGATTGTGCATCGGTAGTCTACCGATAGATGCTAGATTGAAATGATGTAAGCGAGAAAGAGTGATGCAATATCCAGGCACTACACTACTTTCATTTCTTATGTGCCAATCCAAAACGAGCAACAGGACGTTGCTAGGTTACTGTAATGATGAACATCTATGCACTACACAACTTTCATTTTTGCTTATTCTGTTCAACGCAGGAATGATCTCAGGCAGCCTTTCGTTCGGCAAGGCTCCTACATTAGGGAATTTAATCTGCACTTCATATTGCCGGGCCATTAAAAATTATTTTTGCCTAAAACTCTCTCATGGGCCGGATATAATTGTACTCAGGGCCAGATGTGGCCTGCGGGCCTTGAGTTCGACACCTGTGCTCTAACTTCTTCATTCTTTGCTCTTTTGCTGTTTACTCTTCACTCTTTACTCATACTTCTTTGGTCTTTGTTATTTTTCAACTTTTACTCAAATCTGTTCATTATTTGCTCCTCTTGCTTTGTCCCCCTCAATAGTCCATCTTTCTTGAGGTCATAGGAGAAATCACTAAGTCAGTTTTAAAAATAATAATTTGATTGTTATAAAAGCTGCTAGAGCATTTTTTGTTTACATTTTTTTTTTATAAATGAATAAATATTCTTGATAAAGAATATTTTGATCTTGTAATTATTCAGCTGATGAAAACTGAAAAGTAGTTTTATTTATCTTAGGGGGTGATGTGCTGGTTCACTTTGAATTGCTAATGGACTACATGCCTTATTTAAGCGAGTGGTAAGTAAGTGAAGGTATTTCATTAAACGCATAGCTTATGTTTGATAGTTCTAATGATCTATACACTCTCTGGGTCAGAATGTTTTATCAATTTAGCTGTTGCTGCTTGCAAATGATGCAAAATGCTTTAATTATGCATTTTTTACATTCTTATATTCTGGCATATATTTTAGGATCTGTTCGAGATGCATTTTTTCTTTAATATTCATGTAAGACACATTATGAAATAGTTTGTAATTGTAACTAAATATAAGGAGTGTTTTAGTTTCTTTTCCCATCCTTCTGAAGAAACATTAAGCTATACATGCTGTAGTATATCATTCTGCTTTAAGCATGCATTAATATTTTTTTCATGTAGTCATTTATAAAATTTCTGATTTGGTAAGAGGCTTGCAATTTGTCATAAATGGGTTTTACTGATACTTCTTTCTTTCAGGTATGTGCCTGTTGATGACCTTTATGCTATATATATTGACCTTTATGGCACAGAACGCATGCCAGTTGATATCATAATAGAGTGTACTTCATTGATGTATGCTGAAAGGTACATTTTTCTTCATTCAGTTAATGTTCAAGACCCCAAGATTTTCTTTTCTTATTGTATGAGTGTCTGGTATAAGACCACATATCTTGAAAATGCTAGTGCTTCCGACAGACAACAAAATTTACTTCATGAATCCGTATAAGGTGATGGGGTATAATCTCCCTTGATAAAATCTTTTTCACTCTTCTTGGCACTGATAAGGCTATCAGATTGGTGTTGGGTTGCTTGGAAATTGCTTGGGTAAGATAAGTTCCTAGAATGTGTATATATGATGAAAAATTGAAAAAAAATTTCAATTTATAATTAATGATTATTCTAAATGGTATGAAGTAGTATGTCAGATAAAAATATATGCATTTATTGTCCTTTTTCAAAATATTTGTTTTACAGTTTATATTGATGTCAGTTGTAATGTACATTTGATATTAACAAAATACACAGTTGTTACAATAACATAAATAATCATTAATAATACTACTTCAGTCTCAGACAAGAAGTTATAAGTAAACAAGAAACAGTATTCATTAGCTAGTATCAGTTTGAGATCTTTTTGTCTCTGTCCGGAAGTCATTAGCCTAATCAGTTATTATTATCATTACATTTCTTAAATCTGTTGCATTTGCTCTTGACACACAGATAAATTTAATTTGTTTACAGAATATTATAATAGAGTTTAATGTAAAATTTAGTTTACTTGCATGTACATAATTGTTATAGGCTTATTTACTAGTTTATGCATAAATCTTTACAATGTATTGTGCTATATAAATAACTCATATTATTTAATTAGTATAGTAACAATCTATAGTGTGTGGAGAATTCAAATTCTAAGCATGTTTTACAAACTTGAGTTGCATAAAATATTTGTATTTCCTCTTCAGTTTGTAAATGTTAGTGTATAAAGTACTGAAAAATTTAATTTTTATGCAAAATTTGTTGTTTTCAATCCATTTATTTATATACCTTTTGATCTCAGGTTGAAAGCTTTATAACATAAAACTGTGTTGTGTTTTTGTCTCTGAATAATTTAGCCATGTTCTACATAGTTAATGTAATGATTCTCATCTTAAATTAATGGATCATACTGTCTGAGATTTGCCTAATTAGTTTTTACTTAAAAGAAAGTTTCCATTATGAATGTGATAGTTTTTTAATTTTAAATAATAAATATTTATTCATTTATTTATTTATAAAATGTTTTCATGTAATAGGTTTTTATTTTAAATAATGAACATTTACTCATTTATTTATTTATTAAATGTTTTCATTACATGATTACATAGTTTATATTTGACTGAATCATATGTTGCTATAATTGTGGTAACTTTATAAGATAGTCTTATTTCAATTCAGAATTTTAAATCTTGATTGCTTAATTTTTTATTTGTTAAAAATAAGTATATTTATTTTTTTCTATTTCTTTAAGACTTGGAGAAAAACTTGCCATTGCAAAGGTATATTTATTGTCTTTTACTGTATTTTTATTTTCATTTGTTCTGTTTTTAACTGTATAAAGTTAATTTTATTCTTTCATATTTATTTTGTGATGTTCAAATGTTCAAGATATTGTTTATTTCATAATAATTATAATAATATCTTGATCATATGTGTACAAAAGTGACAATTATAAAAATAGAGATAATACTTAAAACAATAAAATTTCAATTGATGATGATGATGATGAATTTGGGAAGCACTTCCGGCTTCTGCCAATTTTGTACTGGGAAAAAGGGGTTGGTGGAGGGAGGGGAGGAGCCTAGTCAATACATCAATATTGATGTCAGAATTGTGTACATCATAGTTGTAGCATGGTTGCTCACTCATTTATGGTATATATGTCTGGCCAGCAAAGGCAGGCCTTATCCCAGTATTCTGTGAGCTAAAGTAGTGGTGGATGTTGTTCCTGATGTTGAAGTGGGTAGGGGTGTCTTACAGACCCAGGCTAGTAGCACACCAAGTCTGTACCTACTGTGTACATATGCCTGGAATGTTCAACCCCATCTCCTCCTCACTGGTGGGGTTGTCATTGTTGCTGATGTTGCAGCTGTCCTCTTCATCATCATTGTTTTTCATCTCACATCCTGTGGTGACCCACAACACTACACCAGACACCCTATCACAAATTGGTGCTGCGAGCAGGATGGGTTCAGAAGGATGCGAGAAATGGCTGAACAACATTTTCTGGCTCATTTAATGAGAGAAATGGCTGGCATGAAATATCAACTTGGCAGAACAACATTTTCTGGTTCAATTGATGAGAGGGATGGCAGGCGTGAAATATCAACTTGGCAGAACAACATTTTCTGGTTCAATTGATGAGAGGGATGGCTGGCGTAAAATATCAAGGTGGCAGAACAACATTTTCTGGTTCAATTGATGATAGGGATGGCAGGCATGAAATATCAACACAGCAGAGAATGGATGGCAGTGGTAGCTGACAAGGCAGCTGGCAACACACAGCACAGCAGTGGCAATTAGCCAGTGACCATCATGGCCATGAGATATGCCAGCCATCAACAACAGCAAGGTCAGTGACAGCCAAACATGCACATTAAGTCTGCATGGCAGTAACCAATTGAACATCGGGATTCTGTCGCAGATGACTAATAAATACAGCTTGGATAAATCAAAAAAAACAAAAAATTTTCTGTCTTGTGAAAAAGTTATAGATATGGACAGTATAATTTGACCTGTTTTAAGAAAGAAGAAGAAGAATGCAACAGAAAAAATGTATCAAAAACATTTGTGTTTTTGGCTCAAGGCTCTATTTTATAAACATTTACATGACAAGATGTGACTTTTCAGTAGTACTAGTAATCATTTGTGTATTGATTCTAATTTCATTTTGTATTTTGTTTAGAAGAGATGATTATTTTAGTTGTAACTTTTGCTAGGATTAGGGAGTTGGCATAATGCTGAGAATTTGGGGATGTTAAAGTTATTGTAAAAGCAACAATATGTAAATGTTGATATATTGTATTTGAATTAGCTAAATTTGGGTGTGCACTTATTTTGCTATGTGATGTTACTACATAGTTATTGAAATTATACATTAGGAAAGAGTTGTGTTTAAAGAGTATTTAGTGTAGTTTCCTTAGTTAGTAAAAGCATAATATAACTCTAAGTACATGTAGTTTAGGAGTAAGTTACATCTAAACTAAAGTAGGAAAGCACAGAACAGATAATTGGTTCATATTTTTCCTTGTGCATAGCAAATTTCTGTATGGGGTTTGTTTGGTGCCAGTATTTTCAGCATATAACATTAGAGTGTGTGTGTTTGAGAGAGAGGAATTGTATGCATACAGAAGAAAGAGAGAGACATGCAACAAAGAGGAGAGAAGAGAGTTTGGTGGGCTGGTGCAGCTGTGTCATTTGTCATGAATAAAGTCCTTGTGTAAGCTATAAAACACAGAGTTGCATGTTGTCATATCTTGCTGTGGTGTCATCAAATATGTGATGTTTTGTCCTCTCCATCATCATTGTTTTTCATCTTGCATCCTGTAGTGACCCATAACATACATCCTACACCGTCACAAAAGATTGGGGACAGTTGCCCCTGTCACTCCATGGAGTCAATGCATATTTTTGTGTATATGCATATTATTACTTTTAATTGTACTTTGTTTGAAAACTTCATATGTTTCAAAAGAAAATTTATTTCCTGTCTTTTTTTCTTCAGATGTATCCCAAATATTCCAGACAAAGTCCATTTCTTTTAGATCAGTTGACTGATTATTTTCTTGGTGGGATTGATGATATGGCAGTTTGGACACAGACTATTTGGCGTGATACTGTTCACATGCTGGAGAATGGCACAGAGTAAACATGTTTTGTGCAGTATTTGTCCACTATCATGTGTGTGCATGTGTGAGTGACCAGTATTATCTCCTCTTTCATCTCCATATACATTTGTGTGTGTGTGTGTGTGTGTGTGCGTGCATGCATCTCTAAATGTATGAATATGTATTATCTGCCCTTCCGTCTCTGCAGTTATGGTACATATTATCTGGCCTTTCATTTCTCTGCATGTATATAATTTTTATTTAATTATGTAATTTTATGAATAATTTAGATGAATACAACCTGTTTTATGAATAATTAAAAATATATAGCATGTTTTATAAAAAATTTAGATATATATTTAATTCATTTTATGAACCATTTAGACATGTATAGCACATTTTATGAACAATATATATGTATGTAAAATTTTATTAACAATTTCGTGTATATAATACATTTTATGAGCAATTAAATATAACACATTTTATGAACAACTTAGATGTGCATAACACATTTTTTGAACAACTAACGATAAAGAAGTGTATGATCTTTATTTTGCTGTGTCATAGCAGTCATTTGATGAGTAAAGAAACATTGTAGGAAGTGTGACCTGCTTGGTCACTAAGTTAGAAGTGTTACCATGGAAAAATGTATTTCATTATTTTAATAATTGTAAAAATTATGTGATTTTTATTGGAAGTTCACTAAAATAAAAAAACCTAGCATTAATACAGTAGACATTAGTTTCTCTTTGTATATCTCGTCTAAGAGTACACATACTGTAAATATCCCCTTTAAGCATATGGTATAGTGCATCACTACCATTAGGTGGCAAGATGGCTTCTATCCCATAATATGTCATAGACACTGTGAAGAGGTTAATGTGGGTTCTTACATATGTATACATTTGTTCCTTTGTTCTTTCAAATGGTAGAAGTACAGATATCATTGATACCATTTTTTCATTGTTTCCAAAAGCTGCTGACTACCTGGGTTAGGTTCATGTTTGCTACCAGTTTCTTCGATTTGCAAACACGCATGAATCAGCTAGAGATTTGCTTGACGCTGGAAAGAGTCATAGTTGAGATTAGTTGGGAAAGGTTCCCGGTTGGAAGTAGAGATGGATGATGGATGAATTTCATGACAGTTTAATGCTATGGTGTCAGGAGTTGTTTCAGTGAGAAGTAAATTTATATTAGTAGGTTCATGAGATAATCTGAAACCAGTTTGGTTCATTGTCTGAAATTTTAACCTGCCATTGTATTTTGTGTGTTGAGAATGGATTTGATGATTTGTGAATGCATTGTAGAATTGAAATATGTTTTTGATGCTTCTTGTTTATAATGTAATGTTACTGGGCATCAGGTGGCCTGTTTACAATGGCAATCTGGTGCTAATCTGTTGGATTATAGTCAGCATCATCATGTTAGTTTCAGTTACCTGAGTGTTTTTATGGAAAGTTACCAAACTTTATTTGACAGTCATATATGTAGGCTCCAGTCATTTTCTTTTTGTTGTGAATTGTTGGTCATTTCACTATATCATTTCAATAAATTTAGGCATTTCATTTTATCAGATGTGATCCTACTAGGTATTTCTCAGTATAGACGTGGTAAGATAAAACAGAAGTTTCATATGCACCTCACTATCGAGTGGACTAAATTCTTTAGTTCTCAAATGTCACATCACTGTCAGTGACATATTAACCCATTCAGCAACTATGGCTCTGATCATATAACCATGCCCTCATTAGTATGTTGACAATTATGGTTCTAGTTGCAAAGGTTATGCACAAACATGCATGTACGTATGTATGTTTTTGTGATCAGCCACTAAAGGGAAATAATGTGTACATGTATGTTTTTGTAATCAAGACCTCTAAAGGGAAGTAATTTGCATTATAAAATTGCTAGTGTGTGAACTTTTTTAATAAATCTCATAATTTTTTTTTATATCAGATTAAATAACTTATTATACCTAGTAATCATCTACCAGTAGATTTTATAACTGCTTCATCTACTTCTAGTATGTTCTTCATCTTCATTCATCCATCTGCTTACTGTCTTCATTCACCAATCTGTTTACTGTCTTCATTCATCATCTGCCTGCTTACTGTCTTCATTCATCCACCTGCTTATTGTCTTAATTCATCCACCCACTTACTTGGATCAACACGTTGATAGAGCAACTTGTATCATACACTGTATGTGATTTAACATCCTCTCTAACGTGGTTTGATAATAATATTTTACCACACCATAACTCTACATCCTCTGTGTATAGGGAAGGTATACATGCTTTTCAAATGGTTTATGTTGACAAATATGGCAAGAAAAGAGGATGGTGCCACCCCATAATTACACCCCTCAAATTACTGCCATCTACAAATCTGATCACAGACTTTGATACCTATACATTTGTTAATTTCTTCTTTATTTGTGTCGGAGTTCGTTCACTTATACTCCTCATTTAATGTTATTGATACAGTATAATTGTTCCAGCATTATTGATCCAGTGTTCTTGATCAAATGTATGGGTTGGATTACAAAATTATACTAGCCCCTAACACTTTCTTCTTTTTAATTTATAACATTTAATTTATAAATTGTCTAATAATTTTGAATTCACATGATATATTGTTTAATAAACATTTCACACTGGCACAACTTTTCACATTTTATTTTAGAATAACTATTGTTTTACACCAAATGACTGCAACCTGACAAGATTGCATAACAACAGTGTGTCAAGATTGCATAAAAACAGTGTGTCACTGAATAAGTTAGTGTTAAATATTTGGGGATGTACTTTCATTGTTTCAGTTTAAAGATGTATAACTGAAAACTTTTTTATAATTCTGTATTGATAATTGTTTTGATTTTCTTTGCTTTATAGCATTATCTTGAGGTTTTAAATTATTCAGCATTTTTGTAGAGTTTGTAAGCTGGATCACAACCCACTATTCATCCAGTGCAAGTGGGGACCAAAACCTTTTCCTAAAAGCAGTAAAAAACCAGAAAAAAATGGATTTTATGCAAAACGTAGGTATATGGACATTGGACAAAAAGACATAGTTGTGGAAAAAACTTTACGTGGCGTCAAAATGAGCCCCTCACCTTGGATGCAAGTACGTTTCACACTTTATGATTTTATTTGTGAATGTATGTGTGACACAACACCACCCTAGTTATAGGTTATGATTATTTTTATAATTAATCATCCATAACTAATTACAAGTGATGAAAATTTTAATTTATGTTAATAATAATTCTCCAGAAGACACCACTCGTCTCTCTCACTTGGCAGGTATGTGGGTGCTGTAAACGTTTCCTCTCTTCCACAGCATTAAAGACAAACATTTACTGTCACGTAATATTTCCATAGGTGGAAAACATCTTACCAAAGGAGAAGATAAATCCATCTTTAATCTAAATTTAGCAAGCCCCCACCCACCCATTAACATTTTAAAAAGTTAAATTTATTATTATTTATTTAATTTGTACATTTTCTACTGAATACAAAAATATATTCAGTCAAAAATGTAATTTAAACAGTCAGAAATTTGGCAGCTTCTTTATTCATTATTGTTTTGTTTTAAATTTTGGTTAATTGAAATTTATTGCAGATAAAAGACTGTCATTATAGAAAAAAGCATTTAAATTCTGAAAAAGACCCATAAACCAAAATTCCCAATTTAAATCTGCATTGCAGTTTTGAAAAGATGAAAGATATAGATTAAACTTCAGTGTTTATTTATTATTATTAACTTAATTTTTTAATTAAAATTTAAATTCTTTGCCTGATCTTTTTATTGCTTTTGTGTTTTTTTCATTTGAGTTTCTCATATTTTACCACTAATTTATTTACCACCTTAATATTCATTTCACGTTGATGAATTAATACATATATCATTTTAAAGATTTTGTTTAATATCTTCAATATTGATATTTTGATTTATCAATTGTGTATGTACTTGCACACACACACACACACACACACACACACACACACACACCAAATGTATACAAATATGCATATAGAAATTAACATACTTACCACACAATGTACATAAATATGCACACATTTACAAATTCACACACACACACACACACACACACACACACACACACACACACACACACACACACACACACACACACACACACACACACACACACATACATACACACACACACACACACACACACACACACACACACATACACACACACTCACACATAAAGCACAACACATACAAAAAGTAGACAGATAGTACACAAAATTAAAATTGTTTGACTAAACATAATTTCTAGGAAGCTCTTCAGAGAACACAGAAACAGCGAGAGATAAAGACTATGATGAAGAAAGAACAACACAGGAAATCACTGATATCAGCCAATCATAAACTGCCTGATGCAGTCTACTCAGTTAAAAACACTTATGCTAAACTTGGATGGTGGGTGCCATTAGATAAACTTTTTATAAATTACATTTTTGAGGTGGAAATTCAACATTACACAAAATAACAAAAACTGTAGCCCAGTATTCTAAGTGAATGTGTCAGTGGCTGACCTTCCTTAATCATACTATGAGTTGAATACATTGTATATTATTTTTGAGGCTGACCTTCCTTAATCATACTATGAGTTGAATACATTGTATATTATTTTTGAGGCTGACCTTCCTTAATCATACTATGAGTTGAATACATTGTATATTATTTTTGAGGCTGCATTACCATTTTCCCCCTCTGTCCTAGATATTCATCCTCCAAGGGTGAAAACTTAGTTGTGATAGTTTTACATAAAATATTTTTTCAATCAGAATTACTTATCAAGTGTTGGTAGTCAAAATATCACAGTTTTCACCTCACAAGAAAGCTACATTATGAATAGTTATAATAAAGAAAATTAAGTTCACATAAATACATTTATCGTATTGAGCAGAATGTCCCATTTTCAGAAAAGGTAGCTTTAAATTGTCTGCCCTTAGTATTGTACTAGATGCCTTTGTGATTACAGCTTGTGTAATGAGAGCTAATCCTTCCTTTTTCCACCCAATATCAATACTTTGTTTCTTGAGAGAAAAGTCATTTGTTTAATTTTAAAAAAGCATACATTTGAAAGATTTTACTGGGAAAAATTATAAATATTAATCTTGATTTTAAAAAAAATTCATTAAAATGAGCAATTTAGAACTCTTTTTCCATACTTATTTTCAGTAACTGTCCTCCAGTGTCTTATTTCTAATATTTCAATAAATGTTTCTCTGAAAACTGGTTTATAAGTGAATATAGCTATTAAACATAAACTATACCATAATATAAACAATATCTAGTTTGGTTTAATCACTGCAAAGAGTTCATGTAGTGAGGACGTGGTGGGAGAAAAGAGAGAGAATTGAATAGTTTCTTGTTTATAGGTCATGAGCCATAGCAAAAAAGGGTGGTGAAGATAAAATAGTAAGTGTTCATATTTACAATAGATGTGCACAGAGATAGAAAGAAAGACAGACAGACATAGAGAGAAAGCTAAATGTTCATTGTTACAGTATGGTACATTAAACAGGTCCATGACTGCAGGGGATCTTGATGGAGATGGAAATGAAGATATTGTCATTGGAGCTCCAGGATATCGTGTGGGCAACACAACTCAATCTGGGGCTGTTTTTATTCTCTTTAGTGAGTTAACAGCATTTCCATTTCATGATTGGCTTGTTTTCATTTCTAACTTGAAATAAGTGGTGCAGAAGTGTTCAAATGATATTATTCTCTTTGGTGAGTTAACAGCATTTCCATTTCATGATTGGCTTGTTTTCATTCCTAAACTTGAAATAAGTGATGCAAAAGTGTTAAAATGTGGGCAAAATTTACTTCTCAGATAATTTATCTGATGATTCACTGATCATGCTCATTTGTTTCTTATTCTCACACACATTCTTTATAGATGGAATCATATTTATCTGATGAATCACTCATCTTGCTCATTTGTTTCAGGAAATGATTTATACATTTATTTTTGTAATGGGTTTTAACTTTTTTGTACTTTCACATACTTGTTTTTATTGATGAATCACGCATCATGCTCATTTGTACTGTGTAGTATAAAATAATGGGATTATAGATTTGCAATCATTGCATGTACTCTACTACAATGCACATGTAAAAGTACTACAGTGCATGTCCCATACTAAGATGTGCATGTACCCATACTACAGTTTTCAACATCCATTTGTACAGTTTTTAATATAAAACTTAATACATACAAAAGGAAGAATGTTAATGTGTCTTAATGCATTTCTTCCATTACTTAACTTTCAGGCACTGACAGTGGTCTTCCATTGGGTTACCATGACCTGAAGCAATCAGCTGATGTAATACTCCAGGGTCCAGACTATGTATGTATTTTTTGTTCCTGCATCTTCTGAGTTGAGGCATATTTTATAAATGTTATTTGCTACATGAAATCATCCAGATTTGAAACTTTAATTTTAAAATTCATTCTTGCTGTATGAGATAGTTCAGATTGTAAGCTGTAATTTATGACACTGATATTGCTTGGAACTAATGTCTCGAAAAGTAATGTCTCAGTCCTTGAACAAAATGAAAACACATATTAAAAATTATGATTTTAATTTCATAATGATCATTGAAATTTTCTTCAAAATTCTGGCAAAAATCTGCCTAACAGTTGAATGATCGTCTTGGGTCATCTGTGGCCATATTGGACATCAATCAAGATGGTCATCTGGACATTGCTGTTGGTTCCCCAAGCACTGGATCCAGTCTTCTGTCCTACATTGTAAGTATTTCCTTTTTTGCAATTACTCATTAGTGAAGATATTTTAAATGGTTATCTGACTGTGTTTATTGTAAGTATTTCCTCCCTTGCAGTCAGTCATTATTGAAGATATTTTAAATGGCTATCTGCCTGTGTTTATTATTAAGTATTTTCTCTCATGCAGTCAGTCATTTTTTACAATTTTGTAAATGGTTATCTAACTAGGTTTATTGTAAGTATTTTCTCTTATGCAGCCAGTCATTATTTAAAAATTTTTAAATGGTTTATCAAAATGTGTTAATTGTAAGTATTTTCTCTTATGCAGTGAGCCATTATTTAAAATTTGTTAAGTGGTTATCTGTTTTCTGTCTGGTTCTTTGATGCACATTTCTTGTATTTACATAGCGGTTATAATCTTTTTAAACTCAGGTTTGAGACAGTGTTGGTAACATCTTTAAAGGCACAATGCTTACCAAAGCAGAACACCATGTTTAAGAATATATTCAAATAAAATACTTGCCAAACAATCCAGATATAGCTGGAAAGTGTCCTTTTGTCAGGAGGAAGATGCCAATTTTTATATCAATCTAAAAAAACGTCCTATTCTCAAAACTTGTGATGAAGACTTACATACCTTATAGATTATCATGCCATTTTATGAATTCTTATTCAAATAAAAATTATTCTTTAATTCAAAAGATATATTACACAAAATGTAATTTTAGCTGGGGTTAGGTTGCTGAAAAATATTCACTGATTAAACTAGTGGAGAAAATCTGATCAGCATAAATAAAGATCAATATAATATAAATAGTTTTCTAATGTGGTTGTGTTTATATTTTTCTCCACAGTAACAGTTAATACTCAACTGAGAAAGAAATGTGTGACACTGTATCAAACTGTCTTTGGGTAACCCGGACAAAGAGGGCATTATATTGTGATACTTTGGCTGGATTGACATAGGGATACTAAAATAAAAAAGTATATAGGTAGTAATTATCACAAGGAAATGCTTTCAAGTTCACCTGTAGTTTAAAAATAAATGTTACATTAGTAGATATAGTGCCTTTAATTAAACAGCCTAGTGTTCAATTAATACTAAAAGTAATCATGCATTTTTTGGAATATATGCAAGCACAAGTTGTTAAAAAATTAGGGATTGGATATATATAATCTAAAATCAGTTATAGGAGTCTGGGCCATAATTGTTGTTTATTGTTTTTATTTCACAATAGGCTTGCACATTTTTATTATTCTTATGTTACTGTTATAGTAACTCTATATGTTATAGTAAGTGTTATAGTTATTGTAAATGTATTGTCTCAGTGAAGGTTGATCAGCCAAAACAGTGAATCATTTGATTATTTGTTGTTTATCTAAAAGCGTTTTCATTGTTCATAATTACATTGGCTTCTTTCAATTTTTTAAATGCCTGTGGTTTTTGCTGTTTATATTGATAGTTGTGTTTTTTAAAATTAAACACTTCCTTTCATCCATAGTATTAGACACTTGGCCCATTTAAACATTTTATTTCAATTAAAAGTTTTACATAGGTAATTTACTATATTTGTTCATCTGTGCAGGGAGCAGTCGTTGTATATTATGGGATTGGCCATCGCTACTTTGTCCACAACATGACCATCATTTGTTCAGTAAGAAAATAATCTTGATTATTTTGTATCCTGCAATACACACTTTGAATTAAGAAAACACATTCACTTATTCATTTAAAGTTTATTGAATAATTATATATTTATATGTATTATATTGTATTTTGTAAAACACTCAGTCGGCTAACACTTTAGCTTGATTGAGCATGTTCTTACCAGTTCTTTTTTTATTTCATGATATTTCATTCTTAACTTTATCTTAGTGTGTCATATAGTGGATTCAAATATTCTTTCAGTGACAGTAAGTTAAGTGTTTGTAACTCTTCCTAATTGTGTACTTCCTAATTGTGTTTCTCGTCACTCTAATTCATCTTAAAGTAGGCAAATGGGTGAAATTTTTATGTAACCAGCATACAGTCATATGAGTAAACTTAGAAGTCCTACAGGAGTGTTTGCTTACAAGCCAGATGTCAAAGGACCTACACAACTTGGAGAGAGAGTTAGATGATAAAGAATTTCGTGACCCGACAAATGCGCGAAAGACAATTGCACGCACCAACAAATGTGCGATAGGGTTAGGGATAGGGTTAGGATTAAGGGTTAGGGTTAGAGTTAGGGACAGAATGCGTCGTCGTGCTTTTGTCCATCACATTTTTGTCGGTGAACCAAAGAATTTTCCCAGTAGCTTGTCCCTTAAGTAATGTCACCTTAGTACCATTGTTAACTATGGTTTTTGTATAAGCCAGAGCTGTGTATTTCGAGTTTTCTTTGTGGTGTCAACCCTCTTTTTCTTCTCCCACATCATTTTGTTGGTTGTTTTATTTTTTTTAGCTCCTCACGTATTTTTGTCTGACCCCAGAATAAGGTTAGGCATATTTTTTTCCTTCCTTTATGGTCAGCTAATACCAAAGATGTTTGACTATTCTGAGAGAATCATGGCTGACAATGCAAATTTTCCTTACGACTACCCAAAATACTCTGGTTTTGTCACAGACATTTTCATATTTAGGTATGCTCTTCATTACAGAAAAGATCAAGAACTCAGTAACTCATATCTCTATTAAAATATTATTCTGGCTGAAGATATTATTTTAAATTTCATAATTATTATTGAACTAGCAAGGGACAACTTTAGATGTGCTGGCTATGGCAAGTCTCTTCAGTTCTGCAGCAATCTAACAAGTCTTCATCTCAGACCTGTACACTTTTTCTGATGTCACAATGGAGAACAGTCTAAGGTTTGAGAGACAGCTTAACAAAGACCCTCTGTTCAGACACATCTTTTTAGTGTGGGCAGAGAATGGTCTGGAGTAGAACCCCATCCCTATCATTGTATGCAGCTGCAATCTTCATGGAAGGGGTATGATTTCATGATTTCTTTAAAATCTACTCTGGGGACTTGTTTTCATTCAGAGAAAGTTTGTCATAAAGTGCCTGGAGAATGTTACAGTCTAACACCCTCAATGCTGGGGAACAAATGATTTAATTATCATGATACTTTCACACAGCTGTGCTGATGGCTTTATCCAAGACTGATTGAGGGGTGGAGACTAGAACATTCGACTTTGCCAACTATTCCAACAGGTGTAATGGCTGGAAAAGAAACATATCTGTACAACACATTCTGGAATGACTGAATGTGATAATAAATAATCTCTTTGGACAAAAGTCTCCCTCCCAAACAGATAGATCCTCCACTCAACATTTTTTCTTACAGTTTGTCTCTCTGGGACAGATCTAACAGAGATCTATGTGCAAAAAGACAAGGTGCTCAGCTGTTGGTGTTCATTTCTTCATTTCTGATGAGACCAAAGACAGTGAACATTTTGACATTGGAAAATGTTGCAATATATTTTTCCTCCATCCATTTTTATTTCAGAAAATTGTTGGTTTAAAGCTCAAACAGTCACTAAACAACCACATTTAAATGGAGACAGGCATGGATAAGTATACTGATAAAGTACAATTTGGAAATTCTGAGAAACCATACATTCATCTGTAGTGAACGTTCACTGAATATTTGGTCAAAAGTTAAGAGAAATAAATTTACCTCAGAGGTTGATGTAATTTATAATTTTGATGTTACTAACTTATTTGTTAACTTATTCACTAACTTATTTGTTCTTTTCTGATAAATGAGCACATGTTTTTAGATAATCAATAATTGTTTTTTTTTAATCAAAAGCATAGGTGTTAAATGAACATAAATAAGCATTTACATGTTATGAACTCAAGCAAATATTCTTTTACAATTTTTAGCATTTTATACCAAAATGTTTTTAATTTTTCTGGGAGAAAGACTGAATAAAAAGACAAAAAAGTAAAAACAAATGAACAGCAAAGAGAGTCATTAAACTATGTAAAATCTCAAGGATCATTACTGCAACCTTGGCCAATCACTTGCCACAGCTGATATCAACAATGATGGATATGCTGACCTGCTTGTTGGTTCACCATTTTCTGGACACAATGGAGATCAGCGTGGAGTTGTTGCTGCACTTCTTTCAGACAAGCAGTACATTGGTTTGTAACCTATTTATTCTTTTTTTTATTGACTTTCCTATTTTATCATACTATACCATACTATACATATATCATTGAGAAATGTTTTAGGTAAGATGAGATTTTTTTATAATGAACTCTCATAATTTTCATTGTCATATAACAGTTTTGCTTTATTTAGTGTCCTAATTTTGGGTATGTATACAAATCTAGCTAGAATAGATTCATGTGCTTATGCATGGTTATGTGACAGGTTTAGCATAATGTGTCCATGAGTGAGTGGGAGAGAGAACAAATAAATGAACAAAACTTTATTTTCCAACAGTGAAAGTTATGGCCTTGTTTTTGAGACCTATTTACAAACTTGCCATTGCTATAAACTGTGTACAGTTAACAAGAGTGATAATAATAATGATGATGATGACAATAATGACATTGTGAATAGCAATAATCTTAAATTAAATTTTTAAAATTGAAATAATTTTGAGATAAATATAATGAGATAATAACATGTAACAAAAGAAATCAAATCCAGTTTTTAAAAAAGTATTAATACAAATCAAAATTGTAAATGATGGATAAATATAACAATAAGAACACATTACTATAACACTGATCAGAAATAATAACCAGAATAATGTTGATGATAATAATTACAGATGATAATTAGGAAAGATTGGCTTTACATGAAATGTTTAAAATGATGATGATGGTGATGGTGAGGATAATGAAGATGATCTTTATTTAAAAGATTGATTAAGCAGTAAGTGACTTAACAAGAACCAATTAATAATTCATGTAAACAATGTCCATTATATCACAATTACAGAAAAGCAGGGACTGTCCAGCAGCATATATTAGTTTGGCTATCTATTTTCATTTTAAAACATTGATTTGTCCCTGGAAAATGTTAAATGTTGATTTGGTGAGTAACATGCAGAGTTCAAGAAGGAGAAAAACTCAGTAATTTGAGTTTAGAGAACACACCTCATTGAGATATATTGTCATTGCATATGTCATGACAAGAGATTTATTAAAAAAAACAATTTTGAAAGAACCGTCTGTCAAGGAATACCTTGGTAAAATGGATGCCACCAATACATTCATTTAGGAAGAGTGCTTAACAGCTCGTAAACGAGAAATTTATAAAATATCAGCACATGTACAGATATCTTCAGATTTGAAGTAATAAATCTGAGGGTTTACTGAGTTTGTTTTTTTTAAAAATAAATTCAAGGACATTTTTAGTAGATTTATCCTCCAAAGTTTTAGCAAAATTCTTTTGGAAGGGGTAAGTGATGAGTCAGAACATTGTTGTAGAGAAGTCAACCATCAATAGGTCTTTCTCTTGTCTAAAACAGTCAGTAGGTCTATCTCTTGTCTAAAACAGTCAGTAGGTCTATCTCTTATTTAGAGCTGTCATCAGTTAATAGGTCTATCTCTTATTTAGAGCAGTCAACAGTCAATAGATCTATCTCTTGTCTAGAACAGTCATAGATCTGTTATCTCTTGTCTAGAACAGTCACAATCAGTAGGTCTATCTCTTGTCTAGAACAGTCAACAATCAGTAGGTCTATCTCTTGTCTAGAACAGTCATAATCAGTAGGTCTATCTCTTGTCTAGAACAGTCAACAATCAGTAGGTCTATCTCTTGTCTAGAACAGATGATCCTTAGGTGGTGCTGCTAAAAGGTGAACAAATTATGATCCCCTGTCATTTATTTGACTGCACAGCATGATGTTTGATGACTGGATAAATGACAGATAGATGTCTGTGGTAATATAGATTTTAGTTCTCTTTTCCTCTAATGGGTGTTTATTGTTTTAATTGTCTGTGATAATATAGTTTTAATTCTCTTTTCCACTAATGGGTGTTTATTGTTTTAATTGTCTGTGATAATATAGTTTTTAATTCTCTTTTCCACTAATGGGTGTTTATTGTTTTAATTGTCTGTGATAATATAGTTTTTAATTCTCTTTTCCACTAATGGGTGTTTATTGTTTTAGATGTCTGTGGTAATGTAATAGTTCCTGGTTCTCTTTTCCTGGTATATTCTAATAGTTGTCTGTGGTGGTGTAATACTTCTTGATTCACTCTTCCACAAGGGGAGTATATTGACATCTGTGTCCTTTTCCTTCTGGCACTGTGCTGATCATTTGCATGGATGTCCATGACCTAGAGAGAATAAAATCATCTGTGATGATGTTACAGTTTCTTTTAAATCTCAAGGGCTTACATTTATGGGCTTCATAACACAGCACAAAACTTGAACATGCTAGTTGAATTTTGTGGTTGAGTTTACTGACTGGAGTACTATAGTACATTTGTTAGGTTCCAGAAATTTGGAAAACCAGAAGTCTGGAAATAGCTCAGGTCCCAAGTTTTTCAAATAAGAGTTCCAGTACTGTATATGCAGTATTTTTTAAATAAAACAGTTTATTCAAATAAGTATTTTTTTAATAAATCTTGATGTACAAAGAGAGAGAGAGAGAGTGTGTGTGTGTGTGTGTATGTGTTTGTATGTGTGTTGCAAGTACACACATTTCACTTATGTTCTTAATTTATAAACTTTATATTGGTAGTTGTATGTTATTCATTTTATTAACTTATGATGTGCAGGTTACTTTGCCATGTTGCTGTTGGACCAGCTCTATTGGGTTGTTTCTGGTAGCCAGGTGAATATTATGCTCATTTTTTCTAATAGTAAAGTAAAAAAGTGTAAATTATTTAGTTACTCAATAAAATACCTCATCAATAATTATTTATTCTTGATGGCTTTGCCTTATGTAGATCTTTATTTTAAAATTATTTCTTCTTAATTAACACACGGTAGAAGATTTCAGAATTAAAATCTCAGGATGTTCAGTATTACCATTTTGGTCATTTATGTGCGATAGGTCTAAACATGTTGAATTTGTTTCTTAAATGGGTGTTATATTTGCCTCAGAATTACAGCTGGTTTGGAGAAAACATCTACAGCTACCGCATTGATAATGGAACTAGCTTGGTTTTCATCACAGAACCTAAACTACGCAAATGTGCTCAGTATGAATTACATTTCTTAATTTCTCTTTTCAGATTTATTTTAACTTTTTTTCAATTTATGCTATTTTAAAAAATTTATTTTCACTTTTTTAGATTGAAGTTTACTTTTAATTTTATTTTCCTGATTTTGATGGAGTTTTTACATTTTAAAAATAGTTTGTGTTTATAATTATCACAATATTTGATTCTCCATTTTAATTATCATGAGTTTTAGTCAATGTACTTTTTTTTATTGCCTATTTATCAGATAATATTGTGTAATTAATTTTTTTTACAGGTGCTTGTAATACTCAGTAAAAGATTCAGATCAATATAAAACTTTGTAAAAATATTTACTTTGTAGAAAAAGCTTTGACATTCATTATGAGTTTCTGATCATGAGTACTAATACTTTATTCAATTACATTTATTTAAGTTCACACATTTGGCAAAACATAGTGAAAGGAAGTTTTAAGTTGATGTATAGTTAGCTTATTTCACAGCTGTTGTAGCTCATAAATAATTATAATAACCATTGTTTTACACATTTATAAATTCCTGAAACTTTGTTAAAGTTCAGATTGTAGCTTTTCTGCCAATGACACCCAGAGCATTGGGCAGTTGAATATTTACAAAACAATGAAAGGATCACAGCCATCCCTCATCCAGCAAATCAAGGGCATTAATGAATTTCAGAACTTTGGGAGCAGTGTGGCTGTTGGCCGACCATATCCTGATGGAGCAGAAGTTATAGCCATTGGAGCAACTGGGCAGGGTTAGTGAAATTATTGTTCAAGGTAGCATTTCTTGTACACTTTTCTTGTTTGTGCAAGTTTAGTGAAATTATATGATGGGTTTTTATCTTTATGCAAGGTTAGTGAAATTATATGATGGGTTTTATCTTTATGCAAGGTTAGTCAAGTTATATGTTGGACTAATGTCATGTTTATGCAGTTTGAGGTTATTCATCAGGCTGACATTCATGTTTATGCAATTTTAGTGGCATCATTCTTCAGGCAGAGACATTCATGTTTATGCAATTTTAGTGATATCATTCTTCAGGCAGAGACATTCATGTTTATGCAATTTTAGTGACATCATGCTTCAGGCTGACATACATGTTTATGCAGTGTTAGTGAGATCATACTTTAGGTTGACATTCATGTTGTAGCAGTTTTATGGAGATTATGATTGACATTCATGTTGTAGCAGTTTTATGGAGATTATACTTCAGGTTGACATTCATGTTGTAGCAGTTTAATGGAGATTATACTTCAGGTTGACATTCATGTTGTAGCAGTTTTATGGAGATTATACTTCAGGTTGACATTCATGTTGTAGCAGTTTTATGGAGATTATACTTCAGGTTGACATTCATGTTGTAGCAGTTTTATGGGGATTATACTTGGGATGGCATTCATATTTATGTGGTTTTAGTGAGATTATGCTTTAGTCTGACAGTCTTGCTTTTACTGCTTAATTATTTCAGCTGGAATAGTGCTTGTACACATTAAACACTCTGTGAAATGTAAAGACCATGTTTTCAGATTACTAATTGTTTTGTGTTTTACAATATTTATATTGCAAGCAAAAGTCATATAGCTTTGTCTTAAACAAATTAGTTTTCACAATACATTCCATGTTCATAAAATGATCATAATTTACAAATGATTGTATAATTGTATAGTGAGAAATGGTTTGAAATGATTATACTTATTTATTCATTTCTGCTTGTGTGAGTGAAGTTTTAATATGCCAGTGATTCTCACTAAGAGGTAAATAAGGGATCTTGGGGTGAAGAAAAATTTGAGCCACAAAGTGTCATTTAAAATATTGTTTTAAATTGTATTTAAGCTGAATTTAAAATTCTTAAGACAAGTTAATGAGTTTAGAATCAGTACCCCATATTTTAAATGTTATGTATTCCACTCAAAAATTAGTTTTATGCCAGTCATATATCTCCTTTGAAACTTTACTTGTACTTCATATTTCCAGTTTGTTTTTTGTTCAAGCTTTGATGAACTTTAATAAACAAACACACACACACACACACACACACACACCACACACACACCACACACACACTTGTGTACACACTCAAACCATAACACTAATATAACATGAAGATTTCAGTGTATCATAAATGTACGAATAGAACTAATAAATATTGAAACTTTGGTAAAATTCTTAATTGGAACAATATGAATGGAATAACTTATAGACAATGACAATGTATGTCTTTGGTTACTGGAATAATTTATCTGAATTTAGCTAAAAACTGACATTTTTTTTTGTTGTCTTTTCTCTTGTACATGTTTATTTATAAGACATTTAAAAGTTCCTTGTTATAATGGTCTTTAATTGAATGCTTAACTGTCCTATTTATAGTGTATGTTTCTGAGTGAGTGAGCAAGTGAGTAAGCAGGTGAGTGAACATGTGGGAATTATATATAAAATATTCTTTGCAGATGTAGAAGGGTCATTCGAGGGTCTATTTCCTTTGAATTTTCCCCAAACTGGAACAGTATCCCTGTTTGACCTATCAGGATCCTTTCAGAAACCTCTGGCTGTCTTCAGTGGGGACCGAAGGTTTAGTCGGTTTGGCAGGAAAATAATGGTACAATCCATTTTAGAGTATATAAATATTATAGAAATTGTAATCTCACAAATGTGCTAGTAAGCTATTGAACTAGAAATAACCATTAAGATTTTTTCCAAAGAAATGGAATCGTTTCTGAAGACCATTGATAAAGATGTCAAGAAACTATCAATAAAATTTGGTTATTTATGCATTTATATATTAGTAATTATTTTAATAATAGCTATATTATATTTATAGTATTAGATTTCTTTTCTGGAAAGCTTAGAACTTGTGTTTTTCTGAATTTCTAAAATGTACCTAATACCACAAAGCACTCTCTTAAAGTAAACTTGATAACCATATACAGTAAGTATACTATAATTGTGTGTTATGCATATTAAAATTGAATGACTAAGCACAGTAAAATTGTATGATTAAAGTATTAAAATGATGTGATTGAACATAATAACATTGTATTGTGAATTAGTAAAATTGTTTAAGCATATTGTGTAATTAAGCATATTAAAATTGTGTGATTAGGCATATTGAAATTATGTGATAGAAGGTTCTTATATACAAATGAAATATCATGTCACTTAACAATTTAGAAGTTAGTTTCAAACACCATGCTGATCTCTGTGAAGTTTTCACTTTCATACAGAGGATTTTTTAAAGTATCATTGAAATGTTTGGGGCAGCTCTATGATTATATCTTGGTGACCAATGATAATAATAATGATCTGTGAGAATAATGGTTACAATGATAATTAAAATATTTGATTTCTAAGTAGAGGACATCTTTAAATTACATGCTTTACTATATGATTCTCTTATTGGTTTCAAGTGTCAGTAGAAGTAAGAGGATCATTGTTCACAAAGTTAATGTTATTCATATGTATACTATGCACACCAGTCTATCTCTTACATTGCTTTCAAAAATTATGTATACTACGCACACCAATCTATCTCTTACATTGCTTTCAAAACTTATGAATTTTACATACCTCTCCAGCCCACCTATTCTCACTCAGGATTCAAGAGGTCCAACATTGTGTATGTATTGTTCTGGATAAGAGGTTCTGTATTGTATATTCATTATTATAGATAAGAGATTCTGTACTTTTTCATGTATTATTAGGGATAAGCAGTCTACTACTTATATATACATTATCCCAGATAAGAGGTCCAGCATTGTGTATACCAGGGGTGCACAAACCGTGACAGGGCTCTGTGCAGCCCCCAAAGGATTTTATTTCATTATTTGTGTTGTTTTTTTCCTATTGAGCCATCCATGTGCAATCTGACCTGCGGCCCTCCATGCACTATCATTTAGAAATTTGGCCCTCTGGCCTAAAAGGTTTGTGCACCCCTGTGTATACAATATGCCAGATAAGAGACACAGTAATTTGTATACAGTTTGCCACATAAGAGGTCCAGCATTGTGTATACAATATGCCAAATAAAAGATACAGTAATTTGTATGCGGTTTGCCATAAGAGATCCAGCTTTGTGTATACAATATGCCAAATAAGAGATATAGTAATTTGTACACAATTTGCCCAATAAGAAGTCCGGTATTATATTTGGAATTTGCCAAATAAGAGGTCCGATGTTGTGTATGTATTAGTGGCATTTGTATTTTCTTTGTTTAATTTATTCATTTTTACAGTTACAAAGCTTTATTTTATTTTCATTGGTTTTTTTTGTTTGGTTTCTTTTAAAACCAGTTTACTGATTTAAATGGAGATGGATTTGATGACTTTATCATTGGGGCTCCACTAAGGACTGAGGACTTCACTGAAGAAATTCATCCAGGTCTGAGACTTAATAAATAATTATTATTTCTTAATGACCATTATACCATTTTTAAAAGTCCTTTTTAAGAATGTATATTATTATTATAAATGAATGACTGAATGAGGGGATAGACAGACACATCGTATGTTGACTGTGGCAATATATGTATATGAAAAGCGCTCTCTTACATTCTGCTAATTTGTTGTTGTTGTCATGTTGTTGATTTTGTTTTTATTTACAACAATCCTATCATATACTTTTGCATTTTGTAAATATGGCTTATAATTCTTTTAATTCAAGAATATTTCATGCGAGATCAACAAAACCAGTAATTTACAGAAATTTTAGCATGCATATAGATCAACTCCAGATATGAAGACCATTGTGCTGTTAACTAAAATGCCTTATATTGATTAGATGTTGATCTTTTTTAATAAATTTATATAATGTACCGACAAAGATACTTACATTAGTGATAACAGGATAAACTTCAACTCAAAATACACATTATCAGTTTTATCTGTACTACATTACATAGACTGTTCTAACCCTTGTTATGAAAATCAGCAGATTTGTACAGTATATATTTTCAGCAAAATATTCCCTCCCCCCCCCCCCCCCAAAGTTACAGTATCTGCATTTAAATTTGATTCTTTTATTAAAACATTTGAAATGTATTTAAATAAAAAGTTAGAGAGAATCTTTGCTTTTCAATAGACCATTACTACTATTGTACCACCTTTCTAGACAAAGCTATATGTATTCAGTCATCACATTTTCATTGTTGTATAGAATGTGATTATTTGTGATTGTGATTACACATACATGAATGGCAATTTAATATAACTTATGCATGCACGCACGCACGCACACACACACACACACACACACACACACATAAATATTAATAGTAATGGGTTGGTGATTATCATGTAGTATGTTGGTGTAAATTGATATTTGTTTTTTCCAGGAGAAGAAGGGGCTTTGTATGTATTTTATGGAGGAAAGACTTTCCCACGGGGAGACCATTCAACATTCAATTGTTCAGACTCTTCACTAATCATTCCTTGCCCAGCTCAAAGTGTCAGTAGATTTGGTTTTGGATGACAGTGAAAGTCTTTCATTTTCTATTGGATATATACCATTGTCAGTGTTTTGAAAGACTAAGTGAAGACTTGAGGAAGCAGACTACAATGTCCTTTTTTTTGCAATTTAAAAGATATATATATAGTTGCAAGATTATTAGTACTGTAGTTCAACAGTGTGTAAGTAGCCAAACCTTTCCACTGTATGGCATTTATATTGCATTGGAAATAGCCATCTTATGCTGATACAGTTATGGTACTTTTCTTTAACATATACGCACGTTTTGTTAACCAGAAGGATATTTGAGGGCATAGACATAATTCTAAATAAGCATATCACTCCAACTTCTTACTATGTCACTCCATCTTCTTGCTATCAAACCACTTAGCTAAAAGTATAAATGAAGGCATAGACAAAATTCCTACTAAGTATATCAGTCCACCTTCTTTCTCTGTAACTCCACCTTACCATGTCACTCCACTTAACTAGAATTATAATTGAAGGTATAGACATAATTCTAAGCATACCACTTCACCTTCTTACTATATCATTCTTCCTTCTGGCTATATCACTTTGTCACTTGCTTTGTCACTCCACCTTGTTATGTCATTCCACCTATATCACTCCACCTTGCTCTGTCATACCCTTCTTATTATGCCACTCATCTTGATATGTCACTCCACCTTATTATGTCACTCTACCTCTCTCCTAGACAAAAGGTCATATGGTGAGTCCAATGTTTATGCACTGTGTAAGAGACCCTAGCATAAGCAAAAATTGCATACATTTCCCATTGTAATACAAGTACAAAGTCAAAATAGAGGAGGCACTACAACTAAATGATTGAAAACACAAGAATTAGCATGTCATTCTCGCTTTTAGGTCATCTTAGGTCATGTCATTTTATGTTTGGTGCACAAATACAACAAGAAAGCCTAAATATTAGGTCATATATAAATTTTAATTTGCATAAAGAAAACTTGGTTATATAGATAATTGACTGTATTTAAATTTAAACTCAAGTGTCATAAAAATTATTGCACTGTTTAAATAATCAGTATCTCTCTGTTAGTCTAATTGAGACAATATCTTAAGAAAAAATTCTAACTCATTAAAGAAAAATAATTCTTTTTAAAACATTTTGAATGATTAATGTCTGTTTGATTTCTTGTATACTTCTTATGTGCAGGCATCTTTAGAATTGGTATTTGGCGAAGACTTTGCCAGATTTGGTGCAGAGATTGTGGTTGTGAAAAGCAAAACAAAAGTGAGTTTCAGTTGTATAATGGGCAGAATGGCTACAGATATATCCTTATATTTTTGGGGGGATGGGTGAGGTGGGGTAGGAGGTTCTTGTCTATTTTAGAATGTAAGATTCTTCTTAAGTACATTGTTACTAGGAAGGTAAATCGGCTATGAATACTACTATATGAGGATCCTCATTTTCAGCACCAGTTACTCTACCACCTTCTCCAATTAACTTCTCATTACCATCGTTAGTCGGTCAGCACTTAATTTCTCTTCACTATCATAAGTCAGTCATTAATTTACTTCTCATTGCTATCTCAAGTCAGTCAATAAACTAACTTTTAATTGCCATTATAAATCACTCAGCAAATAACTTCTCATTTCCATCATAAGCCAGCCATGTGTACATTTCTCAACTGTATGTATATCTATATCTATCTATATATATATATATATATAATCAACTCAATATATACACAAATGAATTCTGCATTTCTCCCAATTCCGTTAAACATTTATAATATATATATATAGACAAATGAATTCTGCATTTCTCCCAATTCCGTTAAACATTTATAATATATATATAGACAAATGAATATATAAATGTTTAACAGAATTGGGAGAAATGCATAATTCATTTGTGTATATATTTTTCTGAGGTTTGGGTGAAACCATTGTATCACGTTGCACACCTTTGCAATAACGTCATTTAACTAGTACATAGCTTACTGATCATCTTTGAAATGATTTGATTTTCTTTTCCAGATTGATTTGGTAGTGACTGCAATTCACAGTTCATCAGGAGCACGGTTATCAGGAGCAGTTGCTGTGTACTCTTTTCCTCTCACTAGATAGGAGAAAGCACACTCTAGCAGGAAGCATTAAATGCTGTTTTGCTCAGCTTTGTGCATATATCAAATATTTTCAGCTTCTTTAAAGGCATCCACATTTGTCGTGAAAATAAAAGGAAAAGAAAGAAATTTATAATTACCACTAAAATGATACAGGGTTTATTGCACAAGTATTTTTTTGTTGTAAAACAGGGGATTCTGTAAAAGATTATGTATGGATCTTTCTTTTGCATTGTTGATGCACGTTCTCGACTATAATTAGTTGTATTTGCATTCTTGTCCTCAATAAAAAGAGTAGTGATATTGGACTTATGAAGCAGAGAAATGACAATTTTTTTTTTCATTATTGTAACTGGCACTTCTCTGGGTAAGTCATTTATCTGAATTGTGTTTTTAACCTTGACGATCATAGTGTGAATGTTCTTTCAGGAAGAATAATTAAACTTTTTGGTGATATGTACTCAATATTGAAAACATCACAGTACATACATGTGCATTCTAGTTCTATCACATATCAAATAATTTGACACCAGATGAAATACTCCATTACTGTGATATGATACTTCATTTATATTTTTTTTACATGTTACTATGATTTGTAATTTATTTTTATATACCGGAATTAAAATTTAACACTATGTCTTGTTTTTGCTTCCATGATTTTCTCTCCCAGTCCTGCAGTTAAGAAAAAGCAAATATTTGCAATTTGCATTGTTTTACAGCTAATAATATAAAATATTCTTTATTTTTATTATTTATTTTTTCTTAGTGTCTCTCTCTCTCTTCTGCCACCCCTAAGGTGTGTTGGCATTTTTAAATTTTCAACTACTTACTTAAATTAAGTGGTGTGTATATGTCATGTATGTATGTCATTGAGTGTTATTACAGTTTCTGCCATAAAATACCTGTATATTAATGTTATCTCCTTTTCCTACTAGTCCATCAACTTATTAGATTACCATCCTCTAACAAGTGGAAAAGAAGTAGACATTATTTATATTGCTCCACTGTTTGGCATCCATGGTTTTGCTTTATCTTGGTTCAGATAAATAGGTAACACTTCAGCCCAGATATTTGTTATAGTGTCCCAAACTACTGTTCTTAGGTCATTTCTTTTTATTCTGTATATACTGCTCCTACCCAGATCATATGTCACTAGCTGCTGTTCCACCAGTTGCACCCTAAATGTACAATACTCACCTGTACATATAGTTTCCTAAATCACTTCCTCTATTCAGAGTGTAGAGATGTGTTTCTGAAGCAAAGGCTTGGATTACAAGTAATAGTTTACAAATTAATGATGACAAAACTGAAGTTGGGCTTATTATTCCTGAAGGAGTTTCTAATTCTGTAATACAGCCTTTCTCCTGGAAGAAGCCTTGAAATAATTTTCAGATCGCAGGGAACCCCTACATAAAAATTACTCTCTCTTCAGTGCTTATTTTTTCAATCAAGATCTGTAGAGAACCCCTAACAACCTCTCAAGGAACCCCAGTTGAGAAACCCTGCTTTTAACCTTTGCCAAAATCAGTTAAAACTGGTGACAATTTCATTTAGTCATTCACTTAGAATATTGTGGATGTAAGTTTTGACACTTCTCTCTCCCTGTAACAGATGTTTAAAACTTGTAGTGCAGTATTAATGGAGCTAAGATTACTCAGTACTATTCACAATTTTCTCACAAAATACGCTTGTGTTCGCTGGTTTGACTAATATAACTTTTCTCTCTGGTCTACCATTGTCTTCCAAAGACAATGTGATCAGAACTCTGCAGTTGGGATTATTCTTAAAGCTGCCTGTTCACAGCAAAATGAAAGGTCAATAAGGGTTCATTGAGAGATTGTGATTGAAAAAAATGTATGCAGAAGTTTCCTGAAACCTTAAAATTATTTCAAGGGTTCCTTCAGTATTATAGGTTGAGAAAGGCTGGCAGTATAAAAAGGTTGAGAAAGGCTGGTATAATGTAACACAAAGTTCTCTTTATTAAGATTCACTCTCTGGTTCCAGTTCTAAGTACCTGAAAGATCTTGTACTTCATCAGACACACACCCACAACTTTCAAAAATCAAAAGTATAAACATATGGTTAACATTCATATGCTTATCAGGACCCATCTACATGCTGCTGTTGGACCCAAGATCATGGCCACATTCAAGAGGGCACGTCTTTTTCATGAGCAAATATAGCACCATCTCATCTGTATCATTGTTTCTTCAACTATACATTTATAAACCATTTTTCTTTTTGTGTTTCTTTTTTGTAAATACATTTATTTGTTATATATTGTTATTTGGCATGTGGAGTCATCATCTTGTTTTGTTTTACAATCCTATGTCTCTTAAATAATTTCTATAAAAACCTTGTACATTTTTATAGAAAAATAGGTGCTGTTAAGTCATCACCATTATTATTTTTACCTCACAAAGTTTAGAGACGTGACAATTATAATTTTTTAATTTTAGAAAATGTGAAATTATAAAGAAACAATATATCTAAAGTCTAAATCCCAAACAATCTGGTGTTAGGTTTATAATAAATTACCAAGATAATTCAATCAGCATGCATGAAAATTGATAATGTGTGATCTGCGAGAGCATCAAGCATTTATGTACAGATTTTTGCATCAAACTCTTGATCAATTAACATATTTCTTTCAAGATTAAAAAATTTATATATAATTCCAAGTGATTTAAATTAATGTTTTATTTCAATAACAAATGTATATATTACAATAAATGATATTTAGTTTAACAAAGTATTATGTCATTTACAAAAGCATTTGGAATTGAACTAAAATTTGAGCATACCTTTATTTGAAATTTCAAAACGTGAAAAGTTGTGAAATTATGTTGCTTTATAAAATCAAAGAAAAACTACTGCAACAAATCCACTAGGGCATACTAGGTGGAAATCAATAAATTACCAGTAATAAATAAAGGTAAAACAAAAACCACTTAAGGAATTCCAAAATTTGAATAATTCCAGTGTCTGTAATACCTTTGAACCAAAGCATTGTGAATAAGCGATGCTCAATCTGTATAATACACTTTCACATTTGTATAACTATCATAACTTGTCATTTGTGAAAAACATATATAAGTGTGGTATATAGATATTTTAAGAGTAAAAGAAAAATTAGTTCAAAATATTTCTCACTGCCAACAAAATATAATATTCCAAGTAGACTGTTGTCTACTGTTGTAAGAAAATCTGTTACCATATATGTGATAATACTTTCATAACACCTGTCATGACTGAATTCCTTATTTATTGAATTAAGAGATTTATTTTTGATTTTTTTGTTTGTTTGTTTGTTGTTGTTATCATGGATATAAGAAAAATATACAGCCTGGGTAAATTTGTATTAAATAAAATTACAATAAAAAGTGAAAGCCAAAACTATTTCTATTCAGCTTTTAAAAAAAATTTATATCTAGAATAATATCACAGAACAAGGAAATATTTGTAATCATTTAAATGCTGCCACATAAGTAAAATGACAGGTTGAACAGGCATATTTATATACATTTAAAGATTCAAAAAATGTTAAAATGTACAGTAAAAATTAAATGGCTATAAAGATGGAACAATGCAATTTCTTTATATCTAAACCTGTGTAAAAACTTCATTGAATCACAACCTGATTATAAATAGTAAAATCTGACATTGCACTGGCATTTTTTAATAATTTGAGTAAAAACCTCTACAAGACACTGAGGTAGCAAAGAGATGGGCAGTTATGACATTTCTGTCTAACATTTTAACAGGCTATTTAAGAGCTTTTAGGGATACTCCAAGAACTATCCTCACTGCTTCATGAGGAAAAAGTGTTGAGATAATAATATTCAAAAACATCATCACAATTAGTGTAAAATGCAGTTGGATGATGATATTAATCTATCAGAAGTACTGAGATGGTAATATTCAAAACATCACTACTATAGGTGTAAAAAGAAAGTAAATAATGGTGTTAATCTAACAGAAGTACTGAGAAAATATTCAAAACACCTCGCCTTTAGTATAATAAGCTAGTAGATGATGGTGTTAATCTAACAGAAAAGATGGATATACAGTTACCTCTGAATAGAGCATGCTGTGAATTTGCTCAATATCTGGCTGGTGGACACTCCAGGTTAGTAAAATATGGTAGAACTATTGTCCACTGCATTATATATATTTTATTCTTTACCAAGGAGTATATATTATATACATTTTTTCTTCTTTACCAAGGAGTATATATTTTATATATATATACATATTCCATTATTCCTGAAATGCAAATAATTTTTGCTGTTTTGAAACATATATATCTAGATAATTTAATTTTACATAAGTGTAATAAATACAGCTATGTAACAAATAAAATTATTAATGTGCAACCAATATTTGCAAACAACAGTTAATGAGATCAATATTTCATAATTATGTAACATACAGGACATTTCTAGCATAGATGAGCTGTTTCACATAATGTCCCAAGTTTTTTTATAGAAACTTTGGCTATTGTTGTTTTATTGCAGCTTTTAAAAAAAAAAAATATGAAGCTTTTCTGTCTTTAAAAACACAAGCTTTTGGGGGAACTTCAAGACTAAGAAAAAAGGTACTTGTGGACCACTCTTTTTCAATGACAGCACATGGCTCTGCACAAGAGGGATCTGTAGTTTCTTGTTGAAGTTTGCCAGGGAAATCCATTAAATTCAAAATCCAAATATACAAAATTCTGGAAGCTTTGTAGGAATAGTGTGTGAATGGATTAATGTCCTGCAGTAGTCCACTGCTTAAAAATCTCCTCATCTCTTTTCTTATCAAACCTGGGAATGAAACTGATCTTTTCTATCTCTGAAAATCCCTCCTCTTTGGTAGGTTCCTCAAAGTTTTTTTTATAAACATTATAGCCAACATCAGGTATGCGGCGCACTTCTCCATTGGTTTGATTTTGGCGCACTAAGTTTAGATGGTGAGCCAGTTCTAGCGATGTTGACATCCAGAAACACCGACATGGGATCCCTACAAAGAAAAAATACATCAAATATGACAACATATTAATATATAAAGTATATTAAAATATATCAATAATTTCTTTTTAACTTTAAAAATAAGAAAACTGGCCTTAAGAAAGCATGCAAGCATTCGATTAGTTGCAGAGATGTTATCTGTAAATAAACTCTTGTTGAAGTTTGTAAATAATTCTGTCCATGTTAATAGGATTTGTATCCACAGTTGTGAGATATACTTGTGCCAGTTTATGTGACCTTTTAGATCTGTTTTATCATTGTTAATGCTTGCATCAATAAGAGAAATACTTTATGTACTTGGGATAAAAATGAAAAAGATACTATTCTAAAGCTTTGTAACACTCAAAATTCTTACATTTACCAGCAACAACAGAAAATAATTGCAAATTGTTAATTCTGTACAACAGGACATAATATATATATATATATATATATATATATATATATATATTACATTGTTTACCTTCTTTCTTTGCAAGTTCAACAAAAGCCTCCCTTGCACTGACTGAAGAGTTGGTATTGTCAGACACAATGCTCTTTCCATTCTTCAGTGCTTCTTTGGCAGCCTGCAACAAGACAATTTCCATTGTATTCTTGAAATCAAAAAGTTCTACGAAAACATCCTTAAATTTTGAGGCTATTATTTTGCATGTGTCTGCTTGTGGGTGTGAGGATAATGAGTTGCAGCAGTGAGTTTTAAAGAATATATTAATGAGTAGTGTTGCATGTTGAAAATAATAATGTACAACTTTTCTATATGAGAACATTAATTAAACTCAGCAATTTCAGGATCATCACAAACAAAAAAGAAGAAGACAGTTTTAAATGATGCCTGTAGTTAATGAATATTTCCAGGATATTAATGAACTGTTTTTTCAATAAGCAATGTCCCTTAGTAGAGCAGCTAGAAAACAGATAACTTGCTTCACAAAAGGAAAAAAGTGTTTTTCTTTAATTAAACCTGCTTGTTATTATGGTATAAATCTGAATATAGAATGAACAGTGGTTATATAATAAAAACTCCTGTGTGGCTCTAGTCTATAATAAATATCACAATATACTTACCCATTTTCCCTATGGCATCTCTGTTAACACAAAATACCCATGTACCTCTATGCTTATTTTTCTATTTGTCTATGGAGTTTCAATTGACCACACAATATACCCATGTAATTATAATAAATACCTTAATACATTTCTCCATTGTGTCCATGGTGTCTCTGTTGACCACAAAATACCCATGTAATTATAATCAATACCTTAATACATTTCTCCATTGTGCCCATGGTGTCTCTGACCACAAAATACCCATGTAATTATAATCAATACCTTAATACATTTCTCCATTGTGCCCATGGTGTCTCTGTTGACCACAAAATACCCATGTGGCTCCAGGAAATGCTTGCGAAAAGTGCTCTTCCCAGATGCTGGACAACCTACCATCACTATCACCTCTTTTTCCTGAAAATAATGGTTACAAGTGTAGGTTTGTCCACTGTTTCATTCATGTAATGTGCTCAAAGAAGCTCACCATGTGGATTTTCTAGTACTAATAATTTTAAAACATAGTGTAAAATGAATAAAAATTCTTATAGAAAAAAAGATAATACTGAAGTAACAATTTCTATTAAACAGCATCAACATGTTAACTCCTGTTTAAAATGCTTTAAATTGTTTTTTAATTATAAAACTATACACTCATTTTGTAATATATTATTTAAAGGCTGGCTTTAAAAAAAGAAGTAGTTTTATAACTCTAACTCTGATTCATCTGAGATTATTATAAAAAGACAACAGAAGTAATAAATGCATACTACCAATTGAATAAGATGTTAAAAGCTAACCTTCTTGTGATAAACTTTCTTAGTCTTTGGCAATGGAACCGTCTTCAGAAAGTCTACAGGATTAATGGAACCCCAGTTAAACTCAGCAGGACTTTCTTCAAGAAAAAACTCCTCTGGTGTAAAAAATTCTGAACCCCAAAGAAAGCATACCCACACTGATTCATCAAGTAAAACTAAAAATAAAAATAATTTTAATTATAAAACAGTACCACTTAATTAAAACTGAGTTCAGCATTGATAAAAATAAGATACAAATGATAAATAAATGCACCTCTCATACTTTTGCATATCAAATCTTGTGTACAGAAATGCATGCAAATCAAAATGATTTTCTTTTTTCTGAAAGAGTATGTAAATTTAAACTAAAAAATAAATAAATCCCCAATAATTAAAAAAAAAATGAGTGTACATACTAATGCCAATGTTTGCTGCAAACATTCTGTCACTGCAAGAAAAGTCTTTAGGTTTGTCTTTGGCCCAATCTTTGGCTCTTCCCGCTGCATCTCCAACATAAAGACTTGTTGTTTTGTCCACCTAGCAAGAGAAATTGCTATAATTTTAATTATATATTCTATAAGACTAATAGTTTGAAAATATTAAATGTCATATACAAACTAATTTTATGTTTATTTACATAATTTTATTGACATCTGATACTTTATTTATTCTTTTAGTATCAAGAGTTTGGTATTATATGCAACACACACACTTTTTCGCACTTTAAAAATAGCATCTATAGTCTATAGAAAGTGTCATTGTTTATTATGCACTGTAAAAAAGATGTTATTGTGTCTACATTCAGGAACTTCCTATGATCTGTGTGTATATTTTTCATCGTGAAGAAAGATATACTGCAGATTGCAATGCTACGAGGCAAGGTAAGCAGCCATTAGAGTGTGGCTTGGGGCAAAACATCTGTTTCCCGAACTGTACTCACCGGTAAACCTTGGTTACAGTGACTGACAAAATGATCCCACATAAGAGGGGAAGGTTTTCGGAAGTGAGAGTTACCTGTACTTATTAGCACCTGTAGAAAAAGAAAATAACACTTTTTTTTTCCACAATTCTGAAGATATTAAATTTTTTTGTTGTTGTTTAATGACTTGTTTAGTTGAAAGAGATGATTGTGCTGTTTAAAATGTAAATCTTTTATTAATGTATGTTTTCAGACCATCTTTAAAAAAATTAATAAGAAAATGTAAAACGATTGTTCATGTTCACTTAATCAGTACTAAAGCAAAAAGTTACAAACACTAAACCATCATCTATTTAGGTGTCCTAAGTTGTTATTAAATCAAGATTTAAAACAATATATTTAAAATAATACTCTTAAAATCATTAATAGTTAAATGATGGTGATATATTCACTAATTAATTTAACTATAATCATTAATTTATTTGGGAGAAGCTGAGGACACTTTTCCTATTTATACTAAGAATTTAGGTGTGCCCAATATCAACCTTCTCTACTACTGTAACATATATATACACATATAAAATAAAATGTTATCATTATCATAGTTACTCATTACTCAGATAAGATCAATCATTAAACCATTATTATGTCTGAAAGCCTAACACAATATTTAATAGGATTAATTCAGATTACCCATTCTTCAAAGAGGGTGTAAATTAAGTCTACATGCATTTTCTTTCATTTTGTGAATCAACAAGTGGAAATTGACAAAGTCACATCATGTTTAAGCTCACTGATATTATTTAGTGATTTACCATATTTTGTCATGATGAGTTCAAAGAACTTATTCACTCACTTGATTTAACACAGTTTAGACTTAGTTCAACTCTAGATCAATAAATGATCTTCTACAAGGTAGTGAATTTTTATAGGATTTCTTTCTTTAATGCTAATTCATTTTTCAGGCATTGAAACAGAAAAAATATAAAATCTAAGAATATTTTACTAGTTCAGCCAAAACACTAATAAAAATTTTAAGTTTCAGTATGCTTGAAATAATATAGGTATTAATATTTGTCATGCACATTTATAAAATAAAATTCTGAAGGAGTATGTTCATATTAGGTAAAAGTATACTGTTTTAGTGTTTAAGCTTGGATACAGATTTTTTTAAACTTCTTCTTTCTTAAATCCCACATTTGAATCTTACTTCTCTCACCTGCACAGGTATATCCAGTTCTTTGATAATGGCCTCAATTTTGTTCTTGATTGTTTCTGGTTTTACTTTGTTCTTCTCAATACCTGCCTGGTTGGTAAAGAAGACAATTCTGTAGCCATCTTTGTTAAGAGTTCTTAATTTCTCTGGGACACAATCTGACCACCATGCCCAATCTTCAGCACCTAGGTATCAGTGTAAAATCAAAAAGTTTAAAGTAATAATATTAATTTTGGTAACATAAGTATAACTACTTGTCTTAGCTTGTTGTTTAAGGTTGTTTAAAAGCTATTTCATATTTTTCATCAATTTTCAAATTATATTTTTTTTTAAATACAATTTATATTATTAAAGTTTCACATTCTCCTTAGAACTCACCAGGAATAAGCCTTTTATCTGAGCAAAGAATGGGTTTTGTTATTCAGCAGAAAGCCAGCAATTGTATAATTTGCAAGAATTCATAGTATTACTGATGTACTGTGCACAAATAGTAATTATTAAATATTATCAACATTTTGGGTTGCACTTGTTTTTTTATTTAACCCTGAGTGCATTTACATGTATATATAACACTATACTTAGGTAAAGCAATAAGACAAATAGAATTATGATAAATGTTTGCTGGGGATTAATATGCAAATTTAACTGGAAAGCAAAATCAGTTTTATATGTTATGGAATATGTGTTTCTAACTATATACAAAAGCAATAGTATTCGTGAATTTTAATGCAAGTCAAAGGTTTCAATGTCTGATCAAATGTGCCATTGTATTTTTTTCTCAAGACATTAAATTGAATCGAAATTTTTAAACAACGAAAGTTTTCAAATTCTGTAAACACTTCAAGGGGAGATTGTAAGAATTTCAATATAATTTTAAATATAAATCCGTGAAATAACGCTGCAGAATCCAATTACCAGCAGCAAATTTGCGTCCACTAGCAGTCTTGATGACAGTAAAGTCTATATCAAATCCTGCTACTTTGTTTCGGCCAGTGAGGATTGCTGAACTCAAAACAAGCAGAGGATACACCCCCTTGAGCTGTTTTCCTTCATTAGTCCATCTCAGTTCATCAGAGAGGTCCGTCTCTCCTCGCGCTTTTTTCGCTCGTTGGGCAGTATCGTCGACTGCTTTGCGTTTGGGTCGGGCCGGCATGATTCAATCTGAAATATTTATTGATTTAATATTTTACAGTTATAGAGTTTGGTATAAAATATGAGATAAATTTCAACTCAGATTTTTTTACTCAGGCTCCGTTTATTTTAATACAGGTGTGCCAGCTAATTTGACGTTTAAAATAAAGTGCATATCTAATCAAGCTACCTTATTTATATACGTGTAGCCGATTAATGTTTCGAGGGTGAAGGCCATCTTATAGTCATAAGACTTGTTAAAACACGTTTCGAGTGCTGCAATACGTTGACGTCAGAATGTAAATAGTACGGAGACAGATGCGACAAGTATCAGATTCATGTCACGCGTCGGAATCGTTCAGAGAAATGAGAAAGAGAGAGAAAGTGTGTGTGTGTGTGTGTGTGTGTGTGTGTGTGCGCGCGCGCGCGCGCGCACCAACTTTTATTTGAACTGGATTGAGGGTCTAGTGCCATTACTAAAGCTAAATAATATTAAGTCAGATTATATATTACCCTATTCCCTTCTCCCTCCATAACACATTAAAGTACAAACATAACTCAAATACTACATTATTATATAATATACAACAAAGGTTTTTTGTACTTTATTTGTATAATTCAGATTGTAGCTAGGGAAGTGAGAACAAAACTAAAGGCTATGACAAATGGGAACACAAAAGAAAGAGAAAAATCACTACTGATATTGAATTTTCTAAATAATTATGTTTAGAAATGTTCTAAATGGATACTGGTATGACTGAGAAATTACCATTGTATATGGTATGAAATGAAATGACAGCCTTCAGAGCCTCTAACATATGTTTGAGGCCTCGGTCTGAGAAAGAATCGTTCTAGTTTATAATCAAACTAGGTTTAGGACGTAACTAAATTTACCCTCAGTGTAAGGGAATTAACTCTTGTCATAAAGATTACTTCGCGGAGCTGAATTTTGAAAAGAATAGTAATAAAGTGATAAGTGTATAAAAAAAAAAATAGTATAATATATACTTTGCATAATTAAAATATTTGTGGGGAAAAAAACACATCGTTATAGTATGTGGCAGGTTTACTGAAACGCAGTCACTGGCCTAGTTATTCATCAGCCGCCACCACCCTCCCGCAAGCCTTTCGTTGTGCCTATGGCATACATTATGCGTGTGTGCAAATGAGAATACCAGAAACTATGCATATTTATTAGAACACTTAACTCATTTTTATATCTGCGTTAACGATTCAAATCGAACTGTCGTGCCAGTGTTAGCTATTTCTCCCGCCTCTTTTAAACGTGGTGAACATATATAGAATGACGCGGGAAGATTACACTACAATGCGGACATCGAATTCATAGTGATACCAGGTCAACGTTCCCTTAAAATAAAGAGACGACCTTAGTATGTTAAATGCGAAAATAAATTAGAGTACTTTAGAAATGTTAAACTGTGCTGGACGGTTAAATCAGATACAGCAGTGGTTCCCAACCTTTTTGTGGCCAAGAGCACAATAAAATTTTCGGAAGAGTTTGGCGGGCGCCATCAATTTTTCAGCTTATTTTTGTACTGGACAATGAACAACATGCAAATCATCATATCTAGTAATACGTAATATATGTATTTATATCATTCAAGCTAATTACTCTTTCACTATTACAGTGTGGATTTGCCCTTTCTGAACCTGTCTGGTAGCTTTTACAAAATATATATCACAAGCAGGCATTTTCATCTTATTTATTTTTAAAAGTATAATATTGTTAAAATAGTGGCCGAAATAGTTTATTTATTTTTACTTTAACATAGAAGCCAGTTATGGTCAATTAGAAATATTCTTTCTAATTTTACTTTGTGTCTGAGCTTCAACGAGTAAACATACACTGGAAAGGCTAATGAATAATGTTAATAAGCGCTCTGAATAGCGAACTGAATAGAGAAAAGATATTATTTAATTCACGTGCTTTTATTGTAATAAATGTTTCTTGTCACTAACTAATGTTAATAAGCACTCTCCTGAACTGAATAGAGAAAAGATATTATTTAATTCACTTGCTTTTATTGTAATAAATGTTTCTTGTCACTAAATAATGTTAATAAGCGCTCTTCTGAACTGAATGGAGAAAAGGTATTATTAATTCACGTGCTATTACTGTTATAAATATGTTTCTTGTCACTGAATTTCGTTTGCCAGTTTTTTAGCAGTTCGGAGAGTAAAATTATATTCTCGTTAATAAGCAATCAAGTTAAGATCTGAATATTGACTTTAAAATTAAAACAAGTTCACATAGATAAACTGAATCAAACTAAGATTTTATTGTGTACGCTACAGATTCCAAAATTTATTATCTGTTGCGGTCGATTTGAGAAAAATATCATTTTGAAGGTCCAAAATCTCGAGCTCCACTTTTCTTTGCAATTGATGTTGCCATTTTTGTTACCTCTAGTTGGCAAGTAAAAGGATTCCCAAGTAAGGCAACCACAGACTCAATGATGAACTTTTGGAAATATCTTTTCTAAAACTGCTCCTGAGGGCTTTGAATGTAGTGAAGAGTTAAAAATCACTGTCATATGCAATTTTCTTCATAGCTGGAAAATGTACAAGAGACTTCGTCTTCATATGTGACTTCCACAAGATCACTTCTGCTTTGAATGTTTTTACAGACCCAAAATGAGTGACGTCAGGTTGGATGGAACAACCTACATCAGCACTTCATATCACATCTCATCGTCGTGGGCCTCGGCGGGAATCGTGCTGGGGAGCACTGAGATACAATAAAGGGTCCTTACCCATTCAAGTGAATTCTTTTGTTTTAAAAAGGAAAATTATTTAAGCCAGTGTTTCTTGTAAAAGACATTTCTACTAGAGATGGTCTTTATATATATGTGTGTGTGTGTGTGTGTGTGTGTGTGTGAGAGAGAGAGAGAGAGAGAGAGAGAGAGACACGTGTACATTTAAGAAAGATTTTTTTTGTTGTTGCTTTTTGTTTTCGAGAGTGATGGTGGAAGCCTCTGATTTTTCATCCATTTTAAATTTATTATCATGCAGTGATAAAAAGATTTTGATTTCAAAATGACGGGGAAACGCTCCATCCATAGCAGATTTTTGTACCCGCTGAATTAGATTGGCGGTTTATGGATTGAATCAGAGGCAAATAACTATACCTTGCGGTCATTCGCAAGCATCTGCAGACCCATTCACATTCTGTGGACTAAGTATGTATAAGTAGACGATAGTTCATACTGAAGACCCAGTCACATTCCGTGGACTAAGTACGTAGAAGCAGACGATAGTTCATACTGAAGACCCATTCACATTCTGTGGACTAAGTATGTATAAGCAGACGATAGTCCATACTGCAGACCCAGTCAGACGAACATGTGCCGGTGTGCTAAATCCATAAAAATGGAAGTAAATCCTAGAAGAAAAAAAACTAGAACAACTAGGTCAACAATACAAGAGGCTGTGTGAAAGACTGTCTGATGAACAGGCAGCTGTAAAGGTGAAGTTGGTGACGGGGGTGTTAAATATCATCGGATGCGGCGTTAAAACTCGATCACCTGCGTTCAGGACTGCTGTTGTTTGTCAATGACTTCTATCCTCAGAGGAGCCGCAGTAGACTTTCATCTTTGGATGTTCTCGATCTTGGATGGCTTCTGTGAGGACTTCTCGCTTGACTGGGTTGTGTAGTGGATATGGAATTGGTTGGTTAGGCGTAGTGTGGGTGGCTGGCCGTAATGTTGAGGGCATTTTTCCTTTCTTCCCTGTTTTAAATAGTTGCTGATTCGCAAATGTCCTCGTTTTTTGATTCAGGGGTGTCTAGATTTAATTTTGTTGCTGTTGTTGTTTTTGAAGCCATCAGTACCCGTTTGGCTGATATGTTGGTGACCACTTTGTTGTTGTTGGTACCCGTTTGGTGATTTGTTGGTGACCACTTTGTTGTTGGTGGTACCCGTTTGGCTGATTTGTTGGTGACCACTTTGTTGTTGTTGATACCCGTTTGACTGATTTGTTGGTGACCACTTTGTTGTTGTTGATACCCGTTTGGCTGATTTGTTGGTGACCACTTTGTTGTTGTTGATACCCGTTTGGCTGATTTGTTGGTGACCACTTTGTTGTTGTTGATACCCGTTTGGCTGATTTGTTGGTGACCACTTTCGATTCCCGTAGTTGGCGTTTTGTTTGTGTCAGTTGTTTGGTCCGTAGTACTGTTTGTATGCATCGCAAAACTACCCCAAGGATTCCGATGATGGTGACCAATATATTGTTGCTGTAATGAGTGATTGGTTCTTGTCGTAGAGTGGTGTGTTCTGGCATCGATGAACGCTGCTGATTTTTTCCTATAGGCATATCTATTTTGATATTGGAAAGAGTCCGACTTCAGCCTAAATATACTGCAGTCAGAATACTAAAAATAAACACATTATCTCAGTTACCTTCTTTCTTACCCAAGATACTATTTAGACCTTTCTTCAGTTTTACGATTTAGAGAACAGAACTTGTCTAATGTCAGAGCCCGCCGACTGCTAAACCAGAAAAAGCTTGAAACAGAACTCTGGTGTACTAAGAGAACACTTACTAAAACGGCCTTTTCTGGAAATCATTAGTAGCACACACACACACACACACACACACACACACACACACACACACACACACACACACACACACACACACATTATTCGAAGTAAAAATTTAGCTAAACAGATTTACATAACAAAAATCACGTCGATTTTAAAAAATAAATACAACAGTTAATACACTCAATAAGTATATAAGATACAAACGATTACTGAATGAGATGGACAATTTTATATTTAAAAAATATTTACTAAATCAATGAGTATTGAAAGTGAAGATTAAAAAAACAAAAGAAAAGTGTTCGAAAACTTGCCACTACCCATCGTCAAGAAACCAAAATATATCTTGGATTGGAAAAAGAGTCAAAATTAATAGGTTTTTTTTTTGTTTGTTAAAAACAAAAAAATAAAACGAGAAATACAAAATAACTGTGGAAACCAGTAGCCGACGGAATGGCGGGGGTGGGGGTGTTGAATAACAAAAATTAAATAAGAAAGTGGAGCGTAGCACGCCTACAGAAAGACTTCAGTAACCAAGTTTATTAGTGGACACGCACAACCCAAAAGTTTGTGGATTAGACGTATTCGTTACGTGTCGCAATGGTTTCTTATGTCGAATCTCTACGTTTCCGCTATAATATAGTGTACCTCATTATTTTACACTGGCAGGAAATATTAACTCAAAAGTTAGTGGACCAAAACAAAACAAGATCATTCTAACTATTCTAGCTGAAGAAATCATTAAAAACAAAATTTGTCATCTACACTATATTTTCACTGCGTTGCAAGTGAAATAATATATATTGCCGGAAGTTTTCTCGATTAAGACAAATGATTTGCAATTCGAATGTCAGACTAAAAAACAAACAGGGATACAATCATTCTTTTTCCACACTTAATACGCTCTAAGCTACATACTGAAAACTTTAAATTTAAAGAATGGGCTTTCAATCTATGCTGACAAAGTTGCTTTGTTTTTTTTAAAAATAAATGTGTAATCACATTTTAATCTCTGCTATATTGTACATATGGTTTTATGGTTTTTAAAACACATGCACATTTATTTTATCTGTGGACGTGTAGGGTATAATCGTCTTTATGTGACAGAATAAAAGTTTCTGGGTGTCTACCCCTTTATTATATTCAAATTCTGTACTGTGTAATTGTAGTAAATTAACAGTGATTATTTCGCATTTATACGGGATTGTGTTAAATTAAATTAGTTATGCCGTTTGTTGTTCTTTTATCAGTTGCTTTCTACAGCCGGATAGCGCTTTTCTGCTGGTTTAATAGATTACAAAGAGCTGAAAATGTGTCTGACTCTCTGATGTGTTCTTATGTCCTCTACTCACGGCACCGAGCTCCATACAGCTCTAAACTCTATGTAGCTCAATGATTCACGGCACTGAGCTCCATACAGCTCTGAACTCTATATAGCACAATGATTCACGGCACCGAGCTCCATACAGCTCTGAACTCTATATAGCTCAATGATTCACGGCACTGAGCTCCATACAGCTCTAAACTCTATATAGCACAATGATTCACGGCACTGAGCTCCATACAGCTCTGAACTCTATATAGCACAATGATTCACGGCACTGAGCTCCATACAGCTCTAAACTCTATATAGCTCTAAACTCCATACAGCTCTGAACTCTATATAGCTCTAAACTCCATACAGATCTGAACTCTATATAGCTCTAAACTCCATACAGCTCTGAACTCTATATAGCTCTGAACTCCATACAGCTCTGAACTCTATATAGCTCTGAACTCTATACAGCTCTGAACTCCATATAGCTCAATGATTCACGGCCACAAGGAGGGAGCTAAGAAGCTGAAAGTTTGCATGGAAGAATGGTTTACCCGGGATGGACCTGGGGAAGGAGGGGGAGATAGATCCATCCCCGGTTAAGATGGACACTGATTCAACAATTCAACAAAAAAGGGAGAGAACTACAAATTAAGCTGAAATTTTCCCTGGAAACAGGGTCCACCTCCGGACGGATATAAGAGGGGTTAGGTCACATAAAAAAATAAATGATTTCTGTTTTCATTTAACACCAATTACTTTCTACACCCAGGCAACTCGGTTGTGCTGCTAGTCTGTAAGTAAAATGAATACCATTCGACAATCAGTCCAGCAGACCAAAATTCTGAGGTCGAGGCGAGCGGCCATAGAGTCTATCAAAAGGATATAGTCTGCTTTCTAAGGTTAAAAGAGACTTAATATTAATATTAAATTATTACCGTATGTGTTATATTACATTATTACATACGTGTTATAAATACCTTATGCGCTACATTAAATTATTACGGTATGTGCTACATTACATTATTATTGTTTGTGCTACATTACATTATTACTGTTTGTGCTACATTTAATTATTACTTATGTGTTACAGATTTTTACAGACGCTATCCAGTGCTTCGTTATTTTACTGGTGAAAACCATACTAACAACAATACATGTAGTTATTTTACTGGTGAAAACCATACTAACAACAATACATGTAGTTATTTTACTGGTGAAAACCATACTAACAACAATACATGTAGTTATTTTACTGGTGAAAACCATACTAACAACAATACATGTAGTTATTTTACTGGTGAAAACCATACTAACAACAATACATGTAGTTATTTTACTGGTGAAAACCATACTAGCAACAATACATGTAGTTATTTTACTGGTGAAAACCATACTAGCAACAATACATGTAGTTATTTTACTGGTGAAAACCATACTAGCAACAATACATGTAGTTATTTTACTGGTGAAAACCATACTAGCAACAATACATGTAGTTATTTTACTGGTGAAAACCATACTAACAACAATACATGTAGTTATTTTACTGGTGAAAACCATACTAGCAACAATACATGTAGTTATTTTACTGGTGAAAACCATACTAGCAACAATACATGTAGTTATTTTACTGGTGAAAACCATACTAACAACAATACATGTAGTTATTTTACTGGTGAAAACCATACTACTTTACTAGCAACAATACATGAAGTTATTTTAGCAAACTCTGATTATGACCTTCAGTCAAGCGTACTTATAGCAACAATACAAGTAGTCATTTTAGCAAACTCTGATTATGACCTTCAGTCAAGCGTACTTATAGCAACAATACAGATAATTACTTTAGCAAACTCTGATTATATAATTATGACCTTCAGTTCAGTTAAACAATTATACTCTTATAGGATCATTTATCTTTGACAATTCATTACTTAGGTAAAACTGAAAATGTTTAGCTGAAATATCAGTGTACATTGTGCGCCTGTTTTTTTCTTTTAAAGTGGAAAGTTGATTGTTGTACATTTTAGTTGTAACGTTAGCAGTCAGACGTCACTTCCTATACAATAATTATAATAATGCGTATCATTTTTTTAAACGTGTGCTTATTAAATGTGTGCGTGGAGAGATGATTGTGGGTGTACGTGGCGAGAGCGATTATTTTTTTCTTTGGAAACTTTCTGAATTGACAGCATACGACAGCAAGATATTCACTCTCTCTCTCTCTCTCTCTCTCTCTCTCTCTCTCTCTCTCTCTCTCTCTCTCTCTCTCTCTCTCACACACACACACACACACACACACACACATTCATTGTACGGATAAGCAGATACATATATAGACATTCATACAGCGACCTAGGTAGATCGATAGTTAGATGGATGGTGAAATAGATACAATTAAACTAAATCTTATTTTCACGGACATCATTTTCGTTAAATTTATTTATTTATACAAATAATGAAGCAATAGGATTGTGATTTTCTGATTCAGTAAATCTTATTCAATCTAACAATTCCAGTATGTTTGTCAATACTCGAGTATTTGTTGAATTAGACCCAAGCAACTAGTCGTATACGACATTTTGAGCATTACGTATCGACTTTTAGATGGATTTCCATCAATATATAAATGCAAACTGCCGTCCATTGTGAATGGGGGTGGGGTGGGGTGTCGCATCCTGCAAGAAGATATACCAACCCTGTGCATGGATTGCCCCTGAGCTTTGTTTACTTTAGAAAAAAACTGAAGTTGTTGCCCTGCCACAGGAAAACATGTATTCTCAGTTGACTGTTGAGGGCAAAATGCATGATGTCAATGTTACATGGCGTATTTCTGGTTTGTTTCTGGTTAGTTTCTGCTACACATATTGTTACTGTAAAAAAAAAAGGGGGGGTGGCGTGGGGTGGCGGAACAGTAAAAATGTAGAGAACAATTGTCGACACAGTCATGCAACAGAGTGCCTTATAAATTTCTAAAACAATAAAATAATTTTTAAATACTGTAGAAGTAAGCCTAACAGAACAGTGCTGGAAATTCTCGCGAGTACAGTTAGGCAAACAACGCTGGACATTTCTAGAGCAACAAAATGAATTCAAGATGAAAACAAAATAAAATTAAAAATGTTCTAGATTAAAACTTAAATGTGATATAACCCAGGGCTGGATGACTGGCATTGTGCCTTGGACTATGATTTTAAAAAAAGGATTGTGTGTGTGTGTATGTGTGTGTGTGTGTGTGTGTGTGTGTGTGTGTGTGTGTGTGTGTGTGGTCTATGACAATATTTTTTTTAAAATTTAACCACGATTATCATAGAATCATAAATAGAACGTGCAACATATAAAGAAAATGATCATAATGTAATCATCCCTGGGAATAAAATAAATAAACGTCGGGGTGGTGGTGGTGGTGGTGGTGTCTTCGCTTGTTATATAATTTAAGAAAGCAGTGTTTACTGCTACCATAATGAGCACTGGATACACTTCTAGGGTAACGAAATCTTACAAATATTATTTATGGAAAACTTCTTCATTCATATGTTTAGACACAACTGGACTACGGCAGCGTATGTAAGGGGGGGGGGGGGAGGAAGCGGAACGGTATCTTCTTGTCTGCTAGTGCTTTGTGTGTGCAGGTGCTTTGTGTGTGCAGGTGTTTTGTGTGTGCAGTTGTTCGAAAGTCGTTATCCACTTCCAAAGCTTGATGATATTGCGGAAGGTAATCTGAGTGATTCTCAGATAACAAGAAAACAAAACCTGGACCTGTGGTGTGGTGCTGGATCGTCACTGTTAAAAGACACTATTCATACACATTCACTGTATTACAGATAGTGTTTATCATTTAAACATACACTCAAACAAACGTAATAATAATAGGCTTCAAGAGGCATCGCTGTTTTAACTTAAAAGAATTTTCTTCTTGAACATAGTTAAATTACACCGAACACATATATACAGATAAAGATGCTGGAGTTCGTCAGTCACATTTTGAGAACAGTGTGTTTATTTGAGTCTGTTTTCTTATTCCATTCAGTTTGTGAGTAAACCATGCTGTCCTCCCCCCTCATCTGAGGTGTGTTTGCTGGAAATTTGCATGCTATGTAAGTGGTAAATCTGTCTTGGATTCAATCACCTCATTATTTGTTTTAAAAACTACTATCAGTGAGATAGATCAAAGACCATTCTTACTAAAACCATTCGACACCCCCATCCCTCGATGACTTTTCCCCACGGGAGCCACAGTATACTTTTCATCCTGGGATGTTCTCGGTCTTGATTGGTTCCTGTGGGGACTTCATCTCCTTGCACGTTCGATTTGTTGATGGCAAGACCTGGAGAGAAATTAAGTGGAAGAATTTGGGTAAATGATGTTACGAAAGTTTTTTTCTTGCTATTACGAAAGTTTTTTCCTTGTTGTTACAAAAGTTTCTTCCTTGCTGTTATGAAAGTTGCTTAACTTGCTGTTATGAAAGGTTTTTTCCTTGGTGTTACGAAAGTTTTTTTCCTTGCTGTTATGAAAGTTTTTTTTCCTTGCTGTTATGAAAGTGTTTTTCCTTGCTGTTACGAAAGTTTTTTCCTTGGTGTTATAAAAGTGTTTTTCCTTGCTGTTATGAAAGGTTTTTCTTTGGTGTTACGAAAGTATTTTTCCTTGCTGTTACGAAAGTTTTTTTTTCCTTGCTGTTACGAAAGTTTTTTCCTTGCTGTTACGAAAGTTGTTTAAATTGCTGTTATGAAACTTCTTTTCTTGCTATTATGAAAGTTTTTTTCCTCAGTGACACTTACACCACATTAATCATTGGTTATTACTATTAATTAATCACCCATAACTAATTACAAGTGATGAGGTTCATAATTTATGTTATTAATAATTTTCCAGAAGACACCACTCATCTCACTCTTTCTCTCACTTGGCGGATATGCGTGTACTGTAAACGTTTTCTCTCTTTCACCAACATTAAAGACAAATATTTACATCACACAATATTTCCGTAGGTGGCATAGTATGCTGACTACATCAAGAACATTTCTGGTAAGGGAATGTACTAGAAATTGCTACAATTGCTGAACAAACTGGTATGGTGGAAAAAGCCCAGGTTGTCTTTAAGAGAACTAGCGGTGAATCTGTTTCAATGTGAGGAAAGAAACACGTGGAAACTAAACTGAACTGTAACTTGTGACATTGTAAAAGCAAGCAAAAGACTATTGAAGCAGTGCTTAACTCAGGTTATGTACAAAAAATATTATCACTAATCTCTAATAATTCCATTTCTGTTCACTAATAAGAACTATCCTGTGATTTGTATTGAATTGGTTTGTTTTGTTTTTTTTTGATAAGGGATTGTGTAATATAGAAATTATTCGAATGTGGTTTCATGGAAATACTGCTGTTCAATGTATTTGTTATATGTATATTTGATTGTTGATTTAATAAATTTATTGACTTTCTTACCTTGATAACCTTATGTTTGAGAAGAAAGGAGTGGATGGGGGTTCGCTAAACATCGATTAAAGATGGATTTGTCTCTTCCTTTAGTAAAAGGTTTTCCACCTTGTGGAATATTGTGCAACTGTAAATATTTATCTTTAATGTTGTGGAAGAGAGGAAATATTTACAGCGCCCGTATATCCACCAAGTGAGAGAGACGAGTGTCTGCTGGAGGTACATTAATAAAATAAATTAAGATTATCATCACTTATAATTAGTTTTGGATTATTAATTAATTAATAATATCCATTAACTAAGTGGCGTTGGTGTCACAATATGTACATAATTAAATTAGTGAACATAGAAATAATGGTACAATTACATAAAGCATTCTCCAATTCAAATCATAGATTAATAGCAAACATGTATGAAATATTTCTAAGTCCATTCTTTCTTTATCAGTCAGTTAAGCTAATGATCACCTTTATGACCGGACTCGAGTTATGTTCAAATTCAAAGTGATTAGAATATTTTTTCAACAAAGAAAAGTTCGATCCATCTCTATTGGTTGAGCTTGTTATGAACAGTGTGAGACTAGTAGAAGAACTACTCAGCCAGTTGGAACTGGTTTGGAATGTATCAGCAATTTCCAGCCTACCCTCCACCTGAGTTGTTTACTTCTAACTCCAACACTTAAAAAATTTAGCATAAGCAGTGCCCAAGGTCGTGTCACTTTGACATTTAATAATTTATATAACAAATCAATTCTAGAAATGGGGATAGGCAAATTTACTCTGCCCCACTTGCTGTGTTACGAAAGATTTTTCCCTTGGTGTTACGAAAGTTTTTTCCTTGGTGTTACGAAAGTCTTTATTTTTCTTGCTGTTATGAAAGGTTCTTTTGATTGCTGCTAAGAAAGTAATTTTTCTTGCTGTTAGTAAAGTTTTCTCCTTGTTGTTATGAAAGTTTTTTTCTTTGTTGTTACGAAATTTTGTTTTCTGTTGTTACCAAAATTTGTTTTCTTTTTGTTTTTTATTACCAACCGTTGTTTTCTTGCTGTTGTCAAAGTTTTTTTTTTTCTATTGCCAAAGTCTGTTTTCTGTTTTTACCAATGTTTGTTTTCTTGCTGTTGCCATTTTGTTCTTTTTCTATTATCTAAGTTTGTTTTCTCTCTGTTAGTGTTACTCTAGTTTTCTTTCTTTAGTTTTAGATACCAAAGCATGTTTCTTGCTATTGCCAAAGTTTGTTTTATGTTATCAAAGTTTCTCCCCCTCTAAATCGAACTGCAGGGGTATAACTGTGGCAGTAATACATTTTTCCAGAATCAGAGGTCCGTCTAGTAGTGCTATAATCAATCTGCGGCGATGACTTTCACTTACGGTAAACCAGTTGTTTGTGAGTTAAGAGACTCCCCCAAATTCCCCGATCCCTCCCTCTAGCAAGTCAACTGAGCTTGTTACTAGTACAATTATTTTACCTGTGGCGACAATTCACTCTCCAGAGCAGCGGCTAAATCAACTCATGAATATAAACTGTATATCTAAATAAACATATTGTACGTTACAATAAGTGATTGGCTGGCTTTTAATACATCTTTTAAACAACAGACATCTGCCGTACACGTATTTTCTTTCTTCAGTTTTGCTAGATGCTCTCGTGGGAGCTAAACGGTAAACAATTAATGGATCTGCACCTGTGGACCGCTGTGTGAAAAGTAAAAATTATTAATGAAACAAGTACGTATCGTTGAGGACTCCCAGCTTTGACAGACACCAGTTTCGATCGCGTTCTTGGCTTCAAAACTGCGTTAGCAGATTTTTCTCGCATCACGATTCCGGCGGGACGTGAAAAAGATGCATGCTACATTTAAAAAATTCTATACACTTTCACTGTGAATCACAGTTTATTATAATCTTCCCACTGCCTGAAAGTCAAGTGATTTTATTTCCCAACCTCCATCTTTAGAAGGCATTTCCGTACTGACTTAGTCACGTGATCACTGGCTATATCTTAGTCTATCATTATTCATTTTCAGTTTTTAAACGAAGTGATTAAAGGAGACTAGGGGCAGGGTCGTCCTTGGGACTTTTGGGGCCTTCCACACACAGTTTAACTGAAAACGCACAATATGGACAAAAGAGTCACCAGATCATCCGTCCTCACGATTCCTTTGCCCTTAACAAGAGCAGGAAATGTATGAGAAAGGAGAAAGAAGAAAAAGATTAGGAAGAAAACTCTAATGAAAAACGCGATATTTCGAACCACACAATATACTGGATAGAGACACCGGAGTACTGAACATTCATTCACAGCTAATGACTTTAAAATAAAGTCAGGCAATCAAGATCTGGATAAAACTTTCCTTAAACTAATATGGAGTATTTTTCGAGATGTTGAAGAAGGAGTTAAAGAGCAAATGAGGCTAATCAACCATGTCATTACAAACGCTATGATACTTCACAAGGCTCTTGAAAAATATCTCTCAACGTTAAAAAAAACCCACCAGAAGTCCATACTCCAACACTAATACCACCGCCAGGCCTCCCCGAATAATCGTGAGGTCTCATTGGAGCACTAGAGATCAAAATGTCTTATGATGAAATGATCCACGAAAGCCCCAACGGTGACGTTAAATTGTTATCGTAACCACCACCGCCTTAGGTAGGTCACAACAGATTCACATTCCTTAGTATGTTTATACTAGAATTTGAGAAACAAATAAGTAAAAGAACTGCTCACAAAATCAGTTTCTCTGCAATATGTGCGGCAGTAAATGAAAAACCTTGCGTTGTTTCATTCAGTAAAGGGCCACGGCCCCTGACGCCCCATTTCGGGTGCCGCCTCAACTGCCTACTCTGATTCGTGGGCCGCAGCCCGTGCCGACTCAGTCGCCACTGATCGGGCTTCGCCGCCAACACGGTGCGGACCTGGCTCTTAAAACGGCAGCACGTGACAACCAAAACCGAAAATGGGAAGTGCTTCTCTAATTGTAAGAGAATTGAGAGATTACGTTTAATAATAAATGTTATAAACATCCTTATACTACCTAATTTTTCAGTCTGGTATTAATTAAAAAAATATCGGGAACACTTAGTTTGTCCATCCAGTTTTGCCGAGGATGGCCGATTCAGCATGAATGACGATAAGGGTGGTCAGCAAATTAAAGTGCACAAGATCGACAAATCAACAACGACCGATATAAAATAAAACTATTATAATTTTGTTAATTCGCTTAATGGGTATTTACGTTATAAAAACACCATCATTTATTCAAGACTGGCATGCGCTCATATATTTATAAGTAATTAAAATTACTTTTATCTTTGGCCAGCTCTCGCTGTTTTCACATATTCTTTGATGTACGTTTAAGTTATTAATGGGAGAAAAAATACAATCTTCACTTTTTCTTCTTTTGAATAATTTTTGTTTGGGCAAGTGATGAAAAACGTCCTAAAGAATATTACTCATTAGACAAAGTTTATTTGTTTACCTTTTTACCCCTCAATCCCCCTCCCAACCGCTTTGCGCCATCTTAGCCAATCTCCCAGAATTCTATTGCCCATTGCGCATGCGTGCTGGGATCATTGCAAATGGCGGCACTTGTTATTGTTCCATGGCGTTCGTGATACATGGACAATTCTAGCCCGTATTTGACACCTTTACAGGTACAGTTGATGCACTTCCCGATTTCATTAACATGCAAGGATTATATTACATCATACCTCTGTATCTGACACCCATCTCTGCGACGTTCTAAAGGTCGCACTCGCCGGTGTCAAGAGGAGCTATTTGGTTGTGATCGCTGATTTTCCAGCGGGGTGATATCAAATTTTTACTAACTTTATTGCTTATTTTAAGCAATTAACTATGAACTTCTTATGCATATATGCTGCAGATTTTTGTGTTTTATGTGTTTTTACACAAATTTAATCAAAATCAATGAGTTGAATTAAAAAATGTTTCTATTTGCAAAGCCATGCTCTTCCGTTGGCTGACCCATTTGCTCTTTCTCCACCTCGTAATATGGCTGTCATTTTTAGATGTTCTGCGTTGCATTAGGATTTAATACCAGAAATGCAAAAATGTCTCGAAAAGTACATACTTTTTAATATTATACAAATAGAGATTCTGCGTAATTATTTTAATGATTTATTATTGATTTTATATAGATTGCAATGAGTCCTGTTTTTGACACGGCGCTGCTGACCCGGTTGTCTGTCCGCTATGTGCGGAAGAGTATACGCACTACGAAGCTAATTAGAGGTTTTTTTTAGAGGGTTGGTAAATTAGCGTCCAGCAGACACAAGAATTCGCCCTTATTTGATTGTGTATTTTTACTTCACATATAAATATTTTCGCGTGAAGGCCTACATGTAAATATATTATTTGTAATTAATAATACTAACACAGTAATACTCTAACATGTAAAGTATTTAGGCTATATTTCCAGCACAGTTATAAACATAACAGTGGAGACTGAGATTCTATTAGAAGTGTCCAGTTAAATTCATGGTCCTATTTAAAATAAATATTTGCTTGGGATTCTAATTAATTAAATTTTTAAAAGAACTAAGAAAAACACTGACATTTATATATATTTTTTAATTGGACCTCTAGTTTAAGAATATTTTTTATATTTTTATATTCTCTGACTCTCACTGTGTATTATGGTTTATATAAGTTTTAAAAAATAATATTTAATCTTTAAAATATGCACGATGTCAGATTAGTATGTGAAGCATTAAAGATAATGTATTGGTCGTCATGAATTATTTTACATTTTAGGATAGTTTTTAAAATGTTAAGTTCAGCATCATGAATTTGTAAAATTATTTTTCATAAACATGAAAATTTGAATCTAAAGGGCAAAAATATAAATCTTTAGCTGCATGGTTTTGTTTAATTGTTTTTCTGAGCTTAACATATTTAAACTGTTTTTTTTTTTTATCCATCTGTTGGACACCTTTAAAAGACTAATTGTACTTTGGCATTGTAGATTTATTAACTTTCTCATTCTTTTAATAATAATAATGCCCTTCCAACAAATGTTTACTTAATGAAAAAAACACAAAACATTTGCTAGATTATCCTCCATCTGATTACTACTTTAACATAAAGTTCAACTAAAAGATGCAATGAATACACATTTTTATTTTGTTTTAAATTAGTTTTGAGTTTGAAATGAAATACAGTACTTGTAAAAGTACTATACAATTAATTGTAATGAAAAAAAAATTCCAAAAATAAATTTAGGTCTTGATGCAATTGTTTAAAATTACTAAAACTACAATATAAAGTAAGATTAATTAATAAGCACACAGTTTTAAAAACAGACACAATTCCTGTTCTAAGTAACTCATTATACCAAGTTTTTATGAGATGTTATTTGATAAAGACAGTATGCATCAGAATATGTTTTCTTTATATATTGTGAGTTGGTATTAAAATGTAAGTTAATAATTAGTAGAGTGGTTGTTTTGAATGTGCACTTGTGTCTGGTATCGCTTGCAAAAATTATTTTAATATGTCCTCTTAATAATCAATTTAAAAGGGAAAAACTTGTAACTGAATCTGTAAAGTACATAATGCCTTGATATTAATGGTGTACCATACCATTTACATTTAGGAAATTATTAATTACTATCTTGTTATTTAATTTACAATTTATTTTATTCTTTTATATGATTTGTTTCATTATTATGTGGAGACTAAATATTTAATAAGTTTAAAAAGTCATAACTGTTGTTTTATTCCTGTTGACTTGTTTTACTAGTTAAGAGTTGAAACTGGAAACTGATTCAGTGATTTTATTGAATTTCACATAATTTCTATTATACAGTTATGCTTTTACAGTTTTAGCTTTATTACATCTATAAAACTTATAGTTGGAGTTGGACATCCTTTAAATGCATCTAGTTCCTTGGTTGGAAAAGTTGACATTTTTGTTAGTTTCATTTTGTTGTGAAAAATTCTTTAAATTAAATAGATTTTAACAATTTATAAACACCTATTATTGAAATGCAGTTGGGGTTTTTTGTTTTTTTGGGGTGGGTGGGTGGGGTTGTGAATGAATTCCAAGATCGGGGTAAGATGTTTAAAATAAAATATTGCAAATTAGACATTTTTGTTCTTTGGATTATCAAGAATCACATCCATCATACTTGTATCTTTCCCTTACTTTCTTAGTCAGTGTTTGCATTGGAATTGATAAAAGTTACTTTAATACATTCATTAACATATGTTATAATTGTAGAATGCTTTGAAGATACATGTACACATAATGCATAAATGAAGGCAAAAGTATCTACATCATTTATTTATCATTTTATCAATATACAAACTGAACTTAAAATAATAAAAATAACTTTTGGCTGTGTTTTATTATATGCATAAAGAAAACTATCTCAGTGACCAAAATTATCCCCTTTATTTTAATTTATATTTGACTATAAACTTTCCAACATTTTATTTTGCAACTTGAGATCGGTTTAAAAAATCATTTTTGATTTTGTTGCTTTATGTGTATTTTACAGATGTTAAAAATGTCTGTGCATAGCAAAAGGATAAATTTTACAAACACAAATTTCAGATTTAATTTATAGTAAATAATGTTTTAGCTTATTTTTGCAGTTTAAAAAAAAAGTGTCTTGCATCTGATTACATAAAAAATATAAGATTACAGGCTCCAAATAAAATCTTAACATATCTATTATATTAATGTAAACATTATTAATAACAAAACAAAAATTGTCACAAATTTTCTTGCAAGAATCCTGCTGATGCTAACATTTTAAAGTCAAAATCAACTTGAAGTCTCTTTTGATAATTTTGTACTTGTAACTTATATGCTTCCCACAGATTATAGAACTTTTATTATAAGTTACAAAAATTCAAGATTTTTTTTTGTTTTTTTTTGATGAATATTTGCTGGATAACTTTTAATTAAATATATTTTCTTTGACCACTGTTTGAATTATTATTTTAAACTGTTCATTGCAGAATTCAGAATAGATTTTAAAATTGAATATCAGTATTGTTATTAACTAATTAAGACTGAACTTGTAACTGCACTAGTCAGTCACTGAATCAGGAATCAGTAATCTCGTTAATTGCAATTTGGTGGAAAACAACTAAAGTAAATCTGAAGTAATCTGTTCTTTTGTATTTTTTTAATTGGCTGTTAACTCATTTTTGTTTTGGCTTGTTAATTTCTTCATAAAAGTTGATCTGTTAATACTAATAATAGACTTTATAAATCTGAACTTAACTATTCTTGTAATTTTTTTTTGAACTTTCATTGTTAACTTTTGTTTTGCATTGTTAATTTAATTTCATCACTAAATTATTAATTGATATTGTTATATTAAATGCTTTTTTTCCCTTAACTATAGGAAACTAAATTATATGTAGCACATTTATTATATTATTATTGCATTACAGAGAGTCACAATAAATACTTTTTTTCTTGATAAATTGTTTAAATTTCCCAGGCATTCTTAGTTACATTTTATATTTTCCCAGTAAATTAATTGTTATAATTATATAGGCTATTCTCAATAAATAAGCCATATTTATTTACTTACAGTAATAATTGATTTGTATTTTTCTACCCATTTTATTTTAATACAGAGTTTTTTATACTGTAGTCTGGGATTATGTCCTTAATTCAGTTTTCTTTAAAAGAAACCACGATCATTGTTACCAATTTAAACCAGTATTGTTGAATTCAGAAAGAATAATTTCAGTGTAGTTATCGAGAGAAAAACAGACTTAAATCAGAATTTGGAGAAGATATTTGCACTGTATTTCATCATTTTTCGTGAATCACAGGTTATGTGTATGATAAATACAGACTGGTTGCATATTTTCATTAACTCATTTGTACATATATATTTTATTATTAGTTATTTTTATTTTATTTTTTTAGGTGGGTGAATGGGAGTGAATAGATTAATTGTTCATAAACACAGAATGAAAGCATTTCAAAACAACCCATTTGAGAAAGCAGATAGTTACTTTGTGTTGCTGTCATGACTTTATTCTTGTCTGTTGTAATATACACATATTTTGGGTTAAGTCACTGGAACAATTTTTATAGTTTTAATAATGAATAGTGAAATACTGAAATAGTCTTTTTATGCAAATACTTGTAAATTTGTACATGACTTTTTGAAAACCAAGCAAAGCAATATTTCTCTATATATTTAATTGAAATTTGACTTGACATATCATTTTTAATTAGCATTGGTCCAGTGTCTGAAGTATTTTATTAATTTTCTTTCTTTCTTCTTTTTTTTTTTTTTTTTTTTTACTGAGATGGTTTTAAGCTTTGGACCATTGGACACCAAATCGAATTTTTGTTTGTAAAAGTTTGCACAATTGACAGTAAATGAGTAATATATAGTTATGATACCTTTCAGTTCACTGACTTGCAAAACTCTAGTTTTGGAGACAGTTTATTTCACCTGTGTATTAGTTATTACATTCTATGTACATTGTGAGTGTACAGTTTTTTTCTCATCTAAATTAATTTATAAAGAAAATCCTTATAACTGCACCCTTAAACAACTGTCACTTAATTATATTATTAATTATTTCATCATCATGCCACCCAATTGCCCTTCACATTATAAGTTATTCTTACTAGGTTAGTAGGTAAGCAAATAAGTACTTGTTGCCTGAATTGAAATAACATTTTCTCTCATTATTTTAATCTCTCTGAATATGAGTCCAAGCTGTTCCACACCTTTCTCAAAATTATTATTGTTTTATTTATGCTAGTCAGTTTAATAAGTATTACTATTAGTGCAAAGTAATTTTGTTTGCGCTTAGAAAGTATTTTTTTTAAAAAGTATATCAATGACAGTTTTGTTGTAATCTTCGACAATACATACGATAATTAATAAGATGATCGTAATATTAGGGGGACCTAAGTTTGAAGAATGGAAATCGTATAAAATTCATCATTCATAAGAATACTCCTTTTGTATTGTCCATCTTGTATTATTTGTATTACTAAACATACTACTAGAAGAAATGTTATTTTGCTGTGTATCTTCCTATAAAATGTATTAATTTTTCAAATTAAATATTAAAGAGCAATCACCTTACAGTTACATTTATTAAAAAACACTAAATATTATTTGCAGATCATTATAAAGTTTTGTCTGATACTGAATTGCATCACGAACATGCGTTCAGATGCAACTTTAACTGAGTCATTACATATAATTTATTATGCTGTACCTCACCCGAGAATGTAGCAGAAAGCTTATACATATAATTGGTACATTGAATGCATTATTTAGTAATGAAACACTAAACAATGTTAAATGCATTATTTTAGTAATAAAACAAAAACAGTGTAATTTTTGTTGATTTTTTTCAAAACATTCTTCTTTATTATATTTTTTAATGTAGTCCTAAGTTTCATTTAACAAATTTATTATGGTGTATACTTTGCTATAATTTTGCCTTCGTCTTCTTCTTGCCCTAAATCAGTCCAAACAAGTCAGATTGAAGTCGGTCATCAATCAGACTCTAGTGTATTTTTCATTTTAAACAATATATATATTCTCATAAGAAATATTGCTTAGATTGTCTAGTAACAGAATTGGAGCAGTCTGGTTTCATGATTTATTATATTTAAGTATATCAGCTCCTAAATCCTCATATCTGCACTTTAGTTCCAATGTTTTTTCAATTGAAACTCTCTTTAATATACCTTATAACTATAACTTTGTATAAGTATAATTGTCAACATTGAAAATAATTTTATCGCAAACAAATTTGAAAATATCTGTTTGGGATCATTACTTTTATCAGCAGTATTTGTTTCATTTTAAAATTTAACTAACTAATTTAAAAGTAATTTTTTTCTTCAATTAACAAAATTATTTTTTTAAAAATCACCTTGGTATTGTTTACTAGGAATAGGATGTTACTGTAAAAAGATTAAACATCTTAATAGACTACAGAGGTAATTCACCACCACCAGTGATTATGGCATGCTGAGCTTCTCTAAATATAATTTGATATAATAGAGAGGAGTCAAAACATATTATTTCATTTTAAGGAAATAAAAATATATAGTAGAAGCACTTTTTGACACTGGAATTATTAGAATATGTCTTTGCCAGTATTTTGTTCATTGAACTATGGACATTTGTATTAAAAAATGTTTTTAGTAATTTATGTGTATTATTATTAATGACTTCATGTGATTTTTTTTTTTTTTTTAAAGTTTTGCTTGTAGTTTTTTCCCTAGGTTATGACATAAGCATCCAGTTGCAAAGATCTGGAGTCCATTTTGACAATAAATAAATGAAAGATTATGAACATTTGACAGAATAAATATTATAATAACTTGTTCTTTTCAGAAAAGAAAATACATTTGAAAATATCAGTAAGACTATCCAGTATCAGTAAGATTATAAAATTATGTATCAGTCTTAACCTGTACGAATTTTTATTTGCAGCAGTTTATGTATTGCATTACTTGTTTCTTTTAAGCAGTATCAATATGCATCTAACTATCACAGTATCAGTATCATATTGTGTGACTTGATTGCATTGAAGAGATTATCTGGGAGATTTGGAAGAGTTTAAAGCAGATGGAGAAATACAGAAGTTTAGAGGGAAAAACCTATTAATATTATTAGTATATTACTCTTATAAATACATGTATTAATAGTATTATGTAAATCAGGTTACATTAAATACATATAAAATTTCTTGAATAGATTATAACAAAAAGTTGCTTTAAAAATAATTATTAAGCTTCTTAGAAATCCTGGAATTATTAGCATTTGATATTAATTAAATGGATAAAAAAAAAACCAAAAATGTAACTGTCTAGTAGGTCTTAGGGCAAACTTGTACCGTCTTGGTCTCTAGGACCATGTGATTTACTCTGGCAGAATGATTCTTACTGTAGATTTTGACATTTTTTTAATTATTAGCAGTCTTTGACTTGTCAATTATTTCTTTGTAATTAGTAGAATCATACTCCTTCATTTGAAATTGAGGAAGTTGTGGGCATTTGAAGTTAATATGTGTATTTGTAAATTGTTCAGAGAAAATAAATTTCAAAGATAGCTTTTTTCTGAGTTATTATTAGCAATGTAATATGTTAATACTAATATCACCGAGCAGGATTATTAGCAATGTAATATGTTAATACTAATATCACCAGAGTAGGACACTGTTCTTTTTTGTTTAGAACTACATAGAAGTCACTTGATGGTCTTGTATTAAAAAGTATATACTGGCAAGATTTTCAGTAATACTAATACTAATAGTAATGCCATTATAAACTGAAAAACACTAAAGAAAAAGCATTTGGCAACTATAGACATAAATTATAATAAAATAAGAAACTCTTACATAATTTTAAGAGTAGATTCTGTACATTGCTAATTTTTTTAATGAAAATAAACTATTAGATCTGTGTTTTAAATGTAACTGGTTGCTTTATGAATTTGGTTTGTAACTGTATGTAAGTTACTTATGCAAATCTATAACTTATCATACTTCAATTTGTGCAATGTTTATATCAAGTTTTATTAGTTATCATAGATATTTTCCACTCATTTTTTTGTCAAGACAGCTAAACAAAATGCACCACTTACATCTTTATTGGAGTCTCTTTGGGTGATTCTAATTATTTAGTTGTCGAGCTATTGAAAATCTTAAGAATTATTAATTTGTATGTTTTGTTGTAAATTGAAAATGTTGGAGATTCTTGCTTTTGATTAACTTTGTGTTGTTTAGGTGTGAGCTTGATGGAGAGATACGATGGGTCCTCAAGAGGACTACATCGAGACAGTGGTTACATGTGAAGGTGACTTCCATGACCCACAGCTCCCTCACCGCCTTGAGTGTTTCCGACAACGCCTGAAAGACCTTCTCATAACTGGTGAGTTGCACCCTCCTGTATATAGTACTACTACTAGTAATCTTTTACCAGGAATGATGCATTATTAAACACTTGATTCATTACTATGTGAAATAAATTTATTGGACAATAACTGTTACTTTCTTTCTGGTATTGTTTTCCATTTTAAGAAAATATAGGACAGTTTTTTTTCCCATGGGCATTTCACAAATTAAGATAATGACTGTGCCTTTAAAATTATCTGAAAACTAAATAAAATGCTCGTTCTGTTCAGTATATCCATATTAACAGACTTTTGTTATGCATCTTATTTGGGGGTAAGGTTGGACATTTGCTCCAAATTATTATTTAGTACTAAACTGCCTGGGTCCTATGTCTCTAATGTTACTACATTATTGATCATAACTGGTTTCAAGCATTTCACAAAGTGTTCTTAAAGGCAATTTTTAATTTAAAAACAATGTCTTTGGGTAATTTTTAAGTTAAAGATATACTCTTGATTAATTTGTAACTACCTGGCCCTTTTTTTTAAAAGACATTTCATTTTACCTAACAGAATTTACTGTTTCTAAAAAAAGAGAGATCTACTTATGCATTAAGGAATGTTGGTTATTTGTGTGTGGGGGTGGGTGATTTTTACATATTTGTGTATGAATACTGTTTTATTATTGACTTCTAGTCAAATTATAAATATTTCAGATATCTGTAATTTATTCCAGATTCTCCATTAAACAGTATACTCCAAATACAGGTGTCCTAAGACGTTTTTAATGTTTTATTCCTCTTCACACTTGTGTAAAATTATTATGTCACTTTCCTTTTAAAATTGTGCTTACGATTTGGGGAAAAATAGAAAAAAAATGCATTTGTAAATTTAATACATTAATTTTTAAAAAGAAAATTAAATGAAGAAAACAGCATTTTGTGATTTATCTTTAATTTGAGGACAACTATGTGAAAGTTTACACTTAAAGATTGCCTGAGGGTTTATCAGAGAGAAGAGTATATGAATAGTTAGTAAGATCTTGTCACTAAATATAATAAAACAGCAGTTTAGAAATGTTCTAGCCTCTGTTTATTATGTTAATTTCTGAAAGCCCATTTTTTATCATGAAATTGCTTCCCCATTAACTTAGCTCAAACTGGCTAAAGTTATATTATCAAGATTTGTAACATCAAAGAAACCCATGCATATAAACAATTGCTCAGTGATTTTTTAATATCATTTTATATATAAATAGTGAAATCTATGCAGCAAGGTTAACTTTGGGGAACATTACATAAATTAGGTATAACCAGCTTTTTTTTCAAAGTTTTTTTGAAATGAATGAAATTTACACCATATAACAATCATGGTGAAAGAAGTCAGTTTACCAAAAAATGGTTGCTTAAACTTTATTACTTTTTTTTTTTTTTTTAACGCAATTTTCAAAAATGTGGGAAAATGCTTTTTACACGTATTTTACACTTTGCCATTTTTGCATCACCCTACAGCAAAATCTAATTATCTGACAGAGCTAAATTTTTGCATACCTCATGTATCCAATTCTGACATGAAGCCTGATTTTTTCTGAGGCAATAGCTTTCTTAATTTTTGAGTTATTGATTCTCAAAAATGAGAAAAACAAATTGAGCAATGGCACTTTGAGCCAACGCTGAAAATGAACCATATTAATGCTTTTTTTGCTTATTTTGAGTTCCATTGGACTTGTTTAAGTAATTATAATGAAATAATTTAAAATTAGCCGACATTTGTAGTTAAAATGCACTTATATTTTAAAATTTATGATTATTTTAAAATAAGGGTAGATGGCTGATTGAAATCTAGTGGCAGGTTGAAATAAAAACAGTAGTATTATGTAGTCTGAAATAGAGTCCCTCAAAGTCTTGGCCAGTTTTTACAAGTGAAATGAACCCTAACAATAATTTAACCTGTTACCAACTCTTAAAAGATACAATGATGGGGTATAGCCTCACAAAAACTAAATAATTAATGCATATTTGAGGCTGTTGCTATTGGCGCTACCCGTTATGATTAATTAAATGGCTGTCATTCGTGATCCATCATAACTTAGTTAATAAACCAGTTTTTTGTGTGTGTGGGAAACTATCTAGGATCAATGTGTGACCATTGTCTGACAGATATTATCAAACATTGTTAATAAAATTTACAGCAGAAATGATAAATAATGACTATTTAGAAGGCCTATACTTGTTGACTCGCGCTCACGTCCATGACGATCTCAAATGCATTACCGTCTGTACAGATACGATCTTTATTTCCGTCAAATAGCTTAAAAGATTATCCAGATAATTAATTAAAATCTTTTTACAACTGCAAGAGTTATAGTTAATTAAACTTAGTGAATTACTTTCACAGCAGAGAAACAAGCACAGCCGACAACACCATGGTGATCACGCGCTTCGTTTATGTTTAGGCCTATGTTTACTTCACTCACGCATGGGTTACACATTTTCCCACTCTACAGGTTCCACTACGAAAATGCCACTTTGTCATGCTATATACCATTTTAAAGAAGATATTTTCTATTGATATTTAAAAAAATCTATATTTTCATAAATAACCATGCAAAAACGTAATTGAAAAATAGGCTTTTTTCAATCAACTTTTACATACAATAAAAATAGAAATACGATTTGAAACAACACGGTTGCATTCTACATTCATTTTTCTTTAGTTTGATATAAAATACATTCTTATAAGACAATCGTAGTAGAACCTGTTTTAGTGTTTGCAAGGTATATTGAAACATGCCAACCATACCTAATTTAATGCGATCGTACACACTTCCAGTCACTCTCTCACAAATAAAAAAATACATTAATGAAAAGTTGGAAGATAGTTTTATTCAACAAATTATTTCACTATCATGATAAATACGGAACACAAACACAGCACTTGTAGCAAAATGGTAAATTTTTCGGAATTTAGTAGTTGTCAGCTATCGTCATATAGTAGCTGGTTATACCTACATAAATTAGTCCTCTTGATATTTCCATTGTGCAAACTTGTTTTGGCTCCTATAGGGCAGAAAATAGATAATGATTTTACTTATGATCGAGGATGATATTTCAGGTCATGTCTGTTCAGTGCAACAATTATATTGAACATTGCGATGATCAGACCAAATATTATTTATCTTGAATAAAAGAAAAAAGGCTATAAAAGACTTAACACAGCAGCGGCATTATTAAATGCTATTTCATCTCGATTATATATATTTAATAATAATCTTACAGTCACTAAATCTGTACAAACAATACATGTATATAATTTGCTTAAAACTATCATTACAATCTGTGGCATCATTTTAGCAACGCCCTGCTAAATGCTATGCTGGTCTACAAAGCAACTGTAATCCTTTACAATATTCTAATAACAGAATAAATAAGCATAATCAAGATACATTTTGCTGTATTTTTATAAAGTTACATAATTATCTTTGACATATTTTTATAGAAAATAGTGCTACAGTGAATAGATATTCCCTGAAAAATAATAACTGAAATGGACTATGTACCATGACTATGACTATGGAAATTGAAAATATAGTGTTCTGCATTCAAAAATTTTATTCAGATTTACTAAAAATAATTGTTTTAAAAGCATTGCTTTGTAAAAAGTATGAATCACTAAAGCCTTTCAGCATTAGCAGCAATTTTGCATGTGCTAGTACTAGTAGTGGTATCATAGCTAGTAAAATGATTGGTGTGGTTGCTGGGGGGGTTGGGGGTGGGGTAGATGATTGAGCATTACATAGGATACAAAACATTTGTAAGCTTCACTTTGAATTAATATTTCGAATTGCAGTATATTTATTATATACCATTTAACCAGTACTATGGCATTTAAACTGTTCATATGCTCAGTCAGTATAGATTTGTTTTTTTCAGCATATATTCTTGTTACATATTTTCTTTTGTTATTTTAAACCAAATGAATGTGCACTAGCTATAAAAAAAATATATTTTAAAAATGTTTCTCCTGTCATCAGTCTTTTTCCTATCGTTGAGTTAATATCTCAGAGGTAATTTTCTTATTTTTAACCCTATCTCAGACCTTCTGTCAAGTGACTGGAAAGTTGGGGAAAATGGTCATTTTTGTTGGAGTGATGGAATACCAATGGTTGTGTTTTAAAAAGGCTGTAGAAGCTACACTTTTACATTTGGATGGGGATTATGTTGTCAAAAGAAAAATAAAATTACTGTAGATAGTAGATGTTGATATATTGCATACAGAATGTAAGAATATAGAATACAGAATGAAAGCTGCTGTAAAAATGGAAGTGCACATACACTGAGTGTAGCCTATCATGCATGAAGCTGAAACGAAAATCCACATACAACTCAAGGAAAACAAATGTCAACAATAACAAAGCTTATTTTGGCAAAAACTAACAATTAGAAATGTTGCCTAATAATGTAATATAAACCAACTCACTGACATTGTAGAAAACAAAGGAAACCTGCAAAGATAACACACAAAATAATAATAACTAATATTTTCACTCCAGGGAAATGATAGCAGCAGCTCCAACAGCAATAATAAAATGAACACACACATCCCTTCCCCAAAAGATATTAAACTAAAAGAAGGATAAAACAAGCACTAATTTAGCTCATTTAATTTAGGTGCTTAAATATAAATAAACAAACAGAAAATATTATCTAAATAAAGTGAACATTCTCAAAACAGTTGTCACTTCTTAAACATTCAAAAATTACTTGTAACACTAACTTTCCAATCAATGGTAGTTAACTTGATCAATATATTTCATACCTCATTTATGTCAAGTAATGGATGTTTCTTTAAGATGTCTAAAGAGAATACTTGTCCAAAGGGGATTAAAAATATTCACACAAACAGGTCATTGGCGAGTGCTCTTGTTGAGGCTGCAACCCAATCACAATCAAACTAAAGATACAGTGACAGTGAACATCTACTAGTGGCCAAAAGTATATCTGAAGGTGCCATCACTGTTAGTGAAGCCATTGTTGGAAACAGTGCTGATAGGTAGCATAAAATGATATCTATGAAACTGAAAGACCAGCATTGCCATCACTGTAGAAAGTCTCAAAGCTCTTGTGGCAGTTTGCAGTGAAACCATGTATCATAGTATGTAATGAGTAACAATGCTGTCGCTGTCATAAAATCATGTAACAACTCTGTCACTGTAGATTTAAAGTCACAAGCACAGTCACTAATCCACACTAAGTGAAATTGTCTGTTGTCCCCATCAGAAAAGCATCAGTTTTCTCCTGAAAATGATTTAACATTTTCCTGTTAAAAATACAAGTCCATGGGTGGTGACGAAGTAGTACTGTCTGAATATAACTATGCCCTAAAATGGTTCCTGACTAGACTCCTCTGACCAGATATTGGGTCCTCTTAGAATTTTTTTTTTATGGAAGACTCCCAAACATAGTGAAGTGATTCCTAGATAGGGGCCACTGTATAATCATGCAGGAAGCATGTGAGTTTCTACCTACCCTACCTAAACTCATTGCTCTTCTATACCATTACTCACTAAAGAAAATAAGACCGACTAGTGACTAAAAAAGTAAAATATAATACTCTATATTAACTGAACATTCACTTACCTTTATGTATGTCGGTTATCAGGTTTGGCAGTCTAGTATTTAAAAATCTGTGAATGTGCTTTTTTTTTAAGTAATGAAATTTAATACAATTTATTTCCATGTTGATAAAACAAAAAAAAAAGAAGAGAAGACTTTCCCATGTCACAAATACTGTATCAGTTTAGTGGTGGTGATGTTTTGCTTTTTAATATATATATTATTTACCTTTCTGAACTGCAGTAAATGGACCTTTTTCTGTTAATAGTCATCTTACAGGTTTAAAGTAAATTGTATTAAAAATATTATATTTTCAGCATTCCAGAATAATAACATATTTGAGTAACTTTCTTTTTTTGTGTGGCTAGAAGAAAAAAGGTATAATAATCCAAGATATATAACTCTTAATCACCACATCCATTTAGAAATGAAGATATTTTGAGAATATGATTCAAAAGTTAACTATTGAATTTCACATAAATTTAAGACAAAGACAATTTCCATATAAATTTGGCTTGCTTCCAAGTAAATTATTTAAACACATTCATAAATAGGTGTTTTATTGCACTTTCATCTTCCATCATAAGATGATATAAGGATTCAGTGACTAAGACCCATATATTGTGTTGTGCATATATTGAAGGGTCATTTAAATGAATTCCTTATTCTTAATCTTAAACAATATTTTGACTAGTATCTCTTCACCTTTTCAGTTGCCTATGACCAAAAACAAACCCAATGCATTTGGTACGTCCGCATAATTTTTTCATAAGGCTCAAACTCAGCGCGGTTATCAGCCATTTTCTATATCCCCACCACTTATGAGTGTTCATTATTATTATTATATATCATTATTTTTGCATACTTAAACAAAATTTGAATAATTAATCCTTGAAGCACATATAATGATATATGGATGGCAACAACCTAAAACTTTTGCTTAAGGAAAATGATTATAACTTGCACACATACATGTACTTTCAAACATGCACATAGCCAATTTTCATGTGGCTTGACTAAATCACAACATTATGACAGTAGCAGCCTGTTTTTCCCTTTCCCTTCAACCTTTTCATTCATAAGAAATTATGTAATCAAAGAAACTGTTTGTTACTTCCTCTTTTATTATTATTTCTGTTCTAAATACATGTAATTTTAATTGTATTATTCATTGTTACTAATGTTAGTATTTTTTTTTAATTCTGTAATCTTTTAGAAAATTAAAATAAAATGCCTGGTGTTAAAGCCCCAGTTAGATCATGCATTCCTCTTGTGATTCTTTCAAGTTACACATCAAAAACACTTACTTCATACTGTCAATTTGCGGTTGAAACTTTATATTCTAAATCTTGAGTGGAAAGTGATACAAACTTCTCATTTTAGCTGTTCAAATATTAAACAAAATAACTGCTCTAATATGGACTGTTTTTCAGACAGTATGTTTTGAAAGGTATGTACTGAAATTTAAATAATGAAGAAAGGATTTAGTGTATATGCATTTGGAAATAAAGTTAGATTACTATATAATTTTTTTTTAAAAGGGAAAGGTATGGGAGTTTATTGTTACCATGGATCAAGAGAGTTAAATGATAACTGTTGCTAAACATAAAATAATTTCCTTTTTAAATTATGGAATTTGTAATCTGTTAGTCTTCCCTGAATTTTTCCCAAATTTAAAAGTGGTTTTTGTTTTTTTCTTTTGTAATTGTCAGTTCCCAAGATTGAAGAATATCTTTTGTTGTTGCTCGTCATTTCACAAGACTGGAGTAGGGTCTAGAATTGTTGCTTGTCATTATGTAAGGCATGCAGAATCTGTTATTTGTCTTGGGTGTTTTCCCCTTCTGCCTTCTATTATCTATTATTTTCCATATGAAATTATGAGCCTTAACTCTTATTGTTTTTACTAACATTTCCCTTAACCCTTATTGCTTTTACTAACACTTTCCTTGATTCTTATTGTTTTTACTAACACTTCCCTTTACTCTTATTACTCTTATTGCTTAGTTTTACTAACACTTCCCTTAAATCTTATTATTTTTACTGACATTTCTCTTAACTTTTATTGTTTTTACTAACATTTCTCTTAATTCTTATTGTTTTTACTAACACTTCCCTTAACTCTGATTGTTTTCACTAACACCTCTTAGCTCACATTCAAGGTAAAAGCACTGAAAATGGCAAGGGTAAAGCAGATAATAATTTAATAAAGCATTTAATCTTAAAAAATCTTAAGTACTTTACAGGTACCTATGAAATAAATAAAGACTTTATACAGACCACACAAACATAAAAAATCTTAAGTACTTTACAGGTACCTATAAAATAAATAAAGACCACACAAACATAAAAACAACTAAACATAATATATACAGTGAATCAGCTAAGTATTGAAAAAGAAACTAGTATGACATGATATTCAAAATATCTTTTAGGTATATAATACAAAAATAATTTTAGGAGTTGATATCTCAGCTAAATAGCATTCATTAGGCCATTTCAGTTATAACAATCACTTATAAACAATGGAATAAGTAATTCTGTGTACGGTAAACTTAATTGATTAGGTAGTTGGTTGTTTTTTTAAAGGGTTGAAAATTATAAAATATTTATAATTGATTTTTATATTATTATTAAATGAAATAAAAGTGTAATCTGCCATGAGTGGTGACTTGCTTTACTGGATTTAGGTCTCATGTCTTTTCCTTTATTGGACTTGGGTCTCTTGTCTTTTCAATCTGTATTACATTATCTGGCATAAACCTTCATTATTATTATTGTGTTATCAAATACATTATAAAATATTTGAGCTTGGAATTTTTTTGACACGCTGTCAATCTTATATTTATAACTATAATTATATAAACAATTTACATATTGCTGTAATTTATATAGAAAATTAAAATCTATTAAGGATTAGAAAGGTATTTTGTTTAATTTTCAAATAAGGGAACTTTAACTTTTATTTTGCAAATATTTAGTACTGAAATATTTTGCTATTTACTTTGGTTGTTTGTTTTTTCCTTCTTAAAAAAATCCAAATTATTCAACTTATTGGTTAGATGCATTTATTTATACTTATTTATTTCAGTTCACATTAGCTTTTTGCCATTTGCTGAAGTCATGTATTATTGTTTTTATTCCAGATACTCACAAACAACTGATTCTAAAAAAGGTAGAGCCATGGAATAGTGTGCGCGTGACCTTCAACATACCTAGGGAGGCTGCTCTGCGTCTAAAGCAGCTGGCAGAACAGGGCAGTGCCAGCTTGCGACAGCTAGGTGTTTTAGCTGTTCAGATTGATGGTGATCATCTTGTCTCACTTACCTTAGCTGCTCCTAACAATCAGCGTACAGAACTCCTTATCCGTACACATGATGGCCCAGCCTCTGTGCCAGCTGCAGGATCTTCCCATTCAACTTCAGCTGGTGTTGCATCAGTTTTTGATTCAGGGTTGCCCAGTTCATCCGATGAACTTGGTTCACCTGGCCCAAGTAATGTAGAGGTGACTCGAAAGAACATTCAGGAATACCTTCGTCAGGGTTCTCTCTTCAATTCTATCCTAGCACCAGCAAATGTTAGTGGTGCTGGAAGTACATCAGAACTTTCAAATCCTATCAGTGATGTTTTTAAAACACCAGTGGTATGTGAGAGTGGGCCATTACGTCCAAACAATATAAGCAGTGATACTTCAGCTAGTTCCTCAGGATTGGCTACTTATCCACAAAGAACTCAGTTGTGCTTGAATAGTGGGTTTGGAGTAGGCACAAATGGAGGTGTCATCCCAAATCCACTCAGTCCTGTTGGACCATCCCCTACACATCACAGTTCAAGGATTGCAGGTACTCATACAGGTCAGTTAAGTCAGGCAACTGCACTTCCCCAGACAGCAGCAGTTGGGTTCAATATACTTTCTTTGCCACCACCACCACCATATCCCCATGGTCATGGTTCAAGTGTCATTAACAATGTTGGTCGCCAAGGTAAGAAAGTGACAGCATCAAGCCCTTTGCTAGTAAATCTTTTACAGACTGAGCCTCTTACAGGCACTTCTTCAGCCTATAACAGCAAGATGTTGCCTCCAGGTCATGCTGACAAACCTAAAAAGAAACGACGTGTTAGGAAAAAGGATAAAATATCTGTTTCTCAGGTTTTGAATGATGGGGAAGTACTGTGCAACTATACCAATACTATGCTGGATGCAGTAGGTGGATCAGTTCCTGGTTCGAATGAAGTTGGACAGACTGCAGAAGAAATAAATGTTAAGTTAAGCAGACGTGCCACACCTCCTGTCCCTTCCCCTTTGCAAAGACAGAGTCCTTTGGCTTCTTCCCCAGGCACACAAATAGGTGTGTATGATGCTTTTACACACAGAAGCCCATCTTCAGTAAATGCTAGTTCATCATCAGGGGGGATGGACTTGCAGCAGTCATTTGATGGTGAATTTGCACATGATAGTATCATCAATCCATACACCGGGCAAATGGAGCCAAGAGACAGTGTTCCTGATCTCAGTCCAAACAAAAAGGACACTCCTAAACTACAGTTGTCTCCAGAAATGCCAGAAAGTTGTATTGAGCTCAGTGTATCGACCACAATTCCAACTATGACTTCACAGACATTCTCAGACAGTGGTGGTCGTAAATCATCAATACCAGATGTAATGCGAGCTGGGCTTAGCTCTGTACCACCACCTGGTTCTAATGTTTTTACCTCTGTGAGTGAAGAATTACAGAGAAACTTCCCCATAACAGGTGTGTCTGCTGCACCACACAATCAACACTTGCGTGTTAGTGAAAGCTTAATTGGACACCAGACACACTTAGAACCTAGTTTGGTTTCTGCTATGACATCCACAGCAACAAGTGTAGCATCTCGTATCTATGCACAACATCGTCACTCTTCTTCTAGTCAGATTGAGCCACGCGCCTTTCCTACTGCTATGCCTGAATCTGCAACTGTAGCCACACATCTTGTAAATGTTGCAGCATTCTCACAAGCTGGTACAGACAGAAATTATTCCACAATTAATGGCCCAAACAGAGCACCCACCTCTCCCAAAGCTGTCTTATCAGGTACAATCACAGCAGCACAAAGCACCACTCTATCGCAGACAAGGAGAGTCACAACAACTCGTTCAGGGAATCCTCTTTTTTTGCCTTCTCATATCACTTCAAATGCTGGAATCTCACAGCATACAGTGGACCCTTTACACAGTTTTTCTGTTTCTAGTGGAGTGACGTTGAGTGGTAAGTGTGCAGGGGATTTTTCATCTGTGTTTCATTCAGATTCAGTGTTGTCAAAACCAACAGTGGTCACTGAGAAACACAAGGTACCATCTCCACAGGGGATTCTTGACACTAATGTCATCATGATGACAACATCCAGTGATTCCCATAATTTGCTCAATTCATCTTCCACAATTCCATCCTCTCTTCCGCTGGCTGCTGACTCAACAAATGTTATTAGCACCACCAGCCCATCAGGCAGCAAAGCTCTCTCTGAGGGAGATGAAAACTCCAACCACAGTGGCATCCTTCCTGATAATGCAGTTGATGGTGCAAATACCACTTCCTCAATGCTTGATGGTGCTACAACCAAAGCCTACAACCATGACTCTGGTCTTGGCAGCTCTTCTGAGAGGTCTGATGATACACCATCTGAACCTGGTGATGGTGAGTATCACTCTGGTCTGACTTCTACAGATCCTACTGGTATGGACAGCAGTTGTGGTGGTAAGCAGGCTGCTGCTGTGGTGGGAAGTAAATCAGCTGTCATTTGTAGCACAGAACCAACTACAAATCTAGAGTCCAACATCATCACAGTGGGCTATGTGCAAATTAATGAGCCTGCTGTGAACTTTCATGAAAAGGATTCCAAGCAGCACCATGCATTTCAAATGTTGCCACAAAGCAAGTTTTCTATTGCAGGTGAGAACTCTTTATACTAGAAGGTATTATTGTTTTTTTTTAAATTTTGCATTCCAGAGAGTATTTACAACAAAGATATCAAGGTAAAGAAAAGCATACTTATTTTATTTCAGAATTCTAATTGAGTATGTGAATATTGATCTAAAATGACAGATGCTAGAATTAATAACTTCACAGAAATACTCTTTATTTCTTAATATATTGAATTGAAATAAACTTTTTAATACAAACTGACAAGGATCTTGCCATTATTTCATATATATATAATTGGATGACTGACATTGTATTGTGCGTTGGAGAAATGCAAAGTTATCAAGCTAATTGACATTATTATAATTATATACTATTCAATTTTTCAATGTAAAAAGTTAATACTTTGAATGCTTTTCTTATATAACACAGCACACATTCACTATTCCAGCATTCCAGTTTTGTCAGTCATAACAACTTCTTAAAAATAAAAGGGGAAACATATCTTTAGTATTCTGCTTTAGGCAGATCTTTTATATGTGTTAAATTTTCATGAGCCATTTAATTATATATGCAAGTATGTACCCCAAATCCTGCATTATGTCATGAATATGGTTTTTCTGTATTGCTTTAATTTTAAACAGTGATGTAATTATACTGTCTCATTGGCATATTCATTATGTATTAAAGTGATGCATATGTGGCACTTTCTTAAAAATGCACTTAATACTTCACATATTCAGGGAAATGTTTCTATGAAATAAAATATATCCAATTTGATCTGGAAAATGTTATTACCATTTTAAATTTTTTGAATTAAGAAGTACTCTCTATGAATATGATGCTTTTGTTAATAATTTCTTCAAAAAAATTATCTTGAACTCATTGCCTTTTCTTTAAAAGCCACACATTTGCTCCTTATGTTTCATTTTGCAAAGAATTAATTCTTTGCAGTTCACAATTCCTGTATGTGTAAATTCTAATTATAAATTATTATGACATTTTTGAAGAAGAACTTAATATTTGTATCCACCAAAGTATTTAAAATAAGAATGTGAGATTAGCATCATTCATTACAGACCTTAAACTAAAGGAATTTTTAAATCACTAGCCATTGATCAGTAAACTGCCATTTAAAAATGTTACTGGACACTTTCCTGAAGTTCGTGAAAATTTTTGCCAAAACTCTTAGTGTGTATATACTAATTACTATATTATATATATGGGTGAAAAGCACCAAATGAAAATGAGCAGATATAGTTAATATACTCTCTCTCTCTTCTCTAATAAGTCCATCTATAATAATTATAAGCTTGAATAGTTCTTGACTTAATGAGGGAGTACATTCTCAAAATAAATGTCTGAATCATCATTACTTAATTAGAAGTTTGTTGAAGTATTATCAATATATATATATTTCTGTACATGCATGTTGACTAGCTAAGTTTATTTTATACTTATAGTCATTCTGTTACTTGGCAAAACAGACTCTGAGACTGTTGCTTGACTTTTTATGGTGTGTGCTTAGTTTTGTATTGCTTTCAGGTGTTTTTTTAAAAAAAATATTACTAAAAATATTGATCATTCATATATACTAATATATAGTCTAAAAATTGTTTTAAAATTTATAAAAGGTATTTAAACCAATTTTGATAGGACAGGAAATCCTTCAGCATAACATTTACTTTATCAGTCTCATTTAATGACAGAGTACACTAAAAATGTTTATTCAGGACATAATTTTGTGAATAAAATTAAATGTATTTCATTCCTTTAAGAGCAAAATAATTCATAATTCAATAAACCAAAATACACATGATTGTATACTATAGTATAATGATTTTAATTCAAAGTACACTACTGAGTATCAGCATACCATTTCATATATATTAATGTAGAGCAGAAAAATATGTTCAGTGTTTAGTTTTCTTTTAAAAACATAGCAACTAAAATAGCAATATGTTGATTAATAAAAAAAAAAAAATGGAATGCAGACTTTATTGAAGGCCAAGAAAATCAGAATAGCTGAACTGAAACATAGGCAAATTCATAAAAGGGCTAAAACAGAATAAATTAGAAAACCAAAAAAATATGTTCTGTTTTGAATAAAAAATACATTATCATTATAAATAAAGATAATTAAATTATATAATGATAAATTTTAATTTACTGTGATATTACATGATTAATATACATCTCTGGTGTCAATCATCTCAATGTCAACTTGATCTGCATTTTATGTAAATAACAATTTTACTGAAGCAGTACTAAGGTCTTTCATACATTTGCTGCTGATCTTACCCTCTTATCAAAGAGAAACTGCAGTTCTTTTATAAAATGACACGGCACTATTTAACAATAACATTAACAACTGAAAAAGTAATAAACTAATTAAAAACTGACAATTTTGGTCAGCTATAGTAACTGTGGTAGAGCAAGTATCCGATGACAAACTCCTGTATTTTGTTTACCATTCATCACAGTTTTGTAGGAATTTGTTTACCGTATTTCATAATTGTTATTAAGAGACACAGTACAACTCTAAATCATCAGTTTCAGATGGATGGTCATCAACAAGTGAAAATGTTTCTCTATTACAGTATTAGACAAAACTGTAGTTTTCAATATCTTGAATTAGACTAGTTTTATTGTAGAAATTCTAACAAATTGCATGTCTTCTCTATTTATTAGGTTTTTATTGCAACACATCACATATGACTCTCATTGCTGGTTGCCAAATTTGTTGTTGTTAATACTTGTAATTTAAACTCACTTGCATATTAGTCTATTAGTATTACTCTATTTTTTTCATTATGTGAAGGATGTATTAGTTTCAGTATCTTCACTTTCATTGATACACTTGTCAAATTATATAGTGGTAGACAAAGGTAATTTATTGAGAGATAACATTTCCAAACTTGATGAGTATAACTTTTTTCACTTTTAATATTTTATAGTATTGTAATAATAATAGATTAGTTTTTAAAATTTCCTTTAAGCTCAATTTTATTTGTTACATTTCATTTTCAGTATTTTCACATACTAGCTCTTAATCTTATTTCGTAGTCCTTTAGCTAACTTAGAATGCTGTTCTCTGTGTTAACAAACAGAAATGTTTAGAGAATTATGTGTCAGTATAACTATTTTGTAGAACAAATTAAAATTCTTGTTTAACTTAATGTTTTATTCTGGAATGAGTAACTCATTTGAAAGATCAAAATAAAGAATATTTTAAGGTTCAGTACTGCTCTTATACAGTTATATCAGTCCTAGGTAACATACACTTGCCACAGTGATTATTACTATAGTTTAGTATAAGTATAATGTACATTTATTTTATTTTTCACATGGAAAATATGCAATTCTATTAATTTTAACTGTTTTAGAAAGCACCCCTTTTCTTTAACAAATTAATCAGTACTGAGAGGGACATCATTGACAGTTTTGATTATTATATATTGTTAATAACAATATAACAATGCTATAAAGAACTATATAAGAATTAGGAAAGATTATTATTTAGTTAATTATTGTACTCTAGGTGAAGGCATGACAGCAGAAGAAACCTTGAGGAGTATGTCTCACCTGATAAAATCAACAACTGATCTCTCTTCCATTGCCAGAGTCAGCACAGAGTTAGATGTGAAATCTGCTGTTCAACCATCACATGTCTACAAGCACAACAATACTACCAACTGCCAGGTTTCTATACTTTTCCCTTGTTAGGTCACATTTCATTTTATCAGTTACTGAAGTTGTTTAAATACTCTCATATGTACACCAAATGCATATTTGTTCTTTTATAATGCAATATATAAACATATTGTGGTGCCTTTTAAAAATATTATTTCTTCATAAAATTTACTGTTTCAAGATAAAAGGGATCTAGAATGTTGCTTTAATGTATTATCACTTATAAGAAAACATCGATATGGTACTTTTTGTTGTTGATTATATATTTATAACAATGAAAATTAAAGAAAATAGCTTTATATGTAAGCAAGTCATGCCAGTTTCAGTTTAAAAATAAATTTGTATTACAAATAATTACAAACACAAGTTCATTAACTATCTTATGTATCTCTTACATTAATTCTGAATGTATAGAATATAAACACATGCTATTTCCTTGCTTTATTTTTAAGACTACACATTTCAAATAAACTTGCCCTATATGGTATACTTGTCCAGAGTGAAAAATTTCCATCATCACTACTATCCTCATTAAATCTTCAAATTATCCAAACACCCTCCACTTGTCAATTTTTCAAATTGCAGCATGATACCAAATTTGTAAACATCTAAATTTTAAAAACGTTGCAGGTTTCAAATATACATCAGAATGGGCCAGTATCTCTACCCTATCCACACAGTCTCAGCCAACCCACTCTGCCTGGCCATAGCTCAGCATCATTACAAGGTCATAGTTTATCCTTACCCCATAGCCAGAGTATGCCTACTGTACAGCACTCCCATAACTCCAAATTACATACTCATGGTGTTCTGCATGGCCAGGTAACAGGTGGAACGGTTGGCCATAGTTGGGGGAGTGCACCCTCAGTCCAAGAAACACATGGTACAGGAGGACAAACATCAGTTTCAAATCCTCTACAAAATTATTCCGCAGCTTCTTCAACCCAGGCAGCTACAGGTATGTAGTGTCTTAAATAAGGGTTGTTAAATAAAGTAGAATACATTTTGTCCAAATAATAGAATGACCGCTATATGCATAATAAATGTATACAAAATTATATAATTTGTAATTGTTATGAGGATTTGTTGTTATAAATTAACTTTTTTTGAGAACTAGCTAGTTTCTTTTATTTTATTCTACAGTAAAATCTTGCATTTAACTTGTTTTTCATTTATGAACTGATAATCCACAATGTGGCACAAAATCTCTGTTGTGAAAATCTTATTGGGATGGTGAAATGAACACACCAATTACTGTCTTTCTTATGACTTCAATTTGTCTGACTTGAAATGGCAAATTTTTGTGACCCCTGGTATTATTGCCATTTAATTTTTTTGATCCAGATCATAGGGTTTTATTGTATTTTAAAACTGGATTTTACAGTTATGTAAAATATTTTCTTAAAAAATTCCAACCATATTTGTACTTGTAAAATTTGCATACATATTTTTGGGAAATTTGTTTTCTCCAACACTAACATTTGGCTTGAACAATTTACAAAATATTAATTATTATTCTTGGAGTACTAAAAGCTGTTTTCTTCAATGCTGTTTTGACCAATTTCATTGATAATTATAATTATATCTTTTTTTATGCACTTTTTCCTTCCTTTTTAAAAATTGATAGCAATAAAATTTAAAAAATAAATCTTAAACAACTAAGCTAAGCTAATAATAATTGTTTACTTCTATTTACACTTCTGTTTTAGTTTAAAAATAAGATTGACATGCCTTCTTACATTTCATATTAATCTATAGTTTCATTCTTTTGTTTGTTACTACATTTGAATTAAAGATAATTTTTTCTTGCTTCAGTAATTCTCACTATGATATTACCTTCTTTTTTTTTTAAACACAAATATAGTAATTTTCTTACATTTTTAAATGTCATTCATGCATTAAAATAAAAAATTCTTTATAAATAAAACTAAATAATTGTTCAGAATCCATTTCGGATTAGTATTTTGTTAATTATTTTAGTCAGTAATTAATAAATAAAATCTCTTTTAATCAATAATTAATATAAAATTTGTAATTTAGATTATTTATGAGCAAAATTATTTTTAAGAGTAGTTATTTTTATGATTGTAGAAATAATCATAAAAGTAACTATGAATTTTATCCATTTAACCAGTAAATATATAACAAACTTGGTATGATTTAAAGTGTAATTAGTAAGTTTTGTATGCAAACTATATTTTTTTCCCTATAAATGCTTACCAGATAAGCATACTGTGAGCATAACAGACAGGTTATACTGCTTATAAGCCAGAGCTAGGACCCATACCATATGAGGTAAAGGAAAGAGCGTACTCGGTAATCAAATCCCATTACTGATAATGCCCCCTGAGTACTTTACTGAATTAAAACAACAATTGTTGAGTGTGTTAGCTCTGACATGAGTTCAATGCAACTTCAGTATCAGAAAAATTACAACTGCTATTGTTGATGGCCTGCATGATATGCTAATTACCACCTCAAAATGACCACACCTTTTGGGTAGGGAGGAAAGTAATTTATAAATGATACAGTACTGGTCTTAGTAATGAATATCTTAGAAAGGAGACAGATTCCATGCCTCATTGCTGTGAACCTTACCAGAAGAAAAACTTTATATGATTCTTTAAGTAATTCACTCAGGTATAATCAGCATCTCCCTCTTCTCCTTTGGATGGTAGGGGATTATTAAGTATTGACAGCTAAAAATTATATTAATGAGGAACTGCCTAAAATAATTTTTTTAAGAACGTACATGTACATGAAAATGTAAGGGGAAAAAATAAGTGATTGTTTTCATTGGTTACTAAGATATACCCTTTTATAGTTAGGAATGTGTTGCATCAAAAAGTAATGCATTTTTCCCACAAATTTAACAAGGTACAGTTACTACAAAAAACTCAACATTTTGAAAGTTACTTATTTTGAAGAAAAGAAGTTGTTATGAGCACATAGCAGAAAATGGAATCATTTGAAATAATTATTATCATGCAACTAGCATGTCAAAGTTGTTCACAAATAATAAATTTTTGCACTCCAATTTACATAAACAGCATTTTAGAGGTAGACCACTGGTTGATGAAATAGAGTGGTAAGTTTGAATTATTTTTATTTTTGGCAGTACCTTTTACCTACAACAGTGATATTTTTCCCAGCAAGGTCTATCACTTACATATACACCAGCAAAATTTGAAATATACAATTTTCATAACATGAACAGTTGATTTTCCAAGAAATGTAACAGAAAGTCATAAATATTTTAAATACCTCTGCATTTAACACAATGAAAATTTACATTGTATTTTAATTTTATATGCTCCACGTTAAAATATATCCAATAACATTTATTTATTATACATTTTGCTTAGTCATTTGCTAAAAAATGTGTGCTAGTTGGGGTGTTATCTGGCTGGTGGAACATCTATTAAATCCTTGTATCTTTGTATGTACTGCAGAGATAGCCATGTAAATTTGCATATTAACTGCCTTTGGTATATAGTATCCAAATACTTATTTTGCATGGACATTTATGAAGGAGATTATTCATGATGGTTAAACTTAAAAAAAAAAAATTACAACTATTGCATGCTCAATGAGACTAAGCACACAAAATCAACATTATGTTAAACTTAATTAACTAATAATTATTTTTACTCATATACTTCTTTGGTCACTTAAAACAATTAAATGACACTAGATTTCTTGGATCTGCTGATGAAATAACTTCATGACTGATTGTAATGCAAGGCCAGAAAATATAATTGATTTAATTTTTTAATAGTCCACAATTTTAAAAAATTTAAAACATTGGTGTATAAAATCTATAAAACCTTAATGCATTTCAGAGACTAACAGAATTGAACTCATCTTCATCAACTAACATGTCAAACAAATGATGCCTTAATAGTCCAACTTTTAATTTTTGACTCTATATGTCTACTCAATGTGCACTGTCAGGATAGAACATCAGTCTCCAGTTTGCATGCTTTAGCTAACTCCATTCTGACTCCTCAATTTCTTTCTTCACATCAAAACCAAAAAATCTATTCAACACTTCTGAACCAACATTCCTATGAAGAAAATTATTCACATTTTTCCAAGTCTGGAAGCATTTAATGTGCATAATGTTGAGTTGTTTGAGAAACCTGTTTGTTAGGGGCTGGGGGGGATGTTTGTGGGTCTTCCTCCTCCAAATGCATTGAATGCATTTATCACTTGTTGATAATCTGGACCATTTGTAAGGTTAAAAAAAATAGAGACAGAAGGGCAATGGTAATGAAAATAACTAAAAATACTGTTTATTCAGTGCAGAACTGTCACCCTTAAAAATAATTTTGAAATTGCACTCCAGACTTGACATGTTAGCATCAAAGCTAATAAGAAGACGTTAATATTGAAACATAGCTACTGGTAAACTCTTTCTTTTGAGGTGTGGATCCCTGTTTTGGCTTGCACACAGCAAAACCTGTAAATAACTCCTACAGTATGCTTGTCAGGTTCTGTGATGGGAACATGCAAATTTCATGTGACCTGGAAATAAGAGTATCTGTATTATTTACATATAATTTTAGTAATAATATCTTTTTTGTTGAATATTTTTGGTGTAATTATTTATTTTGTTGGGCTTTGCATTTTTTTTTTTAAATCAACAAAACCAGTTGTGATTAAAGTATATTGACTTCTTATTCATAATAGTTTTTGTTTGGTAGTATTAAGAAAAATACACCATGCTCATCTACTTAAATCTCTGTTTTTTTATTATTATCATTCACTGTTGTTATAAATTAATATAATCCAGTTTGTGTTTTTTATATTTGAAGATGGTGTCATACAGCGACAATCTCCACGCCTTCCTTCTAATACAACAGCCATATCTATAAATTCTAGTAGTGTTAAATTCAACAACTATGACCTTAGCAGCATGCCACCAGAACTAATCTCTGCCATAAATGAAGCCAGTGACCTGGACATCTTGGAAGCAGCACAGCACTTGTACAATACCCATAATAACAGTAGTGAAGACTCTCAGTCCATGGCATTTGATTCCACAGACTTAGCAACTGTGGGAGAAGGTTTAAGAGAATTTGGTCTATCAGATTTCATCGATGGAGGTATTCGCCATGTTACCACAAATGGTAACAACAGTGGTGGTAACATTGGTGGTGGTGGTGGTGGTGGTGGTGGTGGTAGTGGTCATGGTGTAGGAGGCATAAGTACAGAATCAAGAGCTGGGTCAAACATCACCAGCATTTATTGTAAACGATCATCACCTGTCAACGTCAATATGCTGAACCACATATATGCTCCTGGGCTGCCTTTACCACGAAGGCTGACTGAATCAGTGCAGCGGCTGGTCAAGCCCCTTCCTGCTTCAGAAAATCCACAGCCTCAGGCTCGAGCTTGTAAATCACCAGGAGCCAGTGGCTCAAGGCACAGTTCAAATGGTTCGACTTCACCAGGAAGGGCTAGCCAGGGTGGAGCCCGATCGCCAGGATCAAGTGTTTCATCTGCCATAACATCACGAATTCTGTCATTTGATAAACTGCCTGTAAGTCAGACAATGTTAACACCCAACAATGTTGTGTCATCCAGCAGCATTGGCACTCTGACTGGGCATCACACCATGCACATGGCACAGTCTAGCTGTTCCAATATTGCCACAAGCAACTGCACTACATACAGTTTGAAACCAGGTATATCTCATCCATCAGTTGCAGTGCATCCTTCTGTTAGTGTGGCTTTCTCTACTTCTGGCAATTTTTTGCAGTCACAGTCAACCAGTGCCCTCAATCAGTCAACATTTATAACTCAGCCAAGTTCTCTTTCATCTGTGTTGGGACCCAGACCAATATTACACACAACAGCCTCATCTCAACCACCTCTGCTCCCTGGAATACCATCATCATCATCATCAGTTAAAATGTCATCTGGGATGGTTGTATCACAAAATATATCTTCATCTAATTCTCAGCCACATATTACTGCTCATTCTTCTTCCACCACCCAAGATTCATCACCTTCCAGACTGCAGCTACCCTTGCACAACCATTCCACATCAAAGGTGCCATCCCCAACTACCAGATCACCATCTACATCCCTTGCATCCTTAACAGGGTTGGCTCCAGCAATCCCACTGTCAATGGGAGGCAGTAGTAGTAGTAGTAGCATTTCATCTAGTCATGTTTCAACGAATGTTGGTGGAGCAGTAGGTTTAGTTAGTTCACAAAACCTGCTGCCCATGGTGCAGCCATCAAGCCAGGGGGCACCAAGATTGACTCTGCCTTTGAGGTCCTCATCAGTGTGCAATAAATCTAGGGCTTTAGAGACCGGTGCAAAAGTTGTAAGTGGGGGGATTGAGCATCGATTGACTCTTCCATCGTCATCTTTTTCATCTTCGCCATTGAGGGTTTCTTCTTTACAAACTCCAACAATGCTTGCTCCATCTGTGCATACTGCTTCCCAGCCCACCACTACAATCGTGACTATTGCAACATCACGAGCCTCTCCACTGTCTGATCTATCCTTTCAGACAGAGTTGCCTGCTGTGCAGGCTGCAACTTCTTTGTCACCATTTTCCACCACCACCACCACAACAGTGTCTTCTGTTGCAGACACAAATATTTCAGTTGAGCACACTTCTGGTATTTTGAGCTCAACACAAACAGACTCTGCTGTCACAACATTTAGCATGCAGGGTTCCATCCATATACCTGGTAGAAATGTGCAGGAAATTACTTCGGAAAATTCGCATCCTTTGAAAGGCAGCATATTTGAGCAAAATGACTCTAATGATAAGGCAGCAAGTGAAATTTTTGATGCTTCTGTTAGCAACACTTTTTCAGAAGAAGAGTTATGTAAAACAAAGAAGGAATCAGTGTTATTAACTGAGAATACTTCTACACTATTGACAGAATCAGAAAGTGAGACAAAGAGCAAAGTTTGGGATAATGCATTGCAATTTCCGGGATTACTTGAAACTGCAGTTGCAAATATTTCATTACCTGGAAATGCAGGACTAAGTACTGGTGACCGAATTTCAAGTAATATCATTAATAACAGACTTTCTCCCTCAATAGACACTTTAACACAGGTGAAAGAACAAAATGAAGCTACTAATATGATTTCTCTGAGCACTGTGATAAAAAATGAAGTTGAAGATTCTCATGTTAGTACTGCATCCAATCCAAGCAGACAGATGCATATACCTGCCCCCATCTTCAAGGCTGAAAGCAACCAGGAAAGAGTGCAGTGCATAAAACCTGGAGTCTCTGAGAATCTCCACTCCAAACCACCTCTGCTCCAGCCACCCCCACCCCCATCAATTCAGACTATAGTTTTGTCTGCAACACCACCACCACCAGCTTTAACTCCAGTTCCTCAGGACATCATGTTGAAAGAGATATCAAATAATGCTTCTTCAGTACAAGTGCCAAAACCTAGTACACCACCACCAGTGGCTACTACAGGCAAATCTATTGAAGGTACTTCCGGTGGAGAAAGTTTTTCCACCACTACTGAGAGTGATAAATGGGATTATATGCCAGAGGATAAAATGGGAGAGAAAAATGATGATAATTTTAGTACAAATTGTGATGATAAAAAAGATAATGAAGTAAACCTAGAAACCTTTTTATCCATAAACAGCATTGCGCAAGATAATTCAAAGCAGTCTGCAAGTGATGCTTGCTTGCAAAGCAGTACAGAGACAGCAAATGATGAGAGTTCATTTAGAACACGTCGTATAATGCGCAAACGGAAATCAACTCAAAGTGAATCTGACTCATGTGAGTCAATCTCAAAATTGACCAGCATAGAGAGTGGAAATTCCTTCAGCTTGTGTACCAGTGATAATAGTCTTAAATCAAGTGCAGATAATTCTAAAGCATTATTTGTCAGCACTGAGCACCCACATAAACTTCAAAGGGATGGTAAGAAATTGGGAATGGCAGAGGAGAGAGAGAAGGTTAATATGAAGGGCAATGATGTTCATCATCACCATCATCATGACAAGAACATTATAGAGGCAACACCAGAAGAGATTGCCAAGAAACTTGCCTCAAGTACAGGTGGGCGACGAAGGCCATATTATACATATGTCCCAGAGAAATCTCTCAACCAGTGTAAGTATATTACTTTCGTTTCAGTGTTTTAGTATTATTTGCAGTTATGTGGTAATTAAGATTTTATTGTGGAAAATATTGTACTGAATATATTTAGACCAGTCTCAAATTGCTTTGACTTCTAATTACAACAAACCCTCAATATTAGTGAATTTAGTAGTTTTACTTATTTGCAAGGTATTGTTCTATATACCTGCTTCCATATTCTTGTTGATCAGTTTTACATATATGTAGTTTGGCTCAGGATTGCAGCAGGAATATGGCAGCCAGTAACACTTACTCAAGAGAACTTAACAATGATAGATAATAGGTAGATAGCTATATACACTATATAAATGCATATGCTCACATAATCTCTGTTGCGCTATGTATATTACAAATTTTACAAAATTTTTACGTTGTTGTTGAGCTCCCATTTCTCCCAATAAAAAAACAAAAACTTTAAGATGTAATCATCTGGAAAATCCATGCTTTGAATGCTCGAAAATTAACATTAGCTCTGCATGTTTATCCTTACTATTGAATTGCAATGTTGAGTAAGATAGTGAATGTGAAACTAATTGTATAACTTGCAACATTTTGTGTATGAAATCCTCCAATCTTTTTGTGCAATTTCAGTTATCCATTTTAAAAAAAAATGTTTATGCACATTATATTAAAATTTGTGTAATTCTCCATAAGTCAAAATTTTTGTGTATAGGTTTCCCTGTGGCTAAATTTAACATAATTTTTAATGCACACTAAACTACCCAAGAGTCATTTGCTAAAATTAGATATAGTTTAAGTAGATGTCTGATTTTTTAAAGAGAATTTGGCTCTTTTTTTAAAATTCAGTATACTATAAGAGTACAAATATAAACAAAATTGTAAATTTGCACATTTTCAATAGAATTTGTCTTGAGCTATCTGATATTGTTTTTTTTTAGATTTTTACAGCTGTAATTAAAAATAAGGCAATGAACATAGTGACCATTAGAGCTAAAATTGGAAACAGATCAAGCTTGAAATAGTAGTTATTATCCTAGACAATCTTATTTGGAAAATTGTGTGTTGAACAATGATAGCAGTTGCTGTCATAATCATAAACAGATATCCATTGGAAGGGGAGATTTAGTAAATTTATATATAAGTTTCTCTCATTTGGTAGATACAAATCCATATTCTCTATAAAATAAATCAGTTTTTTAAAAATGCCTGGTATCATTTGTATTTTCATCATAAAAGTTCCTCTATACATCAAATTTAAACTAAAGAGTTTATTCATGCACACATTTTGCTGGATATCTTTCACATCTTTAATATGTAGAATGAAGGCTTATTTCCCCCCCCCCCCCCAACACACACACACACTGCTCAGAAGAAATAAAATAACACTTGCAGTGGCCATTCTAGGTTGCCTGTGCAGATTATTAGAATTTATTTTTGCTATCATTGTTTCAAGTAAATTTCATCAGTAGTATTAACTCTTGACTGCTGAAGCAGAAACACTGTGGGGTCTTCAGCATGACATACATAGTACTTAGTAGCCATCACACATCCCTGCACAGGATCATTGAATTATATTGAAAAGTGCATAACTTTTATAATGGAATTCCAGCACAAAAAGTATTTGACACTCATATTAATAATGTTTGGTATTATTTGTGATACAAAAGTAAATATATTACTTTAATATGTTTTAATTTTGTTTTATTTGATGAAAATACTTATTTAACCCAAATTCCAGCTTTCTGGATTTCTTATCTCTTCAGCACAAAATCACAACTCTCTGGAAACTATATTTGATTTTAGCTGATAAATTTTCTGTTAAATTACATCATAGAATATTTATTTTGAAGTGATCAGTGAGAAAAATTCCATATTGATGTCAATGTCATTTGAAAATTTTATGCAGAGTAGTAATGGGTGATTTTAACTTGTTTTTTTTACCCATCCTAAGGATCTGTGAGATAATTACAAAGACCTAAATGGGAAACACTTTATTTCATTTAAAATGAACTAATATTGAAAGTGCAGTATTTAATAAACCTCGAGATAATTACAGTACAGTATTTATCCAAATGCTACAGATATACCAAAGAAGGCCCTGTGACCATTATCAACTTAAAGTTAAAGATTACAGTCTAAAAATATCACATTCTTATTATCTCTCTATCTCTGAATAGAATAGAATAGTTTTGCTGGACTTAGTTTAGGTGATCATACTTTAGTCAGCATGAATGAGAGGGAGAAGGGACTGTTAAACTGTCAATTTCTTTCTTTTTTCAAATAATAAAAAAGAAATAAAATAGATTATTATTGTTGAAATGATATGCTGGAATATTTTTTAAATATAAAATTGTTAGTAGAGAGAGCTAAGAAAACTAAGTATTATAATAAGGAACTTTAAAATAGAGGAATGAAAGCTGTTCTTGGTACAATTTTCAGTGAGAAAATATTTATTCAAATTTGAATCAAATGCATGTATGGCAAAAATCCCCAAATAGTCAAGTTTTTAATTGATTACCAAAGCTTGAGTTTTAAAGTTGTGCTAATAAAAGTGGTATCAGATGAAAGCTTATAGGTTACACCTTTATTTTTTGTTCTTACTGATAAAGTGATATAAGAAAAGACCAATTGCAATTGTGCACAAGAAGAAATCTGGATTAAAGCAAATTTTTTTAATCACAATTCACATCAACATATGGCTGCGAGGCCCGATTTTTAACAAAAACACGTCCAACACTTAATAAGCACAATTATTTTTCTTTCAAATAGTCCCATTAAAAGATTAAATAAATCAACAGCATGTTAGATACATAAATGATCTTTTATTTTTTTAGCCAAGTTGCACCAAGAAATAATTGTAGTAAAGTATCAAACTTCTCTACAAAAAAAAAAATAACAAAAAAATCACCAAATTTGTGCACTAAACATTTGACTGTCAGTATTCTCTTGTAATGTATTTATATTTTTTCCAACTTTGAATTATATGTACATTTTTAGTTGTGTGGAAAGATTGCTGAATAGTGAATGTCTTTTATTTAAGGTATTAAGTACTATTATTTATAGTATTGGTATTCATAATTATGGGTTTGTGGCAGTTCCCTGAAATATATATTCCCAATAATATGAAGGTTTACTGTGTTAACATTTTTTTAAAAAAATAACTAAGACTTAATTCGAGGATTGAAAATTTTGCTAAACAAAATTGCATACTTAAGTTAAATAGTTTAATGACTATGACTGTAATTGTGTAAATCAATATGAGTCAATTGCAGTCCCACAGGCCAAATGTCGCCTGCATAAAATAGCTTTGCGGCATGTGCTCATACTAAAATATATTTCCTTAATTATATTCATTTTTTTTATCATGAATGGCCTGCAAACTTGAAATTTTTGGTTTATATGGCCAGTTGAGGTCGAATAAGTTGGACCATCCTGCTCTAAATGAAGTATTTTGGAAGTACTTTGATTTAATTTTAAAGCTGTGGTAAAACATAAATAGTATGTTATTATCATCTATTCAGTATATAAATTGGACAGCAGTATTTCAGAATGTTGTACATTTGACTTTTGCCATATAAATGTAGCTAAAATAACTGAAAATGGTCATAGAGGCAAAAGCAGCATATATTTTTTTTAATTATGTCAACACTCATTAAACTGCTGATACTGCTTGGGTCTTAAGTACTGTGGATGCTATAGTATAAATCAGTAATGTTTTGAAAGAGAAAAGTTAGGAATAATAGAAACTAAACAAACTTTGAGAGAAAAAATTCCCTTTGTTATTACCATATAAGTTATAACTATAAGTTGTCATCTAAGCTGGGTGTTGGTACCTATTTGTCAGTGAACTAAAAATATTTAATTGTTTTATTTCTGATTATAACAATATAAGTTGTCATCTATGATCTAAGCTGGGTGTTGGTATCTATTTATCAGTGAACTAAAACTATTTAGTTGTTTAATTTCTGATTATAACAATATAAGTTATATTTGGCTTTATAAAATGCCTCTATTTTTTTCTGCAACTATCTTTTATATTTGCATAAGTAAAGTTTTACCTGAATTTTATCTTTGTTTAAATAAATATAGAACCCAAGATTTTTAAAATGTTAACCTTTCATTTTGCATTTTACTATTGTAGCTTATTTTGACACACCTGTACTACATGGACGTACACGAAGTCAGTCTTGTACAACCAAGGATAAAGATGTATCTCCTGCTTTGACTGGAACCACATTGTCACCTACATCAACACCTGGACAGATGCCAGTCCAATTGGCACAGCCTGGGACAGTACAGAAGGAAGATGGAGGTGAACATTCTTTGCCAGGATCTAAACGTCCAACTCGATCTTTGAGAACTAAAGGTAGTAGATTTGGGGGTTTTCTTAATGTTTTTTTGTTGTAGAGTTTCATTCAGTCGTAATTATTTTTCATTTTATAATGCCTTGTGCTTTCTTCATTTATTTTCAGAACCAGTTGTATTGATCATATATTCATTACTCTATTGGAATATTAACTTTTGGTGCTGGCTCTTATTTTTGAACCTAATTTGTTCAGTTCATTTAATTTTATCTGTTATATTATCTACATTTACAAACTTTGTAAACAGTGCACATAAGAAAAATGTGTTTTAAAAGCTACTTTTGATAGGTTTAATATTCATTTGATTTATCATTCTGTTTTGATGGCAAACATTTATAAACGATATTGTGAATTTTAATGTTTTAAATTTAAATATTATTATAGGCTGATAGATTCACAATTGATTGTTATTCTTTTGCTTGCTTTAATTACAGCCTCATTAGCAGTTATTGAGGTCAGAACTATTTTGCCAATAAAAAATAAATAACACATATGCAAATGCATGCACACTTCAGAGATTGCATTAGTCCTGTAGAATATGCATAAATAATTGCAATGTTGTACTGCAAATGCATTTCATTGACATTTTGCATATGAAATAAATGGTTTTATATTGTTAAAACAGTAATAATTACTAATCCACTATCAAGTAAATTGTCTATGCTTCCGTTAACTGTTAAATATAATTGTTCTCTTACTTAACGTGATAGTAATTTTTTTCATGCATAGCTTGGGTAAATGACCTGAGTCAGAAATGTTTGGTTTTCAATTTTGCTACATTGCACTATGGGTACAGGTTATGACTAATATATGGGTTAAATTGTCACAAAATTGTACGTATGTTTAATAATTTTAATTTTTTTTACTAATTTTGTTTGTAAACTAACAGTAAGGATATGTTTTCTTTTCGCAAACTTTCAATTTAAAAAAAATATATATTTTCAGATTCATCAGATGCACCTGCCAGCAAGCGTAGACGATCCAAAGAGCATAGATGAAATAGTTATGTATTGACTGATGGTGTCTATGATTCATAAGGGATTTAAATCCTTATTAGCAGACTACCTGGCAGATGTTTCCAGCCTACTGGTGCCCATGATTCATAATAGGTGATTCCTGCAGGACTTATTGATACTAGGCGGATTAGTTTTTCTGTTTGGAAATTGACCGTTTTGTATTTATGAAAAGACCTGCACATTTTCTAAACTCTTAATGGGAACACATCTGAATCAGATTTAGTGAAGCATGATAGATGGAAGTGTTAGTGAATGTCCTCACACGTTTCATTATCCTAGCACTTGGCAAGCTTAGCTATGCATTTGTGGTGCTGGAGCCAGTCTTTAGTGAGTGAATGTGCTTCACTTTAGTTTGAACTGCTAGAAAAAAAGCTGGATTCTTGCAAATAGTCAGTGCTTGATGGTCACATTTATTTACTTTGAAGAGCTCAGGGAGGAAGATAGATAAATGCTGTCATTTTGGCATTGAAAATAGCACTCCTGATTTTCTTCTTACACAGTTACATTTACTAAAGACATTATACATAAGGTATGATTCGGGCATCCATCAAGACCATACAAATTGGAGTAGGCTGGCAGTTGGATATAAAAAACAAGTCGGACCATACATTGTTGCTGTTGAATGTACTGATTTTGGTCTGACAGGACCAAATAGTTTTTTTCATGCCATCATAGCAGCCTTTCCTCTTGATTTAGTGCGAAGTAAATTTTAGTTTAATTTTCTTCTTGTTTTGGATTGTATGATAGAAGATTGAAGCATGTGTACAAAATTGAATCATTAAATTTGAAAATATTGACTTCTTTTTCATAATAAATGGGTAGAACACTAAATGTCAGAATATTCAAAGAAAAAAATATAGACATCATGACAGAGCACTTAAGTTCTGATGGAATGTTTAGTATAGCTAAATCTGATTGTGTGTGTATCTGTGGTTATGATAGCTTAATCTGTGTGGGAATTGTGAGATAGAAGCAGGGATGGGCAGAAAAATGATGTGGATATGTTTTGACGATTCAGATTCTGTTTAGATTTCACTTGATTTTTGCTTCTAGTTGTGATGGCAGAGTGAAGAGCCCATCATGTGATGCTGATAAAAGTGCAAAATGCTCTTTGCTTCTATCTGTAAATACAGAGTGTAAATATAGGTCAGACAGCTATTTAAGTTCTTCACTGAAAAGAACACAATAGGTTAATTATTTCTGTTTATATTATCGTCTACTTTGATTGACTTGATAGTGTTTACAAATTTAAAGTATTTGGTTGTTTCTTGAACGTGCTTTAAGAAATGTTTCATATTGAATAGAAATATAATATGTGACTTTTTCATGCAGGTTTTTGTGTGTGTGTGTTCTGGTTGATCATTATTTTGAGACACGTGAGCTTCATAATTTCTTATTCATTTAAATTTGATTATATTTAGATTCCAGAATTTAATCAAAACCCATGTTTGACATTTCTTTTCTCTTGTATAACTCGGCATTACATGATCCATTACATACACCGACAGATGACAACAAATTGCACAAGCAGCGATACACACAAATCGTGTGCATGCGTGATTCTTCTTGTGATAGCTTACCGCTTGTGACTGCCAAGTTTTATGCATAATTATCACTGCAACACAGCTGGCCGAGGCAATCGGGTGTCTAGTGTTATCATATTGTAATCTTTACCAAAAACTACACTGCAAGAGCAGACAATATAACTGCTCCTCTTTGTTTTTTAATTGAACATTTGCGTGAATATTCCAGTTTCTGTTGCGTGATGATATAGAATAAATATAGAATTAGAGATTGTTCTCTAATGTGTTTGTTTTAAATTTTATGAAAAGTCGGCTAGTCCAATAAACATTGTACATATATGTTTTAAAAAATCTTACTTTTTTTTTTTTTTTGGTTGCTCTTAAAATGAAATACCTTGTATAAATGTCTGATCATAACTAATAGGAGCAGATACCACTATCTGCATAGCTGTGTACATAGCATTATATTGCATTTGTCATATGGTCACCACCTATAATATAATACATAATCTTATACACTGCTATGCTGGGTTTTCTAATTGTGTGTCAGTGTGCATTAACTGGTCTGGAGGTTTGAAAAATTCAGGAGCTGTTTCCTGTGTGCATCTTAAAGGAATTGTATGATGCCCCTTTCATTATAGTATGCTCATTTAGTTTAAGCATGGTTTTATTCCAATCTTTCTTCCTTCTAGTTTTCATAGGAAATGGGGTAAAGATAATGTGTGAAAGTGTGTGAAGATAGGAAATACTAGATGGATGTGTGAATTTTAGGAGTTTGTTTGATTTGTTGTTTTTAACTTTTTTATTTTTAATTTAGTGATATATTTATATCTTTATCTTGATCCCCCCCAAATGTGCTTCTTTAGCTTTAGTGTTGAATTCTGTTAAATTATAAATAGCTCAGGTGTGTGAAAAGCACAAATTATTTTTTAGAGATTTTGGTTGACTCTGTTGTGACTGATATGAAATCTTTTCTCTTAGATGATGTAGATAAATTGCAGGAAAATGATACGGAATATTTTCTTTTTAAAGCAGCATAAATAAAATCTACAGGTTTTCTGTACAGCTGTACAAGAGAATAAACTAATATATCATGTGACTATTGTCTTGGTGTTGTATGGTGGGTCTCTTAAAAATGTTTTGGGTGATCGAAATAGTGGTGTCAGCAGACAAAGTTGCATCCTTTTCTTTTTTAAAAATATTTGTAATTGGCTAATTGGGAATCTAGATTTTTTGTTTTATTTAAATATATACCAATCTATTTATCTACATCTATATTTTTTATATACTGTGGTTGGGGGTTAATTGAAGATTGAATCATGGGTACACAACACATTTGTTTGAGTGCTTTTGTGTGTGCTCTGTTTTGTGTAATAAGTTATAAGTTGTGAGTGAAAGTGGGAGGGAAGGGGTAGAACTGTGACATTTAATCATTACACTATCATTTATCAATTTACAAACACCTAATTGCTTTTTTTTTTTACATGGGATTTTAAAAAATATATATCTATAAAGGAAAAGTAATGCTCAGAATAACTATTACATGATTTTATCTATTCTCTTTTGAAAATTATTATCAATTTGAGTTAAGTTGGGCTTTCATTGAAGTTCGTATAGTAGATGACTTTTCTCCTATTTAGCAATGTCATATTTTAAAAGTTTGATAACAGAGATCATAGTTTTATTTTATTTTTTTTTTTTTACCAAAGTGGTTTTACTTTATACCTGAGATGCAAATGCAAAAGAATAATTTGCAAGATTATATCTATTATATTTCTTTTTTTATTTTTTTTACAAGACTTAAAAGTGTGTATATGATTTATTTGCAAAATCATCCTGCTTGACTTCATAATTGCATTACATATTTATATTATTATATGTAATTTGACATGTTGATAGAACATGAACTAGTTAGAGAATTTCCTTCATCATGAAAATGTAAAATTCTACTTTACCATTACTTTGGACCATGCTTGGACAAATGTTTTTGGAGAAAAAGGAAATAGTTGAAGTTTGTAAACGTTTAATGTTTGTAAAGGCACCCTTGCTAGTTGTAAGGTTTGTCTGTTTTATTCTGCAAACTATTGTTTTTTCTTCTATACAAATGAGATTTAGTTTTTCAATTTTGCACGAAATGCTGGACATTTGATAAACAGTTATTGTCAGGGATATGGTGACTTGCCATCCCTGGTGACATGAATGACATTTTGACAGGATAAGTTTAGACAGGTGGGGAAGGATGGGGGAGGTAAGCAGGTGGAGGGGCACATGCATGTCAGCGTGCAACTGTAGCCATCCAGTTTGTGTAGGCACCTGCTCACTTGCATTCTCTTCAATAAGCATCTTTAACTGTATATTTTTTATTTTTATATACAGTATTTGTGAATAAAGTATAGATCTTATTTCATAATTTACTCTGGCTGTTTCGTCTTCTGTTCAGCTTGTAATTTATTTTCTTTTTGCATGGGTGGTATGATTGCGTGCACAGTGCATGCAGGTGATGTGTTTAGCTATCACTTTTATTTCTGCTTTTAGCCTGTATCATATACACATGCATTTGACATTAACTTAAATTTGTTCAAGGATATAATTCAGACTGTCAGTGATAAGTAAATGATTTTTGTTATATGAATGTTTTTCTGCTTTTGTTGGGTTTTAATTTGCCTGGCTCTCACATTTAGTCTGTTTCTTATTCCCTGATGTATGAACACTGCTATTGTTTCTGCTTTTAGAAGTCTGCTTTCTTGCATGACTATATCATGTCAAAAATTGTTTACATTTAGTATGTTTGCCAAAAATCAGCAATTTTTGACACACTTGTTGCATGATATACTATCATTCCTATCCCATTTCTTAACAGAAAAAGTGTTATTTAGATTGTTTTATAAACACTTTAGGTTAAAACCTTACAAAATAGTACCCTCTAACAATAGATATCTGGTTCAATAATAAAATTTATTTTAGTCAGTAGAAACTTTTATTCTTTATTAAAGCATAAACTAATATTAAAATATAAACTTTATTGCTTAAGAATGATTTCAATAATCACTTTAAGTGGCAGGGTACCATTCAGTACTAATAGTATTTAGTTCAAGTGGTGGTAGGGCACATATTAGTACTAATATTTAATTGTATAGTGGATTGTGACTGCCCCTGATTACATATGGTGAATTGTACTTGTTCAAGTATAATGTGGTTATGAATGTGTGCAAATGAATCTAAGATCACCACAATTAAGGAATATTAATATTATTAAGCAAGAGTGTACTAGATCTTGCCTAGCCTCTCTCGCGAATGGATTCAAAATTAAGAGAATTCTACCTATTAATATTAATTGGTTGTACTCCATGCATACAAACTGATTGTATTTCATCTTCCCATCCCGTATGAAAGTACATTCAAGCACCAACCACCACCACCACCACCCTCTGTCCATATTAAAATGAATGGCCCCTAATTTTTTATTTTGTTCAAATAGTTTAGGTATGTTTTGTAAATTTTCTTTTGGCAGCTCTCTGTACAATTTACTAAATTCAGTTAATAAGTTACCATCACCAATATTTCTTTACATTTGAAAACTGAGGTGATTAATAGCACATAATAAAAATCAACACAATATTTGAAAGTACACTTTTCTAAAGTTTTTCTCTTGCAGCAGCCCCTTTTAATGATAAGTAAATAAAATGTTCATGATATGTTGGCAAAAGTCACTGTAGCAGCCCCCTTTTAATAACATAAATAAATATGCATAATTTGTTTGCAAATAACAACTGTTGGAACTATTAAAGCAACAGATACCAATAAATAGGGGTTTTAATTATTCTATAAATGAGTAAGGGATTAGAATGTGTGAAGTAACTAAAACAAGTCATGTAGTACACATAAGCTGTACACATTATAACAATTAACATTAATAATTTCTAGACATTCTTCAAATGAAAAAAAAGATTAACCTTCACTATTTTTGTTGTATATATTTTCTGCAAGAATACTGAGTTCTAACAAAAAAATTGAAGGGATATAATCATAGTAATTTTCATGAATAATTGTTGCCTTGTTAGCTTCTTTCCCTTTAGCAATCTAAAACCATTTTCTTCTATCTGCAAATATATAATGTAATGCAGTGGCTACAAAAGTGGACTCTTGAGGAAGTTTTGGAGATGACTCATGCAGTTGAATCAAATACTGACAAGAGTAATTGGTGGACTTTAAAAATAATGTTACTAAGACTAGAATGGTACTTTTAAAAAAAAAATTGTTATAGAGATAATTTTTAGTATTGATATTCAAAAGTATAATGGAATTCATTTAAAGCAAAGACATTTAATTGTAATTTTTTAATAATTAGATTAACATATTTTTTCCAGTTGTTTAATGCAAAAATTATTATTTTTTTTTACAAAAAAAATGTGCTTGCAATGGATGAGAAGTGATATAGAAGTGATATTTATGTCCACCAGCAAAATCATCTAAATTTTAATTAAATTCCCAAGTACCATGGAGTCCTTACTAATTTCATGCACTACACTAAATATCACTATACTTTTAAAAGAAATTTATTAATCCAGTATAAAAGTAAGTAAAACGCAAATGTTAAATATATAATGAACAAAATAATAATAACAGAATTTTTTTTTCTTAAGAGTGAAAGAAGAAAAAATGCAAAAGGAAAGATTATTACAGAGATATTGTCATGATTCTGAGTTGTCAAAATGTGGATGAATGTACATTATTGTTAAACCGATCAGCAATATCTTATCACTTTCAGTGCCAACATCCAAATATATTGTCACATTTAACTGGAGACTTCATTACTATGTCTGACACAAATTTCAGTTGTGCTCGGATTTACAGTTTCTAATTATGTGGTCTACAGTGATATAAACAGCATATTTAAATAATGGAATTTTTTTTACTATAAATAGATACCAAAGCATAAGATTGTAATAGTCATTAGGCTATTCCATTTCTGCAGAGATGTTAGTGATCCATCCAGTTCTTCTTGTTTCAACAATGCTGAACATTACAGTTGACAAATGTGTCTGTGTCTATTGATCTTTTCTGAAAAACAATTCTGTTTACCAAAGAAATATTTCAAATAGTTTTAAATTATCATGACAGCTGTTTGTATTCAGTTTATTTACCAGATTTATCAGAGTGACTTGGTATCAATGCAATGCGGACAATGTATCACTACTGAGATTGCATATATAAAAGCAGTGCAGTGAAGCCATTTGAGTAATAACAATGGATTTAGAAAAGAAATTGTTATGGAGACATTTAGAATTCTATGCACTTTAACAGTCTAGAAAAGAAATAAAACAAGAGCGTATACATGAGAAGGTCACTCTCGAAGGAGGGATGAGTAATCAAAGAAGGGAGCATGATTTGAGTGATTGTGTAATAAAAGTAACAGTAATTTTAACAAATTTTATGTTTCTTACAATTATAAATGACGATTGTTTATTATTTTAGGTGTATTTAGATATTGAGCACAATATATAAGTCTGCACCAAATGACTACACAAAAGAATGCTCTCATTAAACAATAATAATTAAGTGAATACAAACACACAAACCACAATTACAATATTCTGATATATGTTGTTTTTTTTTAAATCATAACTTTTATGGTGTTATTTTCTGTGAAAAGAATTTTTTTTATTGTCATTCTGGACAAAAATCCCTTGACAAGGAACATTATAATTTTGACTGCATATCATAGGAGTGAAAGGGTTAATATAAATTTAGAGTACTTTATCATTTCAATAATGGAACACCATAATTTTGACTTACATATTATCACAACACTGAAAGAGTTAATATAAATTTGGAGTACTTTTTCATTTCAATAGTGGTGGTAATACATCTGCAACATACACTTTCTATACATTAAATTTGCATGTTCTTGAAAGGTAAATAGTTTTATAAGCATATGAGTCATAACATTATCATTTTTTGACAGAAATTTAAACATGAATTTATTTAATTAAACAATAAGATTTCATCTCAGCTGACTTTTGCATGCCTAAGCTGGTACATTCATTACAGACAGAAGCATTTTCTTGTAGTCGCTGCTGCATTCACTAGCCACCGCTTCTGCCAGTGATGTCCCATACATTGCCTTATACTCCTTCTTGATATCTTCCAGATCAATCTGTAAGATAGAACTATATATTCATAAAGAAGAAATAACATGTCCACAGAATCAAAGTAAATCTGCACAACAAAATGAAGATAATGAGTTCCATTAAAAGTTAAGATGAAATTGTATCATGAATACTGTATTCCTATTGTTACAGAATTCTAATCTTTCTGAATAAGACTATGATTATTTGTCTTCAACAGTTATCCTAATTAGACAAACAGTTCACAAAAATAACTTAAATGCTTCTATGAATTACATGTCAAAATCATATTGCAAATTATTCAATAGAAGAGATTACAAGTTGTATAAAATGCTGTGTAATAAATTTGGCATTGTACACGGTAGTATGAAGTAAAGGTGAAGCAATCTGGATTTTGTGCTGACCAAAACAGCTATAAGGTTTGTTAAACAAAGCTTGATTCTGTTCCAGTTAAAAGTTTGAATTGACAAAGTACAATTTAAGTTGATCTAACAAGTTCAAGAGAGTCCCTTGAACAGAGAAATTATTTCTTAATTGTTTTAGTGCCTGGATCAGGAAAGGTCAGCCTGCGACATTCAAAACTAAACAATGATGTTTTTGTGAAATTCTTGTCTTTAGCACTAAAAATGTTTCAAAGATTACTTTCTGCTTTCTGGCAGACAAGTGTAATTTGCAAAAAAATTGTCTTCCAGACAAATGAAAACATTTGATATTCTGCATCTCTATAAGAAATACAAGAACACCATACATATTTTTAAACAATTTTTCAGTGAATTCTCTACAAGAGAAATGTAAATCAAAGGAAACTAAGACAACAGACAGGATTGATACTTGACAAGAGTGTCAATTTTTCATTGTTTATTTATTACAGGTTTCTGAAAGATCTCATTCTGTAGACAGTGGCCTGACAGACCTCCCTTGTGATTTTACCACACATAATGTATTCTTTTTGTTGGAGATTTTGCTAAGTAAATCTAGAAGTGTATTTTATATAATAATATATATATATATAATTTTTAAAAAATATATTTAAGGAGTTACCATACAAGAAAAGTGCCTGACCCCATTTGCCAGACACTCCAAGAAACTTCGAAAAAACCCTATCTTTTTTAATTGCTTAAATGGATATGAAAGAAAGAAATATATGTACCTTAATACATATATATGGCAAAGGCTCCAATCCTTCATGACAGTAACATTTTTATGAGTGGCAATTGTTTGTCTAATACAATAGCCAACAGGCAAAATCAATTTATGCCATTGTATAATAAATTATAGATTTTTCTATTATGATAAAATTAAAAAATTTCAGGTTCACATTTTATAGTATATTAATATAAGCGATTCCTAAAGTATGATTCTGTGATATATTTTCTAGATTACCCAGTATACACAAGGTAAGGGCAATTTCACCAGAATCAATTTTTATGTTGAAAGAACAGCATGACTAAAGTCAAATTGTCTGGACTCGTTATCCATGTTTGAAACTCATAAATGTCTTCACATTCTTTCTGAAGTGACCAGTGATTCAATTTTGTCTTTTACTCAGTCCTCGTGGTGCATGAAAGAATAATCTTTATATCAATGAGAGAGTTTTAGATTTTTGTTCAATTAAAAATACCAAAATAAAACATTTCTTCAAGTTCCTGATGACTAAACTAACAATGAGATTTGCAATAAGTGAAATTACTTGTGAATTAAATTTTTGTTTATGTAAATGCACTTGGTATCTGCTTTATTTGCCCTAGCTATTTCTGTCACTGACCTAGATTCCTCATAGGTTAAAGCACTGAGCACAATAAATATAGGAAGATAATAGCTACAAATTAAATTTTAAGAATAACAATGGCACCACAAACAAGAAATCTAGGATTCTTTTAATTTTTAGCTGCATAAAGATGATGTCACAAATAAAAACAGCAAAATGTTTTTGTTAAAAGATTTTAAAAAATTTTACCTCTGAGCGAGAAACAATAATGCGAATGAGGTCATTGTCTTTGGTTCCCAGACCACTCATGCTTTCCTGAAGGCGTCGAGCAAAGTATTTGGGCTTGCTCTTCATGCTTTCCACTAGTAAAGACAGTCACACCAAGTAAAGACAGTCACACCAAGTACAGATGGTCACACTAAATAAAGAAAGTCACACCAAGAAAAGACAGTTGTACCAAATAAAGACAGTCGTACCAAGTAAAGACAGTTGCACCAAGTAAAGTCACACCAAGCAAAGACAGTCACACCAAGTACAGATAGTCACACCAAATAAAGAAAGTTGCACCAAGTAAAGACAATCGTACCAAGTCAAAACAGTTGCACCAAGTAAAGTCACGTCAAGCAAAGACAGTCACACCAAATAAAGACAGTCACATCAAGCAAAGACAGTCGCACCAAGCAAAGACAGTCACATCAATTAAAAATAGACCAAGTAAATAGTCACACCAATTAAAGACAGACCAAGGAAAGACAGTCACACCAAGCGAAGACAGTCACACCAAGTAAAGACAGTCACACCAAGAAAAGACAGTTGCGTCAAGTAAAGGGAGTCACACCGAGCAGTCTCTTATGGAAGTGATAATTTCTGCCAAGGATTCTGTACTATACTCTCTCTTTCTTTCTCTCTATTTCTCTCTCAATCTACTTTTGCACAAGTTTAACCAAGTACAAACATGTACATGAATGCCAATGCATCAGAGTTAAAAGTGTAGCCACCACAATTTGTTAATCAATTTATTTGAACAAGCAATTCACATATATGTATGTTATTTGAAATGTATCAAGCTTAGAAAAACGTGTGTGTAAGCGTTCATGTGTGTTTGTATGTATATGTATCAACATTTTGTCTTTATGAATAAGTGCCAAATAATTTTTACTTTTATTTATTTATATTTGTTATTAATATTTTTTTAGTTTGGAGACAAGTTACAACAAAACTTGAAAATATTCTAAGGTTCACAAAATTAATAAAAGTTTGTAGTGGATATTAAAGGGGAAAAAATACAAAGTAATAATTTTAACATTTCTTAATATCAAAATAAACCAACTTTCTAATTTTACTACTGATTCCAGTTTGGTATTAAATTAGTGATTTGAGGGAAATGAAATAGCAAACAGACCATGGTAAAAATAAAATTAAAAAATGCATGGATCTATGTCTACTTACATAATCTCAGGGCTCAATCAATAAGCATATACTGACCAATGGCTAAATATCCTTCCTGAAGAGTCCCACTGCATTCACTTCGGATTGAGTCTTCCATTGTAGTTCCAGTCAGTTTTTCAAACTGCTTGATTGTCTCCAGAAGTTGACTGTGGGAGCGGAGGCACAAAATGGCATTGAGCTCTGCTTCATCTGTCCCCCACCTACCTGCTCCTGCCTAGAGTGAAATATGGATACATAAGACAACTGGAAATGTGGCATATATCTCAGGGTATAAAGTGTGAATATATTGAAAACAATACATCTCCATGAATGAAGTGTGAATGTATTAAAATTACACATCTCAGGGTATAAAGGGTGAATGTATTAAAATTACACATCTCAGGGTATAAAGGGTAAATGCATTAAAATTACACATCTCAGGGTATAAAGGGTGAATGTATTAAAATTACACAGGGTATAAAGGGTGAATGTATTAAAATTACACATCTCAGGGTATAAAGGGTGAATGTATTAAAATTACACATCTCAGGGTATAAAGGGTGAATGTATTAAAATTATACATCTCAGGGTATAAAGGGTGAATGTATTAAAATTACACATCTCAGGGTATAAAGGGTGAATGTATTAAAATTACACATCTCAGGGTATAAAGGGTGAATGTATTAAAATTACACATCTCAAGATATGAAGTATGAATGTACTGAAAATTATACAGCCCAGGGTAGGAAGTATGAATGTACTGAAAATTATACAGCCCAGGGTAGGAAGTATGAATGTACTGAAAATTATACAGCCCAGGGTAGGAAGTATGAATGTACTGAAAATTATACAGCCCAGGGTAGGAAGTATGAATGTACTGAAAATTATACAGCCCAGGGTAGGAAGTATATGTATTGAAAATTATACACTTATCAACTCATGGTATGAAGTGTCCCTGGGTGTGAAGTGTGAATGTATTAAACATTATACATCTCTGGATGTGAATTGTTAATGTAGTGAAAATTAGCATGAAATAATAACAAGCTTACAATACATAATGGATTTGTAAGCAATATGACTGCAGACTGATGATATGAAATAGGTACTGGCAAATGCAGAAATGTGGATTGTTATGAGTAGATTAGAAGCACATCTAAATAAAATCATCAAGTTCAATAACTAGATTTTGTGACAGAATCTGCAAGCTAATGTACTACTTCCTTCTCTTAAAGTGTCTATTTGCTGAGAGTTTTCTAGCATTTTTTCTTTTGTTTTTTTAGTCAAAAGTATCATTACATGTATATGGTACCCGCATTAATTTTTTTACAAATAGCCATTGTGATTTTTAATTTGAAGTATATACCTTGTACTGTAGATAATTTTTTTTATAAACTGGTTCTGAATGAGTTACTCTAATCACACATTCAACAAGTTGTTGTACATACTTACTCTTTTGTATACTTGAGGGTTCAAGGTTATTACAATATTAGAGTATTTTCATTTTCAAATAATATCACCTATGTCATAAGTATCATCACTACTGCCAACCCCTTTTCCTCAAACAAATATATATGACAGACAGACAGATTTAACAATGAATGACAGTTCATCCAATGTAATGTATTATAAATTTACCATAATGGCAGAGATTTCTATTTATTTCTTCACAAGATTCACCTCATAAAATTTCTTAGCATCTTCTACTGCTCTAGATTTGTCAACATGATCTCCATCAGATTCGCGGCCTGCTGCACAGAGAGAAACCATCAGACGTCCAAAGTAGCCACTGGTGTCACCTTGAAGGTCATCTTCAAGTTCCTTTCCATATTCTGCAAACCCAAGAGTGCACAATGGAAATAAAGCTGTTGCAAGATACTTCAGCATGTATACTTCCACTTTTTCAAATAAAAGAATTTTTCCACATATCTGCTTCAATAATTAATACCAGACTTATAGGACTTTAAGAAAATTAAATGATGGGGTCTCATCTTAATTATGATTTCATCAGTCAATTTTAATTACAAATAAAACTGCTGAAAATATATTATTCTAAATTTGTTTTCTAGTCTCCGTAACCTAAAAACATAATTATAAAACTCATGTGTTATATTAAGTCAATTAACTGCACTTGTTGCAGTCAGTTAACAATCCTCTAATCCCATCTTGGTGATTGCAAAGCACATGTAATTTGTATGTAATTTTATGTTATAGTAAAAGCTGTATCATAAACACATCTAATTATTATATATATTTAGTGAAATCTAAATAAATATAAAACTAATACATGTTTAAAATTAAATCTACATAATAAATACATACAGTTACAAATGTTTATAGTAAAATATATTTCATAAATGTGTCACATTAATACATCATAAACTTCTAAAGTAGACTTAATTAATGTTATAATTGTGTTGTCTCAGTGCACAAAGTTTAGCCCGATTTCAAGTTTTATTTCTATAGCTAAAGCTTGAATAGGTAAGAAATAGCCAACTATTTTTAGAATCTACTTGCTTGTGTTAAAATTATTAGTCATAATTTGAAGCTACAATGCCTTTTTGTATATATTTAACACTGAAATTAGGTAGGATAACTCTATAAGAGGTCCTTGACAAAGAGGGCTTGTTTTAAAACAAAAAACTGAGAAATGAACTTGACCTTTGCACAAACATGTGCATTACCTTGCTTGTATTTTTCTTTGATCTGTTTGATCTCACCATTGCTGCGAGTGCACATGATCTCCACAATGGTTGTTTCATCTGTGCCAATTCCCTACTCAACAGGTTAATGCATGTTTCATTATCATCTATATTATTAGCAGTTAACAAAGAGCAATATGATTACAATATAAAAAGAGCAGTATAATCATAATCTGTATTATCAGCAGTGAATAAAGGGAGTAATACCAAACTGTGTATTATCAGCAGTTAATGAAGAGTTATATTATCTTAATCTGTGAATCAGCCATTAAAGAAGAGTTATATTATCTTAATCTGTATTATCAGCAGTTAATGAAGGGCAGCAATACTGTAATTTGTATTATTAGCAGTTAATGAAGAACAATATGATCATAATGTGTATTATCAGCAGTTAATAAAGAGGAAAGTGAACAACTGTTTTAAGAAAGGCACTTTCTTAATGAAAGGCGTAATACCATAATGTGTATTATCAGCAGTTAAAATTAAGAGCAAAGTGAAAAGCTGTTGAATTGCATGTTCGTAATGTCGTTCAATGAACTATTATAATTTTTTCACCTCCAGCAAGAGGTTGGTTTTAACAAAAAGAGGTTGGTTTAAACAAAAATAAAGAGTACATGCCTTACTATGATTTATAAAAAAAAATTAACTGGATCCTATATAAGCAGAAATATGCTGTCTGTAATATACATATAAGCATCTGGATTTCATATGCAAACACATATATGCCTTATACAATGACCTAGATCTCAAATAGAAACAGAAACATTCTCTACTGCAGTTATATACATGTCTAGTGAATGACTTGGATTTCATATAAAATTAAAAAATGCCTAACTGTTTTCTACTTAAAATGATCTAGATTTCTTACAAAAATAGAAGCTTTCTTCTCTTACAAAGACCAAAATGTAAAAAGCTTTCTTCTCTTACAAAGACCAAAATGTAAAATGTGATTTAATATCGCTTAGATTTCTTACAAAGACTGAAATGCAAACTGTGACTCAAAAAAGGGCTATATCTCTTGTAAAGTAAAAAGTAATATGAGACTTAGGACAGACTATAAACACGATCACTTACCAAGACAGAAATACAAAATGTGACTTACTAATGTGGCCTACATCACATAAAAGATATGTAAAAAAAAAAACATGACTTAAAAGAAATATAAAACATACCTTAAAGTATAAAAATTTAAAAAATAACTGAAAATGCAGAAATGTAATACGACTTAAAAGACAAACATAAAAAATAAAAGACAGGGATGTAAAACATGGAATTCAAAGACAGAATTGTGAAACATAACATAAAAGACTGAAATGTAAAACATAATTTAAAAAACAGAAATGTAAAATATGACTTAAAAAAACAAAAATGTAAAACAACTAAAAAACCAGAAATGTAAAACATGACTTAAAAAAACAGAAATGTAAAATATGACTTAAAAAACAAAAATGTAAAACATGACTTAAAAAACAAAATGTAAAATATGACAGAAATGTAAAACATAACTTAAAAGACAGAAATGTAAAACATGACTTAAAAACAGAAATGTAAAACATGACTTAAAAGACAGAAATGTAAAATGTAACTTAAAAGACAGAAATGTAAAATGTAACTTAACTTAAAAGACAGAAATGTAAAATGTGACTTTCAGAAGTGTAAAACATTACTTACAGAAATGGCTTTGTGGATCTGATCTGCATCAAACTTTCGTGGTGGAGTCATCAGTGCAATGCAAACTTCTTCAAAATCTCCCCTAAGCTCACTTTTCAAATCATCAATCAAATCCTGTCAAAAGCAACATGCCAAATTTGGGAGAAAAAATAATGAAAGAAGAAAAATCAAATTATATACAATGTGTACTGTAGATCATTTAGTTTTTCAGATATATTTTGTAAACATATGTGTGAGTATTTTAATAAGTTTATATGAGATTTTTGTAAATGTTCATGTCTTCTTCATATAAAAAATCCAATTTAAATAAAAATAGAATCAAAATAAGATCAAATATGCCATTCTCCATCACTCAATGGTTGAGACAATCATGTAGTTGAAGATCAAAATAAGATAAACTATGCTATTCGGGTCACTCAATGGTTGAAAGTTATTCAGTTTAAATTGCTTATATTGTTCTTGTTTATAAAGGTCACACACTGCTCATTAGGAAATCACTAAACAAATAAACTTGTTATTAGCTAAAATAAAAATATGTTATTCCTAACTTAATGCGATTTGACATATCTTACTTGTGGCATATAGGGTAATAGGTAATAAGTCATAAATGAATGATGATAAAACTGAGGGCATGCTTGTAACTCTTCTTTAAATCTTGACCTCTGACAGAGCTGATGAATGTTAGTGCTACTCCCAGGAAATTTAGCCAGTCACTTAGAAATCTGGTTGTAGTACATGTATTTGACAATTCTCTCTCCTTCCCAAACACTTCTTCAGTACTTATAGAGCAGCATATGAGCACTATTTGCAAGTTTCTCACTGTTGAGGCCACAAAAACCGTTGTGTTCACTGGCTGGGGGGTCTCTTCACTTGATTAATATAGTAACTCTCATCTCTCTGATACATCACTGTTTATTGTGAAAAAACTTTAAAAGATTGTTAACACTTCAGCCAGGATTATTCTCAGAACTCCAAGAACTGGTTATATCACCCCATATCTCTAGTCTTCAGTCACAGTTGAATACAAAATCCCTTCTTGCTTTGCTCACTGTCTGATTACAATCCCAAGTATTTTTTTTGTCTGATCTCACAGATGTATATACTCCTGCTAGAAGTTGTTTGGTTTTTTTATTATCAGCTATATGCATTTTTAACATTCTGAAAGCAAAGTATGTTATGTAGTGAATATTCATTTACGTATCACTATCAGGGTCCAACTTATAATCTAATGCCTTTTGAGCTGAGGCACAAAAAGACAAAGTTCATTTTACAAGAACTTTACAAGACAATTCTTTTCATCAGCAAACAGCTCAATCTCTTCTGTATTACTGTTTGTTCAAACTGTACATTTATAAATGCACTGCATTTATGTTTCTCTTCTGTAAATACAGTTAAATTTGCTACGTATTTTTTATATCAGTGCTCTTATGTTTCTGATCGAGTGTGTTTTATGTGTAATTATTGTAAAGTTACAACAAGATGAAATGCTTTATTATTGTTGTTGTTTTCTCATTGTTTCTGCATTCTTTTCTTAAATTAAACATGTTTCTTTATTTTTGTGCGAAATTAAATTATGTGCTTGTACACTGCTTTAATAGAGTTCGGTACAACACAGACTAGAAACTATTATATAATGTGTAATACCCGCACAGACCTAGAAATATATCTTTCTAGGTTTATGGGTAAAATGTCTACTACTGTGAATGTCATATTGAGACAAAAATTCAGAGAAATAAAATGATGCATTTGATCAAAAACTCCAAACCTTAGGCTCTAAATACTAAAATTTTTTGTGGTGCACGTGACAAAAAGAAAATCCGGTAAAGAAATCTAAGAGCTAAAAATTTTCAGAAACATAGTAACAAGATAATCAATCCAAGTAATTAAAATTCTACATTCAGCTGAAATTAAAACACGAACAGTGGTTATTTATTTTGGCCAAGAAACAATTTATTTATTGCATGTTTTTTGTTAGATTTCTTCTTCCCCGCCCATCCCCGGTTACCTTTCCATAAGCAGTTTTGAAAGCCAGTGCAATTGCCTGTCTCTGCTCATTGCTATGGTTTCCCAACACGTCTATGACCGCATCTTCATCAGTGCCTTTAGTTACCAAATAGACAAAGAAATGAAAGCATTTTGAAGAGAATTTAGGCACAATATAATTTTCGCATTCAAATACCAATTAAGGTGAATACGCATGCGCGCGCAATCACTTATCACAAGTACTCAAGCTGCACTGTTCAAGTATTTTTAAGTATGTTAATAGAGTATATTACTTTAAATTAAATTACTTAACCGTCTCATTGCGTAATTAAAATTATAGAAAGTTATTCACTACATGTATACATATATTTGTATAAAAGGGTGGATGAAGGGGTGTACGAAAAGAATATAAGTAGAACTGTGGGTGTGAGATATTAATATAAGAATAAACCATGGCGCTACCCTAATTTAATGAGAATAAGGGAAAGGAGGGGTGGTGCTGTTAATGGCATAGCCCGCTTGAATCAATTCTGCTCAGGGCTTGTACCCGATGAAGGTGGTAATGTTTGACACAAAGTTGGAGGTAACTGAGTAACGACGACAAAATACATCATGATGAAAGGAAACACTTTATAACGACTGTTTACAATCAGAACTGCATCTATTTTAAAAAAGAGATAAAATCATCGCACATGGAAAGTCCGTGCATAGTTTAAACGATAATAAACTACTGTTGATGACCACTCGTCTAATACATTTCTAACCTAATTCTTAGCAAAGAATGAGCAGGACCCGTCTGAAATGCAGTACAGAGAGGCAACACAGTACACGGTATACATTAAGAAATAAACAGTACAAAATACACAACAGTAACAAAATACCACAATACACAGTGATAACACAGGGTACACGATATACATAAGCAAATAAACAGTAGATCTACACAATACTGAGTTGCAACAAAATGTTACAATGCACAGTGATAAAACACAGTACACGATATACATGAACAAATAAACAGTACATAATACACATTAGTAACACATTACCACAACAAACAGTTAAACAACATATATTAACAAATAAACAGTACACAGGAGAACACATAACCACAACTCACTGTTCGATATACATTACACAACAACAATATATAATACACAGTAGCAACACATTCACAGAACACATGGTATACAGCACACTGTGCACAGAAACACATAATACACAATAACACCATATTACCAAAGCACACACTGCATTGCAACAACATAATACGCAATGCACAGTAACAATCATTACCAGAGCATATAATCACAGTAGCAACACATTACTATAACACAGAACACAATAGCAACACATTACCACAGTACACAACACGCAGCAAAAATTTACCTAAACCGGCCATGGCTTTCCGTAGTTTTGCTGCCACATTTCCAGCATTAAAGTCATGAACAGGGTGAATTGTGCCCTGAAGAAAATGAAATGATCTTACAACAGCATTATTAATTAAATTGATTATAATAAATATGAACTGCACATGCCTATAAAAAATAAAACAAATATTGGCATAAATTATTTAGCCAGTCAATGTCTGTTTCACTCTGTTCTTCTTGTCCCAATCCTGATAACCCATAGGACCTATTTAGGTCAAATTACATAATTTCAGACATTACCCAGTGCAAAACATACCATTTCCGACATTACCGAGTGATGTACACACCATCTTCTGGCATTACCCAGTGATGTATACACCATCTTCTGGCATTACCCAGTGATGTACACACCATCTTCTGGCATTACCCAGTGATATACACACCATCTTCTGGCATTACCCAGTGATGTACACACCATCTTCTGGCATTACCCAGTGATATACACACCATCTTCTGGCATTACCGAGAGATATACATATCATTTCAGACATTAACGAATGATGTACATACCATTTTGAGGCATTATCGAGTTATATATATAATATATGCAATTCCAGGCATTACCGAGTGATATACCATTTTAGACTACAACACTGTACTATCTCAGATACTGTCGACTGGAGAGTTATAATATTATCGTTTCGGAAGTTGACAAATATTAAAAGTTCTTCTATAATAATAAATCAATCGTAGCCTATTCATTCCTCCTATTATTTTTATAAATATGTCGTGTTGTATTCACTCCTCTTATTATTTTTTTATTATTGTTTAAAATAATAAAAGCCTATTCATTCCTATTATAGTTAATCAAACTTAACCTATTCATTCCTGTTATAATTATTAGAAATCTGTAGTAGTATAGCCATTCCAATCAATCGTAGCCTGTTCATTCCTCTTATTACTATTAATTAATCTAGTCTATCATTCCCCTTATTACTATAAATTAATCGCAATCTGTTCAATTGGAAAACTGTCACACAAACATCATAGACAATAAACCCCAACAGAAATTAAATGGAATTTACCGCCTTGCTCTTAATTAACTTCAATATCAGTTCATCTGTGTACTGACTACAACATATATGTAAATAAATTAATTAAAAGTGACTCATGCACACCGAACCCAAGCCTAAGCCCCACTATGCCGATAGCACCAAAAGGACATAACACAGCATATCTCGGCTGCCAAACTTTGGGATAAACTTACACAAGCTCACATACAAACATACCGGCCTACTGCCTCAGAAAGCTCGTTGGCGCCTCAATCATAATTATCATAATTATTTGAAGTTAACCGCCGCGACATATGAGCAATCCAAACTAGAACCAGTTATAGAGTGGGAAATGTCAGGCTGCTGCCATTCAGTTGCAAATCGTTATTCTACACCAGGGGTCGGGAACCTTTTTGTCTGAGAGAGCCATGGACACAACATATTTTGAAAAGTAATTCTATGAGAGCCATACATTATGTTTAAAACTAAAAATTCAAGTAAATGTGTAATTTTGTGTAATTTTCACACTAAAAGTACAATAATTATGTCTCTAATTCTTTTTAATAACATTATTATGCTGTTGCTAATCAATAATGAGAATTTCTTCCCATTAATGCGACTTCTGGTGCTGCATGGCTTTGCTGATGGCTTTGTAGTCTGGTTGATACGTTTTGAGGTTAAGCTTCATGCAGGTGTTGAGACTTCCATCCGTTAAACGTGATCGCAGGTTGGTCTTAATGTTCTTTAGATGTGAGAAAGACTGCTCGCATGCATACGTAGAGCCAAACATTGTCAGTACAGCAATACTCACACGCTGCAGTGTATGGTATGTGACGGGAAGCGCGTTCCAAGTTTTGACAATCAGCTGGTCTGCGTGTTGAAGTTTTTTAATTTCTGCCCACTTGTGTTGGCTCGCCAACTCTGCTTGCTGTCGTGCAAGTCTTTCCAAATCTTCATTCAGTGACTTGAACTTATTCACCCACATGTCTGAGGCCTTCAGGTCAGCAGCTTGGAGCTCAAAATCTCTGACGGAGACACCGGGGATGCAACTCAGGTCAGTGCTGTCCACTGCACACTCGTGTGGATGGGTGATGAACTTAAAAAGACGGGTGTGCTCGCGAAATTCTCCAAAGCGCGCTTTAAATGGCTGCAGGAGATTAGACGTGAAGCCTGCTAGCTGCTGAAGATTAAGATGTTGAGCAGGGTCACTTGATGTGCACATATCTTTGAACTCTCCCAGTTTTTCAAAGTGTAGTAAACGACCTGTTTCAATGTCGGTGATGAAGAGTTCTAGCTTGTTTTCAAATGCAAACACTGCTTGTTGCAGGGATAAGATTGTGTTTCCAATGCCTTGCATTTTCACATTGAGCTGATTTAGATGTTCAGTCATGTCTACGAGATAATAGAACTTCAGAAGCCACTCAGTGTCAGATAACTCGGGATGCTCGACATTCTTCATTTCAAGAAAAGTCCGGATTTCGCTCAGACAAGCCGCAAATCGGCTGAGCACCTTCCCCCTTGACAACCAACGCACGTTGCTGTGCAGAAGCAGACCAGGATAATTATTCCCAACCTCATCAAGCAGTGTTTTGAACTGGCGATCATTTAATGCTCGGGCAACAATAAAGTTGACTACCCGAACCACCAGTGACATCACCTCACCAAGCTGTTCGCCACACATCTGAGCACAAAGCGCCTCTTGATGGAGGATGCAATGAAAGCTTATGATGCGTCTGTTTTCATGCTCACAAAGAAGAGCGACAAATCCTCTGCTTTTCCCAACCATGCACGGAGCACCATCAGTGCACACCGAAACAAGTTTATTCATCGGTAGATTTTTTTCTTTAGCGAACTCAGTGAAGGACTCAAACAAATCCTGCCCTCTTGTTGTGCCTTTCATAGACAACACAGCAAGACTTTCCTCATGTATCACCGACAACATACCTTGCAACCACGCTGAACTGGGATAAATTACTGACGTCTGTTGACTCATCCAAAGCGAGAGAAAAAAACGGTGCCGCATTTATGTCCTTGACTTGCATTGCCTCAATTTGATTTGACATCACGATGCTACGATCGTGAACAGTTCTTGCCGACAGAGGCATGTCTTTTATCCGTTTAATTATTTTGTCCTTATCTGAAAAGTCATCAAAAAGTTCATTGGCAACATCAAGCATGAATGCTTTGGCATACTCCCCATCTGTGAATGGCTTTCCGTTTCTCACAATAGCTAAAGCGCCAGCAAAGCTAGCCGAATTCAAGTCACCTTGTTGGGTCCAAACACGGATTTGATGCTGACTAGCTTGCACTCTTGATAGCAGTTCTTGACATGCTTTCTTCCTGCTGTCTCCCGCAGGATATTTCGATGCAAATGTAGAATGGCGTGTCTCGAAGTGTCGCTTTACATTTGACCGTTTCATAGATGCAATTTTATCACTGCATATTAGACACACTGCAGAACCCGTTCTCTCCACAAAGGCAAATTCCTCTGTCCATTCCTGCTGAAAAGTACGATACTCATCGTTTTTCTTTCTTTTAGCCATCTTGTCAAAAGGGTTTCTAAAATTAGTTAGCTGACCACGCGATTTAAACGAAACTTTCTGATCCGACAACAATCTGTTGTGCGGACCCTTTTGCACATACACACATCGGCCGCTATTTTCGAAAGCTATATATGGCAGCCCCAGTTGAACAATGTCAGATATAGACACAATGACATGTATTTTTGTCACTTTTCCATAGAAATCCACGCTTTTAGTAAGGTTGGACTTCCACCAAGGAACAGCTAGCAGTTGAAGTCTGAGTTATAAAGTGAACTCAGGAACCGGCTGCAATGCATAGTTAATCATGTTTCAGACTCGTGTGACAATAATGATTTATATGGGCCTAATAACAGCAGTGTTAATCATTCTTTACAATTTCCACTAACTTACAATTTACATTATGTGAAAATCCAAACATCTAAAATTCTAAATCTTTACAATATATTTCTCCATTAATCCAAAGTTGCTAGTAATACGATTTAACTAATGAATACGTGGCGGGTTTTGACTCTCCCGTGATAACAATTAATCAACGGTAGTTCAATTACATACACGTGGTGTCCTCACCACTACTATAAATGTAATATCGCTGTGCCACTTAGCTTTGTAGAAAATATATTATCAATCAGCAATAAAATGCACAAGAAAATTCTACATACATTCACAATACAAAATATATAGAATTAATTCAACTCAACACAGAGAAATCAAGATATTACCACTATGTTGTGTTCTGATATTTCTCCATTAATCCAAACTTGCTAGTTATACAATTTAACTAATGAATACGTGGCAGGTTTTGACTCTCCCGTAATAACAATTAATCAACGGTAGTTCAATTGCATACACATGGTGTCTTCACCACTACTACAAATGTAATATCACTGTTACATGCCAGCATTTATTTAAAGACCCTGCTCCAGAATTAAGATTTAGATTAATTAAATTTCAGGATTTAGATTAATTAAATCTCCTCGCTTATTCTGAAACAGGCTGGCTGCCCAGATTTATCCTTCAGTCTGACTAAATTTAACCTCGTAGTTAGGACACGAAATTCAGTGACAGATAAACCTGTGTGACTTCACATTCAATAGTTTGAATATAATAATGAAAATACAATCAACATCATGCTCATGCGTGTTACAATTAAAATGCGACATTGCTTACGCAAGAGAATTTAAATCATTCAAAGAAAACATTTAGATTTTAGATTTTAGAAAGTGAATATGAATTAAAATCACGCACATACGCGTTACAAGTATAAACGCGATTATACACATTGTTTACAAACTTTACATCAAGGACTCTTTACATAAAAATAATCATATGAACGTGCACCAACGTTCTGTGGTTACAATTCCGTTAATTTAGCATTATAAACCATTGTCTCACAATTCGACAATTACTGTAAAGAATGTAATGTTTCTAGTTTAGCCATACTGTTACCAAGCCACGTGTCTAGAGAAGGTTGCAGTAAAGATATAATTTCTACATTAACAATCTCGCACATTCACACAATGATAACTTAAATAAAATGCAAGTTATAATTTAAGAAATCGATGTGTTTACCTTGTTCAATACACGAAGGTTATCGACACAGCGGGTTAGGCTTATTGGCTGATTGACTCGCGGAATAATTTGTGCCGCCGGACAACGTTCCAAAGCGGTTGTTCCTCGCAGAGTACCGATTAACATTCAAACCTGGTTTATAAAGACTCGTGAATTCAGACAGAGAACCGTTATGTACGCACGTAGCGCTTGGGTGGTCCAGCTGTGCGTGCAATGTCCGTAGAAAGGGTCAGCCATGCCGCGCGCTGACACGGTCGTAAACCACGGACCCTAAAAGTGCCAGCTATCGGAGACTGGCAAGTCCGAGGAAGTAAGTATAATTTGCCCCGACCCTATTACAATCGCTGTGCCACTTAGCTTTGTAGAAAATATATTATCAATCAGCAATAAAATGCACAAGAAAATTCTACATACATTCACAATACAAAATATATAGAATTAATTCAACTCAACACAGAGAAATCAAGATATTACCACTATGTTGTGTTCTGATAGATCCGGTCCTAGTAATGAATGGACGCTCTAATTTTATCCATGTAAATCGAGTGCAATGCAGGTGTGCGTCTAACATGGCCCGTTCATTCAGGGGTCTATAATGAATGAAAGTAGAGGTCAATTCACAACTTAGCGCTACGTCACATTATCTGAAAACAAGTGACCGTACATGGATAGTTAGTATCCGACTTTTGATGCGACCTTCACCTCTGGTTTTAGCCGGTTTCTCTGAAGGAGTAAACAAGGTATTTCATCAGTCTCTAAGCCTAATCACTAACGGATGTCTCTTTATGGAGGCGTAAGACTGGGAAAACTCAGTTTTTTTTTTTATAATCGAACATTTGTCTGAGAGCCAGTTGCAGCCATCAATAGAGCCACATATGGCTCGCGAGCCATAGGTTCCCGACCCCTGTTCTACACTCTACAGGACGCATTGTGTGCGAGGCAACTATCACAACCATTCAATCTCAGCAGCCAGCGGTGACGTCATAACATAGACTTGATTTGAACTGGTCTCCAACAGAACGTATCATGAACGGAGACAACAATTACAACCACTCAATCTTAGCAGCCAGCGGTGACGTCATAACATATACATGATTGAACTGGTCTCCAACAGAACGTATCATGAACGGAGACAACAATTACAACCACTTAGCAGCCAGCGGTGACGTCATAACATATACGCCATTGAACCAATTTAATAGCGAATTTAATTACTTCAGTTGTATTAAAATTTTAAATAATGTAATTAAAAAAGAGTGAGAGAAGTTAAACATAGGCCAACTAAATAAACCTATTAATGGACTCGTGTGTTCAGCTAACAAAAATCGAGGTTGACTTTATTCAGCGCCATATATTGAATTTATTTACACAAAGCTTGCATTTTGCTAATTTGAAGATAGAGTTATTTATATATCATATATATCAGTTAGATTAGTAATCAGCCGTGGGAAAAGATCGGCTTATAAGCTAAAGTACAAGCGTTGGCCGAAAAAGGGCAGTTCAAGAATTTCAAAAGTGTTCCAAACATTTCGGAAAATACTGTTGACATAGGGAAACTGGAAGCGGATTTATAACAAGGTGGAGCCAGATTTTTTGTTGGTTTTGGTCAAATAACGAGAATACATAAATCAAAAGGCTAAAATTAAACTGACTCGGTCTCGATCGTGAAGCAGAGTTGATTTGTAGACAATAAATTTTGCAGACAGATCAATTCTGTTAGCTGTCTTAATCAGTCCCCTGTTTTGTGATAGTGTTGCTATATAATTCCACACAATTTGTCAAGATCTTTAACCGTTATTTGATAATAAGAATACGAGTAAAATTTTTGTGGTTTTTTTTTTAATTTTGTTTTGTTTCGTTCTTTGTTTAAGCTGATAAGCATTTAAGTATTACATGTATCTATTCGTTTTTCGAGTTAAGGCCCTTTATGCAAGTCGTTCAGGAGAGCGTTCTTTTCTTCGTACGGGTGTTTTAATCACAACAGGTAATAAAACCGTTAAAGGTGTTTACCACCGGAAACTACACAAATACTCTCATTTATTTTCTGATAAAAACCGCGTGTTTTTCATTTAAAGACCAAGAGGAACCACACAGTACCTGCCACAAATTGACACGTATGCACACAATTAGTCAACACTACAGGCAAAAGTGGGAATTTCAAAATGTAGAAATACTATTTTAACGTTAAAAGCCGTACACAGTCCAGGCTCACGTTCATACTAATGATGGTCAAACTGTGATATACAAAGAAAATACGGTTTCTAGAATGTTGCTTAAAGGAATATTATTTTAAAGAAGGATTTTTTTTCGCCAGGTAAGAATCAATACAGCATACCAATAACGTGTGGGTTTTTTTTTATTTAATGGATATACAAAGAAAATACGTTTTCTAGAATATGTTGCTTAAAGGAATATTATTTTATAGAAGGATTTTTTTTTCGCCAGGTAAGAATCATAATACAGCATACCAATAACGTGTTTTGTTTTCTTAATGGAAATCTGAAGTTTTAGATGTCAATTTTTATTTTAAAGGTAGACTGAAACTTGGTTCAAATTTGTTGTTCGCATTATCCAGCTTCCATTGTGATCTAGTATTGTAGTCTTTTATTTTTTTTTAAAGCATAAGGCCAGCAGACCTACCAGCCTTAGTGCCAAATCTGTACAATATACATTTTAAAAAATATATTACGTGTTCTGTTTATGCTACGCCCTAAATCTCAGGCCTTGCATACTCGACACGGAAATGCCCATTTCTATAGTGAGTGTCACGCTGTCAAGTTAGAGTAAACAAAAGGGACGACCACGACTCTGGGGAGGGGGGGGGGAGTTGAGGCGGAAAATTATATGTCGGCCGCCTTTCTAAATCTTTGCAACACGGAAATGGGGGTCTGTTGACAGATAAGAAAACCTCAGTAATACATAGAACCAAACGCGCTGATAAAATGCATGTAATCGTGTTGTCAGAATTAGATCTTTTTAAAAATATATTATGTGTGCTCTATAATGCATCTATACAGGCTTATAATTCAACCAGAATCGGCTGTAATATTATGACGGGGTAGGCTATAATACTTTGACGATGAACACTCACTCATTCGTCATCTTTGCCATTGAGTTCCGGCCTTCCTCGCCGACAACAGTTTGTGGAGGCCTGCAGCTATGCAGTGTTGTCGGAATGTGTCTGAGTTAGCAGGTGACAGCTTTTTGCAGCATGTGAGTGACTAAGTGTCGAGTCTCTATCATGTGGATGTCATTCTCAAACCCATATCGGCGGCAAATGGCGAGTGAGATGTTTATGACGTCAGCGTTTTAAATCTAGAGAGAATACTTCTACTCATACCCTAACCTAGCTAAGTCAGTTATACCTACACACTAACCTACCTACCTATCTATATCACCTCTACCTACACATTAACCTATCTATATCACCTCTACTACACACTAACCTATTTACCTTTCTATATCACCTCTACCTACACACTAACCTATTTACTTTTCTATATCACCTCTACTACACACTAACCTATTTACCTATCTATATCACCTCTACCTACACACTAACCTATCTACCTATCTATATCGCCTCTACCTACACACTAACCTATTTACCTATCTATATCACCTCTACCTGCAAACTAACCTATTTACCTATGTATGTCGCCTCTATTAACACACTAATCTAGTAGGGTCATTCTACCTCACCCACTCAATAAGTTAATTAAAATTCATCACTTACTTCATATCAGCAAAACTAGGTCACAGTTACCCACTCACTAGCAAAGCTACGTCTATCTGTCTCCACCCACACACTAACTTAGGATCTCTGCCATCAAATCTAAACCAGGCTGCATGTATCCACGCACTAACTTAACTGGTTACATCTAACCGCAGAATAACTCAGTTGATCACTTCTATCTCTATCCACACACTGATAGATACTTTCTACTTCCACCTACACACTAACCTAACTGGTTCATTCTATCTAAACTCACTCAGCTTAGCTAGGCCATCTCTACCTACATTCACACACTAACCTAACTGGTTCATTTCTATCTAAACTCACTCAACTTAGCTAGGCCATCTCTACCTACATTCACACACTAATTTAGCTGGATCACCACTATCCTCATAAAACCCAACTAGTGACCCACACATAGTTAGTTAATCCTTCCACACAAATCTGATAAACTGAAATACATGCATTTTTATAAACGATTCTTCACCTATCAGTTTTCATGAGGCTGCCTACAAAGTAATTTCGTACACCTACCAAATCGATATGAATGCTAAGATTTTTTTGATTTTTTTTTTTTTGGGGGGGGGGAGAGAAAATATAGTTTAGTTTGAGCACTCCTTAGAGATACGTCAATAATGGATATTTTAGAAAATCTAATATAGTGATCAATATGACGAATTTTCCATTATTTATTTACCTATTTTTGCTGATGTCAGGTTTAAGTCGCTTCATTTAAAGAAAACCCGAATAAAATACTGTTAAGCATATTTTAAAATTGAGACTCGGTATATTTCGTTGTTCTAGGCCTCTCACGCTAGTGACAGAGTGATATTTAGCCATGGTTTGACATTTTCATCTTTAGAGATGACGAATCTAATGACAGAGTGATATTTAGCCATGGTTCGACATTTTCATCTTTAGAGATGACGAATCTAGTGACAGAGTGATATTTAGCCATGGTTCGACATTTTCATCTTTAGAGATGACGAATCTATGGCAGAAACAGGTGTGAACGAGTCAGCTTTGTTACGATTGCTTAGTCACTGAAACGATCAGTATCGAACACACCCATATTTGGAAATGTATATGGAAGATTTGTTACGAGTGCTCCATACCCGATTAAGGAAGGCTTTGTACCCAAGTGGTCAACCGTGGCATGTCTGATTGAGGAAGGCTTTGCTACCCAAATGGTCAACCGTGGCATGTCTGATTGAGGAAGGTATTGGTTTCCAAGTTTAAAATTTGTCCTATCAAACCCTATTCTTCATCTCAGCTTCACACACACACACACACACACACACACACACACACACACACACACACACACACACACACACACACAAACACACACACACACTATAATCAATCACAGCTGTCAAACATAAAATTCATATTACCTAATTTTAAAATTTGCAGCATAAGGAAAATTTCCTAAACGTGTCTGTATGCGTGTGTGTACAGAGGACTTCCGTATATCATCGTGTCTGTATACGTGTGTGTATTTGCTGTACAGAGGACTTCCGTATATCATCCTCAGGCTCGGTAAATATTATGGAATGCAAGTTTATAAAGCAAATTTCTTTACAGCTTCTGTTTTGCTCAGTTTAATATAGAAAAAAATCAGGACAACTGCTACAGCTCACCTTTGCAATAAACAATCATTGATTTTCTGACTGATCGTTTTAATCCAGTGACAAAATACACAATGTATTTTTTAGTGCAAATTTTATTTTGTTTATTGCATCTTTCTTTTCTTGCGGGGAAACTGTTTAGAACTTTAGAGTGAGTCATTACGGCCTGAGAACAGCGATAAGGCCGGTTTTAGTGTGTATGCACTGGTAACTTGTGACAATATTCTCGGCAAAATCGCTTTGAAAGCAAGGAAGAAATTTTTGCTGCAAGGAAAACAGCTAAGTTATTATCTGAAAATTGAAGTGGGGAGGGGGGGGGCTGTTTGAAATTATTGAAATTAACACAAGCCGGATGTTTGCAGTCGATATAAAGGCACAGTAAGTCAAAGGGCGTGGTTTGAAGCTTGATGTTGATAGGCCCAGTTCGAGTGCTCGTGTTACGCACCAATAGTTTGTATTAAAACTGATTTTGAGAATTATACACAATTAAAATTAGCTTTTAAAAGAAATGGGAAAATTATATGCTCTTTTAGTGATCAGTCATGGAAAAGGAAAAAGATTAGGAAAAGCTATGTTAAGTGCTGATGGAAAATAGCCGTGGCAATCCTGATTATGGAAAGCTATTTATTGTCCAAGTGCTGACAGAGTTGTCGGTCATGATGTGCCTTATTAGGGACTACTGCACTAGTATAACTTTCGTAGAACGTTGAAAGGGGTAAACGAAAAACGTGGATAGCGCGTTAAAATGGCTGACGTTTAAAATAAAGATTAATATATTTTCCTTATTTGACCACAGTCTTCACACACACACACACAAACACACAAACACCGCTCCATCTTTGTGCCCAGGTATTAAAGTATTGTCTAAATTCTTAAATCGTGACGACACATTTGTAATAGAGGATGTTGTAGGCCTTTACACATTTGCAGTGTATTACAGGCCAATATGAATACAACTGAGTGTTGTGCATGTGCATGTATGTATGCGCATATGTGTGTGTGTGTATGTCTGTAAAGAGACACAATAATGAAAACCAGTGAGGAACAGATTATTGGCCAAATTAAAAACAATTACAAACCGTGAACATCTTAAACATCACTGTTGTATTGGGACCTTCTCTGTCTACAACATTTGAACATTTTAAAACGAAATAGAGAGAAAGACCAAGTGAGTTAGGACCCTGAATTTTGCGTTGGAATATGGATGGAATATACAAGTGAAAAGAGCACTGTTAATCTGTTAAAATGTTCAAGATTGATGAGGCAATCTTAATCTGTTAAAATGTTCAAGGTTGATGAGGCAATCTTAATCTGTTAAAATGTTCAAGATTGATGAGGCAATCTTAATCTGTTAAAATGTTCAAGATTGATGAGGCAATCTCGCTGACATAAATAATTTACACGCACGCACATACACGCTTTTCTTCGTTCTCATCATCTCCTGTTATTCTCGACATTCTGTTATTCTGTCTGTCATTATCATCATTGTTTTTCTCGACATTCTGTTATTCTGTCTGTCATTATCATCATTGTTTTGTCATTTTCGGAATTAGTGAACACTAGCTGTACAGTGACCTTTCTGTGAAACACTTACACTGTAAATCAATAATATAAACGGAATTACTGTTATTTTGTTTTCTCTACCAAAAAAAAAAACCTGTTTTCACTGCGCAATAGAGAAGCCTGTTTGATATAAGCAGTGGTAGCATTTTAATTAGTGCGACTATTCAAATAATATTGTATTTTAATCAGTGTTTATGAAATTTTGGGGGTAGGGGCGTTTAAATAGTTAGCTTTTCGGCCGTCACGCTTTGGTGCAAGTTACTATCCCCACCATGCTTTGTGGCCTTTCAGCAGACGGGGCCCAAGATTTGTTTCTTTTTAAAAAATTATATAAGATTTGTACATTTTTAAATTAGTACTTGGGATTTAATTTTTTATTTTTTTAAAATACAGGTTCGAGTCCAGTGCTCCTACGGAGAGACGTTGATAGCTAGACTTGAATAAGATCACTCTGTGTGAATCAGGGAGAAAGTAAAGCATACTTTTTCCAGAGATGGGGTGTGTGTGTGTGTGTGTGTGTGTGTGTGTGTGGAAAGGGTAAGTGGGTGGGTTGGATCATATTAGATTTTGTTGCGAGCGGAAGTGACGCTACTATTTACGATATGTAATGATTCATTCAGTCCATGCTTCAGCGTGGGCATGGTTCTCGACTGATTAATCCTTTCACATGTGTTTCAGTCATAGCCGCGTTGAAAAGAAAAGTGCTTTCTTATGCGCCACTGAGTCAGGTTTTGTGAAGTGTGTACATAATTTATTTTCTCAGCTTGTGAGAGTAAAATGGAAAGTCGGTGGCTGTTAGTGTCGGTGTTCGCCGACTGCCGCTCTTCATTGCTTACGTTTATCGAGATACTCATGAACTCAAAATACTCAGACTTGATACTAGTAATTTTACACAAAGAAGCGTTCACGGCTTGCAATTGCTTTTATAACTTACAGTATATAACCGAAATGATTGGTCCAAACCGCGCGCTTCCTTTTCAACCAGATCCTCCAACAAAGTACATTGAAGGAATATCACCCCAATTAAAATAATGATTAAAATAATAATGCTATTCTGACTAGTCACACGGGGACTAGTCGCAGTGATTAGGCCTATACTTACACCTGATTAGTCTCTGTGATTAAAATACTATAATATACTGACTAGTCGCTGTGATTAAAATACTATAATATACTGACTAGTCACTAGGTATGTGAACGTGCCAGGCCCCTACTATTCTAACATCAAGATGCTCGGCTAACCACCACCTATTACCTAATGTAATATATTTTTAAAAGCATAGTGTGCCCTAATGTAATATATTTTTAAAAGCATAGTGTGCCCTAATGTAATATATTTTTAAAAGCATAGTGTGCCCTAATGTAATATATTTTTAAAAGCATAGTGTGCCCTAATGTAATATATTTTTAAAAGCATAGTGTGCCCTAATGTAATATATTTTTAAAAGCATAGTGTGCCCAAGTTTACATCATGAAAGATGCAAAATAATCCATAACTGAGCCCGGCTGCTTCGGTGACGTACGTAGGCCGGCTCGACCCGTGGCGATGGCAGTTAAAAACCGGCTCAAGCTCTTTACCCCGAAGATCGCTGCCACATCTCCTGCAGTTCACAGTGTATACGCCGTGTACAACATATTTTATCTCCAAGCACATCGATTGGCGGGAGGCTAGTCAATCCATGCTACTCTCAATGAAGCGCCATTCAATAAGCGTCTTTTTGGAATTTCAAGGCCATGAAGCTCTGTTCTAACCGAGGCGTGTCGAGCTAACGTTAGCTAGACTATATTATGACTGACATCAGTCGGCAAGCCGCCGCCTATATTGATCATTGCCGAGGGTAGTTTCGAGTCACCGATGTATGTCGATTGCTTATAACTGAAAAACTAATAATAATATTAGTATGTCTCTACAAGGCATGTCATGATTTAGTTTGAAGTATTAATTATAAGCGCAGTCACACGCATGAAAAAAAAATTCAATTAAAATAAAACTTTTAAGTAGGCTAACTGACAATTGCGCGGACCGGCTTTGATCACTTATTGGCATTATTAATTAACTTAATGATACATAGTTCTTGTCATTAGATGTATTTGCTTTTGTTTGAAACCTTGTGCATGTACTTGCATATCCGTGAACATGTAAATATGTGCTTTATGTATGCGCGTTCGTTTGCAAGAATACTGAATCGAAGTATTAAAAAAAAAATTACAGTAATCCAAAATATTTACAACCACGTTTGTCTTCGACCAATACAGCATCGTTATGATACATATCTTTTCGTCAAAGTGATAAATAAGTAAAACACATAGATACTTACCGGCATGCTTCACTAACAGGTGCGTGGGTATTGAGTGGCAAAACAAAATTCTCGAGCAAGCTCTTAGATGTGCACTGCGAAGGGCCGCTAGGAATTCTGAAAGTCTATTTTTCCCCCCATTTCCCCACCTCCTTGTGTGGGCGATTGGCCAATCAAAATGCATTTTCAACTTGAGGCCTTAGACAGGTTCCGCAAAATTTATTGTTGGCTTGCACTTTTAATGTTAAGCATGTCTGTACCTAAAATGACTTAAGTAAAAAACAAGAAAAAAATTATTTTGAGAAATATGTCGTATATTCTGTTTAATAACATTAAAAGAAAATTACATTTTTGTTAAAGGTGTGCTTCAAATCGAATGATATAACCTGTTACAGATATCGCATTTCCCTATTAAACTAGACACTAAAAATGTACTCCAATGACCTTTATAGAAACCTGAACTTTAGTGCTGTTTTTTGGAATTTTATTTGGATTTTTTCACTGATTCGGCTTACAATTTTTTGTAGAATATATAAAACACACATAAACACGTGTACTTTCACGTGTCACGTGGTATTGGTGGTTTTCAGTATATTATAAAAGAAAACAATTAATATGTTCGAAATACAAATCTTTTTATAGCTAATGCTTAAAAGTACAAACACAAAATACATTTGATTTCTTTTGAGAAGAGTAGGGGAGAGGATAGGGCCGTTTCATTATATTAAGAAAATAAAATTATAAAGCTGAAAGTTAAAACTTTCAAGGGGATATAGCTCAGTGGTAGAGCATTCGACTGCAGATCGAGAGGTCCCCGGTTCGAACCCGGGTGTCCCCTTCTTTTGCAAGCTTTGTGTGTGCATTGTCGCAAAGAGAAATTACAAATTTATTGAAATTTTGTGTGTGCATTGTCACAAAGAGAAATTACAAATTTATTGAAATTGTGTGTGTGCATTGTCGACCATTAATAGTCATACCTTAGTATTCCTCAAAACCACCTCACTTGCAGAAGACACCACATACCACGTAATACCGCTCTCATGAAAGATAAGTGCAGATGTGTTAAATCAACAGATCTTCGTAATGCGCTCGTACAGCAAAAAAAACAAAAACAAAAAAAAAAAATGAAATAATCTTTTATTGATATACTAATGGTATTCAACAAGACTGCTATATCGACTTTTTGCTGTATAAATGTACTAATGTTGATATGCGGCAAATGAAGGCTTAGTTCAATTAACAATCAAAAGTCTAACACGACAACGGTTAATGCAGTTTATCACACACAAACACACTGAGGTAAATAACATGCCTGCGTCAATAAGACTAATAATTATGATTATGCATGAAACTAAAAATTGTTTGGAATGACGCTAGACAACGGCCTCGAGACTGGGTTATTCTGGGTTAGACTGGGTTATTCTGGGTTAGACTGGGTTAGACTGGGTTACGAGCGACAAAGGCGATCGCTCGAGAGTAAAAACATGTAAATCAATTGGCATTTATTGGGTTTTCGGAAGTTTTTTTCGAGAGTAAAAACATGTAAATCAATTGGCATTTATTGGGTTTTCGGAAGTTTTTTTCGAGAGTAAAAACATGTAAATCAATTGGCATTTATTGGGTTTTCGGAAGTTTTTTTCGAGAGTAAAAACATGTAAATCAATTGGCATTTATTGGGTTTTCGGAAGTTTTTTTCGAGAGTAAAAACATGTAAATCAATTGGCATTTATTGGGTTTTCGGAAGTTTTTTTCCAGGGGCAATTTCGTCCGTCGGAATATACACTAATTTTATCATTCCATTCTGAGAGTAATAGGTTCGAAGCGTTCAACTTCCGTTAAAATAGCTCTTAAGTTTTGGGTGTTGATAGCGCATGCGTAAGTCAGTCACGTGACTAGATAAATCTATTACTCTCGCTATTAACATAAGTATTAAGAGTTGATGATAGCGTCCGAAGATCCAATCCACCAGTTCGGTATTTTACTTTTTAGCTCTAAGGAATCAAATTGAGGAGAAGGAAGGCCCCTTGTATCACATCAGTCATTTGATACGGATAACAGGAATAAATCACTAGAATATAAAGTTTGTGAAAACATCGAAACGTTCATGTGTAACATGTTCTAAATTCATTTGATGTCTGTTTAATTACTTTAAAATAAATTAGAGAAAAATTTACTTTTTTAAAACTTTCGCAATGTCTACAAAAGCGTTTCAAGACATACATTGTTACATCTTCAAAGCACTCTTATGTAGGAAGACCTATGTACTCATGTATAGGAAGACCTCTATGTACTCATGTATTGGAAGACCTCTATGTACTCATGTATAGAAAGACCTCTATGTACTCATGTATAGAAAGACCTCTATGTACTCATGTATTGGAAGACCTCTATGTACTCATGTATAGGAAGACCTCTATGTACTCATGTATAGAAAGACCTCTATGTAATGGAAGACCTCTATGTACTCATGTATAGGAAGACCTCTATGTACTCATGTATAGAAAGACCTCTATGTACTCATGTATAGGAAGACCTCTATGTACTCATGCATAGGAAGACCTCTATGTACTCATGTATAGGAAGACCTCTATGTACTCATGTATAGAAAGACCTCTGTATTCGTAAGAATGAACCACTGTAAAACTTGACAGTCCAATTAGAAGTGGTTTGCTCTTCCTGTCTATATAAAACTAACAATCATTTGGTGCAATATGTTCCAGACTACATGCCAAAAAAACTGGTAACTCTCATACTCAAATAATATATGCAGTGACTGATGTCAGAAAGTTACACAGCACAATTTCTGAGTAATCAAAAGAAAACAGGTCACTGTTCTTTCAGAGTCTTAGTACAATATCTGCTCTCTGCAAGATAGGCAATCACATGTAACTAATGTTATGCAAACAAGTGATACAGTCCTGTATAAATTAATTGTTTACATGATTTTAATAATATTACTAAATGTACATAAAATTACACAGGGAAACATCTAGAGAAACAATATTATTTAAATATTATGTAGCTCTTTGTCGTACAAGGTGTTCATCTGATTATACAAATATGCAGCCGTCTGTTATATAAGGTGTTGTTCATCTGATTATACAAATATACAGCTGTCTGTTATATAAGGTGTTGTTCATCTCATTATACAAATATACAGCTGTCTGTTATATAGGTGTTCATGTAAATATTGTATCAAGTAAAATGTATTCACTGAAATAAATGTATTAATTACTCATTTTAATCTTCTTAAATCTTAGTATTTTGGTTTATGATTTTGCTAGCTAAAGTACATGTTGTATATGCATGATTTGCCTTTGTATACACTTGTATGGATGATTGGTCATTTTCTGCATTAAATTTGATACACTGATATTTATTTAATTTTAAAATAAATGATTTACATACAATTGTTAGTTTTTAACACCCTCACTTTCTAATTCATAATAAAGATAATATGTTTATTAAAAGGTGGGAAAATTGTGTAACTGTAAAAAAATAGTCAGAAAACAAACATGCTTTCAATTGGTGGCCTGTTCAGTGGGTGTCTGCCAACAATATCATGTTAGGGCATAAATTGACAAAAATGTTTGAATACAATAACAATCAGTGCACAAGATAATGCTATTATTAAGGGAGGTTCTGAGATTTCTCATCCACAAGATATAAAGATCTTTAAGTAGATTAATTACTTGGAAGATTATGAAGGGTTAATTCATTAATCTGTTCATCACAGTATATATATATACACAGTGTACACATCAAATCTTTGCAAATATGAGGCATCTACTTTATGGAGCATGCAAGTACGTGTACTTTATTCCAAAAGTCTGTGCTATATTTCCAGTGTAAAACTTTATGGAGCATGCAAGTACTTTATTCCAAAAGTCTGTGCTATATTTCTAGTGTAAAACTTTATTGAGCATGCAAGTACTTTATTCCAAAAGTCTGTACTATATTTCCAGTGTAAAACTTTATTGAGCATGCAAGTACTTTATTCCAAAAGTCTGTGCTATATTTCCAGTGTAAAACTTTATGGAGCATGCAAGTACTTTATTCCAAAAGTCTGTGCTATATTTCCAGTGTAAAACATTTATAAAGTGCCATTTTCAGTTGTTTCTGATATTTTGTTGCCTATTAAATATACTGGTGGTAGTTAAGTGTGAAGACAAATCCATTACAAGTAATATCTTCCACAACTAGTTCACACCACCCTTCAATGCACAAGTACATTAGCAGTCACTCTGGCACTCAGAATGCCCCCACCCCCCTAAACTGACTGACAGACAGATTCACTTGCTCAAGACTACTGTCAACCATAGCAGAACTTCTTACTTAAATAGCAAAAAATGGGGAAAATAAAGAACAATATGTTAAAACAAATGTTTTTTTTCTCCAGAGAGTCACACAAACAACATTGTAAATGAGTAAATAAATGTATTTTGTATATATATAGTTTGAATTTCAGCAACATAAGAAAAAAATTATCAGCAATATATATATATATACACAAATAAAATTACTTCATTTTACTAAAAACAAAGTCATTATCAAATACAAATAAGTCATTATCAAATACAAAATAAGTCATTATCAAATACAAAATAAGTCATTATAAGTGCTAAACAATGTTTCGTGTTTTTTTTTTTAAAAAAAAAACTAAACATTTTATGATTATTTTTATTTTAATCAAACAGTTTGTGATTTTCAAAGTTTCTTAATTTCACATTTATGATCAATTTTATAATGTTTTTGTTTAATATTTTGCATTCATTTTTTTAAAAAATAATTCTAATTTACTCTACAATAGTACCTTTAAGTGTTGATATTTTATTTACAATGCAAACAATACTTTTTATTTTATTTAATATAAGGCAAAGTCTGAGGTTGCAATTTTGAAGTTATTACCTCATTTGAAATAATTACAGCTAGTGTTGGTATGCAAATTGCTAGCTAGAAATTGTCTAATGTATCCTTCATGATAAAATCTCGAAAATAATGTCCATATCTCACCCTTTGGCCATATTATTTTAAAAATCTATGAGAGAAGGGACAAGGCTACATGATTAGATTGTTTAGCTTTTAATTCATCAAAAGAATGTGTTTATCAATTATGCAAGTAAAGAACATAATTATTTTGCTTTTAAAATATTAACATAAAATTTAAAAGAAATTACATGGCAAGTCGTTCTGGAGATTTAAAAAAATATTCATGCATGAATGACTGAAGATTTAAACAACTATTTTATAATTTTTATATCACATCAAGTGCACCTCATTAGTGTATTTCACAGCTATACAACAACTTTACTATTTTGTTTATTTAATTTAATAAAACTGGAACATTATTTTTTTTAATTTCACAGGAAGCACATCAAATGGACCACTATAATTATCTATTTTTAAAAAAAAATTCATAGGAAGAGTAACTAATAATAATAATAATTAAATATTTCACTATAAGTGATTGGCAAGATCAAGGGGACATAATCAGAACCATTCTATTACTATCATGAGTTCATTTCTTTCTACTTTACATTCATTTCTTTAATCTCTTTAAATGGATATTTTAAAAAGTTTTAATTTAATTACTCATTGTCAAATATTTGAGATATAATGTGACTGTTCAAACCATTTCAGGATCCCAATTGAGGCACTTTCCAAAAATAATCAGTCAAAATACTTACAAAAGTTAACTCCCCTGTATCTCAGCATAGTCTATTTATTGAGTGAGTGTTCTGTGCAGAGATCTTTTAGACACTGCTGAGATGATTAAATTACACAGGATGAATGGGACCTTTGTGATTATGGTAACTGCACTGATTTGTGAATTAAAGTGCATTCAATCAATTCCTTTGACACCCATCGATTGGAATTTCTCTTGCTTCTGTTTATTATTGCACATGTATCACAGCACTCTTAGTTATCACAGATTTAATTTAGTGGTATGAGATAAATCCACTAGAGCAAAATTTCTCACTTCACTGATGCATGAATTAACATTCATTTTGATTTAAAGAGAAAATCTCCTATAATGCACCCACCCTTACCCACATACACACATAATGTATAGTGAGATACAACATTTTAAGTAGATCTAAATCAAGATTTTAAAACTTATATTTTATAAACAAAGTCAATATCTTATCTAGATCAAGCATGTTTTATACAACATGCTGAACTAATGTACATCTCTCTCCTTAATTGTATCTTATGCCAGTCAAAACTTTATCTAGATCAATTGGGGTTTTGTTACAACATTATCAGTCAGTCCTAAATCAGTAACACTTTTGATACAAAGTCCTGATGTATAAAGTCAAAATCTTCTCTAGAACAAGCACACTAAAAAAAACCCACAACAACATTATATTATACAGATCTAAATCAGTGTCTCTTTAGATATAAAGTCCTTGATGGACAAATTCAAAATCTTCTCTAGAACAAGCACTTTAAAAAAAAAACAACATTATATTATACAGATCTAAATCAGTGTCTCTTTAGATATAAAGTCCTTGATGGACAAAGTCAAAATCTTCTCTAGAACAAGCATTTTAAAAAATCATATTTATTATGCAGATCTAAATCAGTCTCTGGATAAACGTCCTTTATGTACAAAATCAAGATTTTATTTAGATCATACACTTTTAAAACAAAATACATCATGTTAGATCTAAATCAGTCTCTCTTTAAATGCACATGTTCTTGAGGTACACAGCCTAAGCCATATCTAGATCAATCACCTAGGTTTACAAATCATAAGAGACAGTTCTGAATCTGCTTTGAGCTGTAGTTTGAAGTTGACCTCGCTGACTATGACTATAATAAAATAGAGAAGGTGTGTACAAAAGTGAACATTTAAATCAAAGTCAGTTCAACCTCAAGGATTGCCTGAATTCTGTCCTCCTGAGATCGCAGGTCACCAAGTATGTCCTCACTTCTGAAACAATCATATTTTCAAATAATTTTGAGTAATTATATAAAAAAATTATCCAGTAATCACTGCTGTAATAATTATTCAAAATATTAAATAATTATTGACAAGACACAAGGAAGAATTACTATCTCTATGAAAGAAACTGAAGACAATTATTTAGGTAATGTAAATTGGTGTACTGTTGAAATAATAAGTGCAATGTTGATATAAATTAGTTCAATAATTATGGGCAAACAAAACAGAATTGTTAGATAGTTTATTTAAAACTGACAAACATTAGATGACATTGTTATTAGTTTAATAATTATGGGCAAACAAAATAGAATTGTTAGATAGTTTATTTAAAACTTTGGCAAACATTAGACGATATTGTTTTTTAAAAAGAGAAAATAAAAAAAAATTAAAAAAATGAAGCATTGTGAAGCAGTATTTAGATAAACAAGATGATAAATTTGTATATATTATTATAAGTCTATACTATTTCTAAGTTTTATACATACATTACGTATGTATAAGAATGTAACAGAGAAAGTGTGTGTAAAAGTCTGCTTGTACATTCCATTATGTAAGATACTTATATGGATAATGCAAAAATATAAATTGAATCACAGCATTTAAAATATTATGAATTATACAAAAAAAAAAACAACAAAGATTAAATCATAGCATTTTTAAATATTTATGAATGATGCAGAAATAAAGAATAAGAAAGCATTAAAAATATTCTCCAGAGTCTGATGAACTGAAGACATTCATGAAATCACCTAAAGACTGCTAGATACCAAAGCATTAATAAGGCTTTTGGAAAGTAGCATTAAAAATGGACTGGCATGCCTGAATATTAATAAATCTGTTTGAATGTTGCAACAGACCAGCTTTTCTCAACTTTTTTTACCCTGGAAGAACCCTTGAAATAATTTTCAGGTCTCAGGGAATGCCTCAGGGAACCCCTTTATAAAAATTATTATATCTATGATGTTTTCTGTTTTTTTCAATCATGATCAACCCCCAGCAACCTCTCATGGAACCCTAGGATTCGGTGAAACCCCAGTTGAGTAAACCTGGCAAGATAAAAGCCAAATCAAACTTAAGGAGTGTGATGGAATGCAGCATCAAAGACATCAGACATACCAAAGTATTAACAAATCTTTGGACTGTAGCATTGAAGACTGATTAGACACTAAAGCACTAATAAATCTAATAGAATGCAGCATTAAAAACTGATTAGACATACCAAAGCACTGGTATACCTGATGGGATGTATCATTAAAGATTGATAAGTCAAGGCTCTGAAAAGTCTGATAGAATGTAGCATTAAAGACTGATTAGACACACCAAAGTACTGAAATGTCTGGTGGAATGTAGCATTAAAGATTGATTAGACACACTAAATTACTGAAAAGTCTAATAGAATGTAGCATTAAAGACTGATCAGACACACTAAGTACTGAAACATCTGATGGAATGTAGCATTAAACACTAATCAGACACACTAAAGTACTGAAAAGTCTAATAGAATGTAGCATTAAAGATTGATTAGACACACTTAATTACTGAAAAGTCTAATAGTAGCATTAAACACTGATCAGACACACTAAAGTACTGAAAAGTATGACAGGATGTAGCATTAAAGACACACCAAGCATTAAAAGGTTTCATGGAATGTAGCATTAAAGACTGATCAGACACAAGACATTAAAAGGTCTGATGGAATGTAGCATTTATTTACTTTATATTTACAAGAAAAAATACTCTTCAAGAGTATTTCAGCATTAAAAAGTTTGTGGGAATGTAACATTATCATTCTACATTCTCATTAAATTATAACTCTTCTAAAACATTTCTGTTTAATTTTAACTGATGAAATGCAATATTAATTTATTACCTGAAATGAAATGAAATTCCTTTCAATTTCTGGTGTTTTATGAACAGATTTTCAATTTCTGAAGCTTTATGAATATAATAAATATTATATTTTCAAATTCTAATGTTTTATGAACATCTCATCTAATAAAAATGTCCCCATTAACTGGAATAAGTGAATGTCCTTTCAATTCCATGTGTTGTATTGTCATATTCTATTCAAGCTCCTGTAAAAATAAATTTAAAATAAAGCCAGTCTGTGTTAAGAATATATCAACAGTTTTCATGTACATGGGCTAAAATTATCCTGGACAGAAAGCTGAACTCATGCTTTGACTCTTCCATGATGCATGAGCTGTCAACACCAACCTGTGAAACGTGATGCTACATGGTGAATGAGTGGTCAGTCACTAATTCTGGCTCGAAATGATTCTATCACTTCTATTTCCTTATACCGCTGGTAAGTTGGTTTTAGAAATAAATCCTTTTCACCCTTTTCCAATGCTAGCAATCAGTGGATTTAAAACAATGCTCACACCAAATGTGGTAGACATTTCTAATCCTTCCATGAGAACGGGCATAATGCCTCCCTTGGCTGAATGGTAAATGTGCCAAGGAAATCCTAACAGATTTGACTCTGCCATATTAAGGTGAGGAAATCTGTTTCACTAATGCAGGAATTATAAATTATATTTAAAACGTACTCTTATTTCATTGTTAATATTCAAGGTACCTGAAACTCTTTTGTTCCAGCAGTTTTAGACCAACGTTACTACTTGTTTCATGATGTGATTAATGTAATCAACCAATTGTCTTATTGATAACTGTAAACTGACTGACAAACACTGATTATCTTATATCAGTTTATGTCCTTTTAACAATATTATTAATATTGTTGATTAAATATTGTACATTTAATTAACTTGTATAATGACTGAATGTCATGTCAACTAATGTCTTATCACATCCTTCCACATTAACCCTGCTGAATGACCTTGTGTGTTAACCAGCAGTTATTGTGTATGTTTGTTACATGTGAGAGAGAGAAACCTGTAGTCATTTTGTGACTAGATTGAACTCGTAGTAAAAGTGATCCCTTTTCTTCAGATGGCAGCATGTGGCAGCTGTGACAACTACTACAACTGCACACCAGCATATGCACCAAGGACATGATCCATGTGGCTTGCACCAGTGCCAAAGAGTACCTGCATCCATATCCAGCCCATCAAACACGGACCAAAGAAGAGGCCTGACTTCTACTGAACAAAGGAGATAGGTCAGCAATCTTACTGCTGTCACCAATACTATTGATATTCATTTATTATTGACATTATTCATGAGTCACATGCCAGAAGTCCCAACTCTGATCATCTCGATGATTAGTAGAAAATTTACAATTTAGCATCGTAATTATAGTTCCAATCATAATCACACTTAATGATCGTTCATTAATAAATAGTTTCCATGAGGTAGTTTATTTTATTCAGTTCCAATCATAATCACACTTAATGATCGTTCATTAATAAATAGTTTCCATGAGGTAGTTTATTTTATTCACATCTTCTATCTTGTAAGTAATCAGGATTTTTGGCTGAGAACTGTTAGACCATTACCTATCTAATGTCTATTTCATCAATCATAGTTATTATGCAGTTCAATCTTGGAATATTGACTCTGCCTGTAATTTTAGTTAATGCAGGGAGGGGAGAAGTGAATTTACACTATCATTTATCATGACCACCTACTCGACCAGGCATAACATTTACGAACACTTTTTCTGTCCTTTTAATCTCTAATGTTTTAGAAAAATATACAATAAAAATATGCATATTACCTGGAATGAAGTGAATCCTTTTTTGATTTCTAGTGTTCTAATAAACATAATAAACCTGATAGGCCTAACATAAATTTTGACCTGAGTTTTCACTCCTGATTAAAAATCATTTACCTTAGTTCCATTGAATTGTAACAAAGATGAATGTTAGCAGCTGCTTTTAGCAATTTCACTGCCAGACGAGCTTTTACTGATGATGCACGATCTTCAGACTTCACTTTCATCCTGCAATCAGATTAATAAAAGGAAAATTTCATTTTCCAATCACATTAAAAGTACAGACTTCACCTTCATCTGCAACAGTGACGTAGCAAATTAGTATTTTTTGCCTTGTGCAGAGCCTTGGTTTTGGGCCCCTTCAATTTCAAAAGAAAACAACTCTGTTGCATATAACATAGATATATATAGACTCTGCTCACTGCCAGGACTGCCTTCCTTCCCCCATGCCATGCACAATCCAATGCTATGTCACTGTCCTGCATTCAGATTAACAAAGTAACATTTTAATTTTTATTTTCCATACAGAGCTACAGACTTCACTTTCTCTTGGAGTGATATAAAAATAGATTTCATTTTCAATGTATTCACACTTAAATATATATTTCTAATTCATCTTATATTCACTTTAAAAAAACAGATATTACTTCATCTCCTGAAGTCATGAAAGAATAGATTTCAATTTCAACAGGATTTACCTAAGAGTAGATTTCATTTTCAAAAGTTTCATTTTGCAATTCTAATGAGATATCACTTTCATTATATATTCAAATTCATATGCTTTCACTTTCGTTGTGATTCCCATACAAAAATCAATATCAGTGAGCTTCACAAAGAAGATTAACTTTCACTGTAATTTACATGGATGATTCACTTTCACTGTGGTCCAAATAAAATAGCTTTCACCTTCTTTGTGATTCACACAAAAAGATTCACTTTCAACTTGTAATATTTTAATCACTTTTACTGTCAGCATATATTAAAAATAGTAAAAAGGAATGACGAATAAGATTTTCATTCAATATACACAAAAAACACCAGACAACTTTTATCCTATATTATCATTAAAGAAAGATTTAACTTTCAACCTATACAGATAATACAGACAGAAAAAATAACACATAGCAATGTTAACGGTAAGAAAAAATAACACAGCACACACTTCACAAGTAATGTTAATGGTAAGAAAAAATAACACAGCACACACTTCACAAGTAATGTTAATGGTAAGAAAAAATAACACAGCACACACTTCACAAGTAATGTTAATGGTAAGAAAAAATAACACACACATACTTCACAAGTAATGTTAATGGTGAGAAAAAAATAACACGCAGCACACACTTCACAAGTAATGTTAATGGCACCACTGATATTTATATTTTGTTAAACATCATTCTTCAAGAGTTATAAATAATGAACAAAAACTAAACACACACACAAACACACTAATGCAGAAAGAAAATAGTGTGCATACTACAAAACATCTCCAGCACAATTCTACAGAAGATAAAAAAAATGAAGTTAGAATATATATAAAATAGTAAAGTAATTAGTATGCTATACACATCTCAAGTAAAATTCCACAAGTTTAAAAAAAAAAAAGCAGAACACATCTAAAATGGACAACAGTTAATGTGCAACACAGCGCCTCATGCATAATTCCACACGATAAAAAACTGAAGAAGGAACTCAGCCAGAACAGAAAGTGGTACGTGTGTGTAGCAAATAGCAAATATGTCAGATAAATAGTATCTAAAGAACAATGCTACTTTTTAACATTAAGATGATATTTTTGATATGTAATGTATACACCTTTTAAAAAACTTTTAAGCTAAGTAGTATAAGAGTAAACTGCATTATGGATTCAAATAGCAGAAAAGAAAATCAAGACCTAGGGTGTAGTGTGGTCTCAAGCTTGTCCTACCTGAGTTGAAATTTGTCAGCAGTGGAGTGCAGATCTTCTAATGCCTGGTTCTCCTCCCAGTCTTCAGGAAGATTTTCGCAAGGTACTTTGAGTAAAGAGAACTATTTATGTTAAATAACAGGTATGCTACATTAAAAATTTATAGTATTAAATAGAAGATTTACAAATTAAAATTCCACAATGTTAAATAACTGGTTTTTTTTAACAACATTAGATATATTTCAAATAACTGATTTAAAAATTAAAATATCATAATGTTACATAGCTAATTAATGTTTTCTTTTTTTTTCTTGTTTTATATTAAGCACTGGTTATAGTCTATTAAACTGTTCTCAATACATGACCTATTCATTGATTTAGAGGAACTATTTCCTTATGTATCTGTATCAGCCTATATACATATCATAGATTGTATATTGTGTCAATATAAACCTGTATCAATCAATAATGACAAAGTATCCCTATCAACCCAGAGCAATATATGACACTATATTCCTACCAATCCATACCAATGCTTGACACACTGTATCCATGACAACCTATATCAATATAAACACTGCAAACATATAAAACCCATATCAATATATGATATATTGATCCATATCAATCTATATCAATGTGGACATCAATATCAATCCATATCAATTTTTGACAAACTATCCTTACCAGCCTATATCATGAATAAATAATACTAAAATTGTGTCCACAAACCCATATATCAATATATCACAAATTGTATCCATATCCATAAACTGTGTCATATCATCCTATATCAATATATGATACAACACTGCATCCACATTAACTGATTTTAACATGACATATTCAAAGGAGTTTTATTCATACAGAATGCATATGTGGAATTTGAAAATGCAATAATTTCCTAGGGTGCATATAAATATTTGATCCACTAATGAATCCACTAAAGAAAATGTTAAACCCATACCTCATTTGCTCTAGGTTCCATTTACTCCCTTCAAGAAAATGTTAAACCCATACCTCATTTGCTCTAGATTCCATTTACTCCCTTCAAGAAAATGTTAAACCCATACCTCATTTTCTCTAGTCAGCTAATATTCAAGTGTGTATCAAAATCAAGTAATAATATTAAAAAAAAAAATATGTCTTTAAGCAATTAATTAATCATGCTAAAATAAAAATTAAATTTGTAAACATTCTAACTTTGCTGTATAATCTTCATTTTGTAGAAGAGGTCATTTGGTGTTCGTTTACTAGGCCATGCATAGTCTTTGCCTTTCTCAACAGTCTGTGTGGGTTTTATCCTTAAACTGTCTTGTGCATTCCAACCTTGTCCATACACATAGAACAGTTTCTTGCCTTGAGACCGAGCAGGTCCTTTAGTCACATAATAAAACTTAAAGGACTCTTCCTCTGATTTGTCTGCATCTAATGGAAGACATAAGGCAATTGTATATTTTTTCAAGTCTGCATATAGTGGAAGAGATTGGATAACTATGCAAACTATTTTTACTATGCCAATTTACAAAACCCACATTCAATAGTATCTGCTGACTCAGCCATCCATATACCCCCCCAAAAAAAAAAACAAAAAAACAAACAAACAAAAAAACAAACAAAAAGTTACAAGCAATTATTAACAAAAACATCTATAATGTTCTAATTTTTCTAATGTGAAAAATCATTAGTCAATAAAGTTTGCTTTAAAGAGAAACAAAAATTAATCAACTAAATATTCATTCATAAAAAGAATACTGAAACAGTCACATACACCAAACTTCCCTAATAATATAAATAATACAAAACTGACGAGTAAAAGCAAATGGCAGGGAGTTAAAACAAAGAAACACAAATCACATGACTAAAAACTGTTACCTGGCCCAAAACTTTTTAGGCGTGGATGGTAAAAGTAGTGTTTCTTTTGACCAAGATCAGTCCCCTCGTATGGAATCTCTGTGACCTTTTCACTTCGGACCTCCTTACCAGCCTCTCTGTAGCGCACTGACCCATGATGAATGTCGACCAGCACAGGTGCATCGATCCTCATGTTCTATTCATTACAATAGATTGAACAGATCAAATAAAGACACAGAAACTATATGTGAACAGATCAAATAAAGGCTCATAACATGATGTAAGCAGTTTTAAGGCATAAATGCATCTTGAATCCTCATGATCTTGTGGGGGAAAAAGATAGGTGAAAAAGTAAAATCAGTCCCCAAAATAACTCAATATTGATACGTGCAGAGTTGAGACAGAAAACTAATATATGGATTCTCACGTTGCCGTTGAAAGATCAAATAAAAAGTCGCACATGACTCAAAAGAATGAAAGTATACAGTGTCCTTTGGAAGCAGTGATTAATAAGTTATATAGTTCCATTGACTCCACAGCACATATAATATCTTACCTAAATCCGTAGTATATTTATTCACGTCATATGGGTCCTTCTAGGCCTAATGAATGTCACGTGAACCTATATAGGGCCTACCCAAAATTTTATTAAAGAAGAGTTATATATATATATGTATTACAGAAAAGTGTTAATATATAGCCTTATATATATTAACAGGAAAAAGCAATGGGGACTGAATGAAAAAAATTACACCTCCCCCCACCCCACCGAAATTAAAGAAAAACAAACAGCAACAAAATATGTATCCAGCCGATGGGATAAAATTAATAATAATTAAAAATGTGTCGTGTCCCATGTTTAAGTGTCTAATATAGGATTTGTAGGAGATCGTACTGCATCTGAGTGTTATAGAGTCAAGAGACTAGGCCTATAAAATAAGATTTATTAACGACCTACTTTCTGTTCCCTTTTAGAAAGTTCGTCTGAGTAAAGGACTCTTGGATTAGGAGGAACACCCACTATGGGGTCCTTGCTGCTCCCTGTTCCCATATTCACGAGGAAAGTAGAAATAAAACAGAACTTTTACAATATGGCATCATAATAACTACTGACAACAAACATGGACGACGAATTCAGCCAATCGATAGTCTTTTAGTACTTAAAAAAAACAACAACAACAACGGAGTTGGAATCTTTAAGTTCCACGTTACACATCAGAAGTAATTGTTTATTGATAGATTATCAGTCATACTTTTCCAGTGATTTGCTCATAATATTTTATATGTCACAGAAATATTTAAAATTAAATCAATCCTTAGTATTTTCAAGTGAAACAGTCTGGTGTATTGTGATCGATAGCATGCATCGCAGAATGGCGAAATGAGATGGTTTGTGACTTCACCTGTTGTTTGAGTTTCTGATTTTTAAATAAAATGTGCCTAACATTTAACATGAATAAAATGTGCCTAACATTTAAGTAAACGAAGCGAATGAAGTAAGTAAATATAGTAATACCTATTCTAAATGTCTGGAATATTCAACTGTATATACTGTAAAGATGCATATAATTATAAACTGTCATATATTTTATAGCCTAAATTGTTAAAATAGTTGCAGGTTATATTATTACATACATACACCAGTATAGAGAAGTGGCAGAAGGTTTTGCCTTTTTAAAGTAGTACTTTTATGCTGATATAACATTAATTCCATCTTGTCATTTACATTAACTCTAATTCATTATATTACAATTGTGTTGTGCTTAGTTTTAATAGTTTAATGATGCATCTAACATCTGTACTGAACACTCATATTTTTCTCACTTGGAAAGTTCTGTAAAATACTGGAAAAGTTTATACAATAAGCTGAGTGTGTTTTATTTGAACATGATTGTGAAATATTTGTTTTTATTTTAAAATCAATATTATTTCATGATTAATCTGTAATTAATTAGTAAAATTGTATTGCAGTGTGAAGTGAATTTGGAGTTTTTAAAACCCAAACATATATACTAAAAGGATTCTCTACTTTTGAGAATAATAAAACCATTAGAGTTAGAAGATGGAATAATCTATCAGATATGGAATCCTGGAAATAAAAGTTTTAAACATGAATATATCCACAAAACATTATTTAAGTTTTTTAATTGCATCATATAAACTTAATAACAGCAAAGTTAATAATTTCTCTTAGTAGTTTGTGCATTTCTTTTTTGATTTGTTAGGTTCCAGTTGTTTTGACCGTACTGGTCAACAATATTTGATTTTCCCAGTCACTTACAAAATAGTGTATTATCATAAATATATAATTTGCATGGGGTGATGAAATTAGATAAATCTCTCAGTTAACCACTGAGAGCAAATCACTAAAATTTTACTAATCCACCAGAAATATTACTAATTCATTATAATGAATTATTATTTTTTTCAATTAAATATTGAAAATATTGAAAAGATAAGTCTTCTGCTGGGTTATCTTACAGCCAAAGCAGTCCATAGACTTTTAAGTAGCCATTATGTTATTTACAAGTATTTATACAAATCCATAGACTTTTAAATAGCCATTATAATATTATACAAATCCATAATATTTATATTGGATTCCGTTAAGAAAAGTATAATCAAGGAGAAGCCATGTGTGATGTATGGATGGGCAGATGTGACTATATATTCGCTTCTCTTGCATCTCACAGCTTAAGTATAAATAGTCACAAATCTCCATAATTGGCTAGCGCAAAATTGGCCTGGGATGGAAGCATTCCCAATAAATTAAATGATTGGTTGCACACCAGACAGATCAGTAGGGATGTATATGGTTTTGCTTCAGTCACACCAAGATAGGAAAAAAAACAATAAAATCAGGGCTGCATATTTTAACAATTAATTAATCAATCATTAAAAAATGTTAACGATTAAAATTTTTAATGATTAATCATAAAGTGTTGTTTACTTCTTTAACATCACAAAAAGTTTTGTTGCAATTAAAAAAATAACCCAAGATGGCAACAGTAGATTTTACTCTTTGCTACAGCCAAATCTGCTTTCAATGTGACATCAGTTTTTGTCATTTCATTCTTTGCTACAGCCAAATCTACTTGCAATATGATATTAATCTTTCTCTCTCTTTGTTGGTTCATGTAATATGAATCCTTCTCTGTCAATTCATACATAATGCTTGCGATGTGACACCAGACTGTATCTCTCTCTGTCAGTTCACACAGTATGATTTTAGTCTCTGTCATTTCAGGAAAATAATATCAATCTGACTCCTCTGTCAGTTCACTCTTTACTATAGCTAGATATCTTTGCCAAGAGCTGGAATCTTTGCTCTAGCTCTTAGATCTTCATGGTAGCTACAGTCTTCACTATAGCCTGGAAAGCTCCTGTCTGTGCTTAGATTGTACTTTAAATGTACAGTTATTTAACTTTTAATACCCTTACAATTTACTTTGTCCTCTAAAAAGAAACATAATTACAATTAATTCAGTCCTTTATTTTCTCTCCAAAGCAAACATCATAATACCTTTCAGTAATTTTAATAAAATAATAGCAATGCATGCTTTCACTGTTGTCTTTAATAAAGATATATTTATTCACTAAATTTGGTTCAGCGTTTCATTTTTTTGAAAAATTAATAATCTGTAATTGATAGTTAATGGTGGTCAAGCCGCTTGGCTGATTATGCAATCTGCTATACCCACATACACTACAAACAGTAAAGGATTGAGGTTAAGTTCACTGATCATTTGTACAAGTATTAAGTAACTCTGAACAGGTTACAGATACACACAAATGATGAGAAGCATACACACAATATTCACTACACAATGCTCATTTTGATTTAATAAAATCTGTACAAGAAACTCATTCTGAAATGAGTAATATACATTTCAAACTTTTTGTCATCAAGAAATGTTAACATAAAACGTTAAACTAATGAATCTACATGTAGTTACGAAAAGCTTGCATTATTTTATATTCAGTACTATTTGCATTCATATCACAGTTGAATATATTTGGTAAGTAAAAATGCAACAACACCAAAATGCAATTAAGAAGCAAAATTAATTTTCAAAATATAAAAGTCGATTGTGTGTGGTTTTGTTCTGTGTTAAATCAGGGTTTATGCCCCTTGATCAATAATATTATGTATTTTTGTTAACAGTAATACACTTATTTCCATTTGTGCTTTTGTTTTGGTAGGATTGTTTGGGGTGGGGGTGAGGGTCTCTTTTTTCTAAAAATCAAATACTAAATATAGGTTCTCGTGCAGTTGTTCTGTTTTAAATGAATAAAACTTTCCATGGCATTAAAAAATGATGAGCTGAAATATCTTGAAAAAGGTCTTTGAAAGGCTTGACAAGTCCAAAGAAACCTCTACACCTTTGAAAAGGATAATAAGTAAGGCTCAAAAACCAAGATGGCTAAGAATATAATTTCTTTTTTTGTAAAGATTTTAATAGAATGAAACCTGCAGTTTCTTTAACAAATATCTAGACCATAGTTTGTCAGGAAAATCTAGGCAAATTATGCCAAAGTTATGAAACAACTCAAAAGGTGACCTACAGGGGAAGAAAAGCCGGATATGAGACGCCCATATTTGGTCACTTGCATACCGTATCATGACGTAGTATTAATCTGCTATCTGACCCAGAGCCCATTCATATATACGTGTCAATGAATTAAATTCCTTAGGACCCAGAGCGAAAGCGGCGGAAGCCGGAAGCGTACCCTACATTCAATCAATCAATCAATTCCTTAGGCGCACCAATTCATCGTACCCTCTTGACCAAGGGTAGACTACTGCGTCTGTATTGACTGTGCACGGATATTACGAGAGGTAATTATAGTTGACTTCTCTAAAGTACAGTATTTCTTATTTGTAGAATGCTATGTAAAATATTTATGTGATTGTTAAATGATTTTGTGATAAATGTATTTTTCTCACAGAAGCTAAATAGTGTTAGCGATGATTGCATTTTTGTAGAAATGATGGAGATAACATAAGCAGGTGTATTTGCTATGTTCATACTTGTTAAACCATTTGTAGCTGGTAACGCTAAGAGAAAACAATTGTTTGATAAGTTTCACTGTGAACCACTTGCTAATTATTATATTGAGAAATTATATAATTATAAAAAGAAATTATTTTATCCATTGTGAATATTTTATTGGCTTGAATTGTAAGTTAGCGTGTAGCTAACAAATAGTGACTTGAATTGTAAGTTAGCGTGTAGCTAAGGAATAGTGGCTTGAATTGTAAGTTAGCGTGTAGCTAACAAATAGTGACTTGAATTGTAAGTTAGCGTGTAGCTAAGGAATAGTGGCTTGAATTGTAAGTTAGCGTGTAGCTAACAAATAGTGGCTTTGTAAAGAGTAGTCTATAGCTGTCGCCATAAAGTCCATACGATTATTTGCTGTAATAGGATACTATAAGGAATTGTTATTCATTACAGCCAGTCTCTGGAACCCACCCCAAGTCTGAGGAAAGACCCTCTGAGGATGACACCTGGAGTTTTTATCCACTGTTGGGTTGGCCATAACAGAAGACAACTGCAGCGTGATGTCATTATTGTTGGAGCAGAATCAATGATTGCAGATCTTCAAAAGACTCTAGATAAGTGTGCTCAACACGATAAATGAACAGATAAAAAAAACAATATATAATAATCAGGCTGGGCAGGATAGACAAACTCTCAACACGATAAATGAACAGATAAAAAAAACAATATATAATAATCAGGCTGGGCAGGATAGACAAACTCTCAACACGATAAATGAACAGATAAAAAAAACAATATATAATAATCAGGCTGGGCAGGATAGACAAACTCTCAACACGATAAATGAACAGATAAAAAAAACAATATATAATAATCAGGCTGGGCAGGATAGACAAACTCTCGAGCTTTCCGTGAATTAACTAATGTTCCTTTTTTATTACAATTTTGTTATTAAATTCCATTTGTTATCTTTACCCATTGTTACATAATTTGTTGTAACCAACTGATGAAAGCTAGTTGGGGGGGGGGGCGGAGCTAGCATAATAGAATCATAATCTTAACTAATAAATAAAGGGGGAGATAACGTTACTAGCTTGGGCACGTCAACTGATTTATCTGGCGGTGTGTCGTTGCATAACAGCCTGAATCTCTGGCATGCTCTTGAAGAAAGGTAAGGCCGTCTGGCTGCTGTTAATATTAGAAGTTAATCAATAACCAAAATTGATATTTGGGAAATCTAATATAGGAAAGAGTCGTTAAACATAACCGGACATGTGACATAGTTATTAAATACAATACTCCTACTGTTGTTGTTGTTGTGTGTGTGTGTGTGTGTGTGTGTGTGTGTGTGTGTGTGTGTGTAGAGAGAGAGAACAGATATCTATACTTGGCACCTAACTATACTTTCTCTGATTTGATTAATCTGAAGAGATGTTCTAAATGCCTCTGTTTTATGTTGACTCCAATTTAGAAGTTTTTTTGAAATATGTTAATAATATTAAAAATTATACACAGGCTAAAGTTGCTGCATAAAGTTTTAAACACATTTCTTTGTTTATGTATATATGTGCCTAGACATTTGATTTTGTGATAGTTACTGCAACATGTTGACTTTAATAAAATTATAAAACAAAGAACTAATAAATTATGTTAAAAATTATAAAACAAAGAACTAATAAATTATGTTAAAAATTAATAACATTGTGCACATGTATGTGTCAAAGCATTTTTAAAGTCAAAACCAGTCTTTAGTAACTCATAACATTATCACTTTAACAGGTATGAAATATTGGTGGAAGTGATGTACTGTTAAGAGTATGTGGTAAAAAGAAATTATCTAGGATTTGACTGCCAAGCTTTGTTTGTCACCATAGAGATAGCATCTGAGGAAAGTGGATGGATCAATATTTCAAAACCTTAAGCCAAGGTAGAAAGCTTTGTGTGCAAGGTGCCTCAACTGTGCATTTTACATCCGTGTGTATGATAGTGAAAGACTTGCTTGCTTAAAGTCAGTTTCTGGTGAGCAGTGGACTACTGTCTATGCTTGTGGCATGCAATGAGCTTATATAGTCAGGTATACCCAAAGAAATGGTGGATGTGGCACACTGACTACTGTGAATCAATAATTCTTACTACTGGTGCAATATTATTGCTAGGCACAATCTGTTTTGTTCTGAAGAGAATATTTTCAGTTGCAACCTTTATGGACAAGTTTGTAATGGAATGGTGAGCTTATACATAACAATCTAAATTTATTTTTTATTTATTTAATTAAATTTTTGTTTATCTTAATATATTTTTATATGTTAATTTTGTAAGAGAAATATATATATATATTAATTAGTGTTTAGTTTGTGTGTGTGTGTGTGTGTGTGTGTGTGTGTGCACATGTCTTAAATAAGACGCCTACACATCATTTAACAAGATATGCTTTTGTGTTATTTCTCAAAATTTCTTCTTTCTTTGCACATTCTGAGGAAACTGACATGGTAGTGTCTCTGATTACTTAATGTGTGATAACATTCAAAATTTTAAATAATTTTCTTTCCACATTCAATTTCTCCTGCAATCATACACTATGTCCACGGTCTGGGAGTGACTAAGTCAAGCCCTGGGGTACGTCACTAATTACGTCCTTTCTCCAGGGTGCTACTCGTCCAAGATAACCGGCCCTAGCTGAACTATTCTCGTCAGTCTCAAAGTCGTTATCCGGCCCTCACAATTATCTCCCCAACTAGATGACGGACCTGTGACGCCCGGAAATCGTCACTAACTGATTCGGGGCTGATATTAACTATTTTCTCTCTCTACACTAATGGGAAGGGGGACCATCTGAATCAACGGTCAGTCCATTCATGCTGCGAGAGTTCTCTGATCAGTCCTGCTGAGTGCTATCGGACGGGAGCTTAAGACTGCCGAGCAACTGAGGAGGCAGGGTGAGGGTGATGGGGGAAAGACCGTAGAAAGGCGTAGATGGTCAAGTACAGAGCGGGTGTAAATTAAACCCATGTGTCTGGTTCTGACCCACTAAAGCCCCAAACTTCCATAAATACCCTGGCCACGCCGTGTGCCAGGCACTGCGAAAATATTCTCCAAGACATTCCAGTCCGGTTTTGAAAGGCGGCCGTTAGAACACATGGTAAACTGTCTGTTTGAAATATTAAAATACTGTTCATATATTACTGAAATATGTTAGAATTCTTTGTTAATTAAGATGTATTAGAATTGGTTATTGATTCATTAATATGTATAATTCATGTTGGAATGTTGTATTAACGAATTATGGATGTAAGTTGAATGGTTGAAGAGAATGCCAGAGAGAATCGAGAGTTTAAATTGTTTCTAAAAGAGCGCTACATTCTTACATGTTTCATCGAGTGTGCCTTTTCTCTACGTTTTTACACCTTTGGAAAGAATTCCATCTAAGCCCAAAGGCATTGTTTTCTCTACGTTTTTACATCTTTGGAAAGAATTCCATCTAAACCCAAAGGGAGTGTTTCTCTACGTTTTTACACCTTTGGAAAGAATTCCATCTAAGCCCAAAGGCAGTGTTTTCTCTACGTCACATTTAAGACCCGTTTGGAAAGAATTCCAGCTAAGCCCAAGGGCAGTGTGTCTTCATTATCAGTTCGAGTCTCGGCAAAAGCAAAACACTTAAGCCCAAGAGATAGAACACGATTTCATTTGGAAGACTGGTTCAACTCAGCTTCCATATTTCGCCCGGTCATCACTTACAGTACCTAACTGTAATTCGATTCTTCGTCTAGCTACGACTCACTATGGAAAGGCAGGATAGTGAAAAGAATTGACACTGGCCGTTATTATTCTCACGGAATGCTCGCCGGTATCTCGGGACAGGGAGGCAACTCGCCATCTCATGTCAAGCACATTGTTCATTGTTAACTCTTTCTCCCTATTCAATCAAGTGTAAAGAATTGGCAACTTTGTAGACATTAAGTATTAATTGTTTAAGTTAGAATACCAGATTTCGGACATTGATATAAAGACTGTTTTTCTTTCTGAATTATTATTTGTTATTATAGATATTATTTTATAATAAATCTTTATATGTTATATATTTCGTACGCGTGCCTTGACGCATGTCTGGAGTAGTTGGTGGGTGGAGGGGGGTTTGGGAGCTAGACTAGTGAATGAAAGGAGATTTATGTTGTTATGTTTTAGACCACTCCTTAAGTAGGAAATTCCACCTGCGATAAATTGTCTATCGGTGGTGTGTAGACTTATAGCGATAAATAAACCTTAATTTTAATCGTTGATAAGTGATTGTGACAAACTGATTCATAAATATAATTATTAATTAGTGTAAACAAACCAGTGATTGTGACAAACTGATTCATAAATATAATTATTAATTAGTGTAAACACACCAGGCGTGTCACAATATCATCGCATGTTTTGGTCTAAGTTAAATGTGGACAGCTTTTGCCTCGTCTACACTGTTCACTAGCCTGCGGATTGAACAATGTACACACACAAAAAAAAAAGGGGGGGGGGGGAAGAAAAGAGAGAGATCATTGGAGATCAAAATGTACCCGATTACATGGATCGTACTGATACTCGGCCTAGTGCAGAACAGACCTTAATGTTCAGTTTAAAATCACTCACTATATTCAATGTGCAAATTGCATGTACAATTTAAAGGAAATTTAGTGACTTTGTATACAATACCAATACAACTACAATACTAACAGGACTTGGCTTTGACTGGGCAAATAAAGTGGGAATGTCTGATTAAGTGTGTCACAAAAAGCTTAAAACAGAAGCAATGACAGCAAGGTGTCAGCCCCCGCAATATTCGGTATCATATCCAGCACTGAACATCACGATGTAAAATTAATCTCTGTCAGGCGTGCTCCACTAAACCTCTCAGTTACTCACAGTCGCGACCGTCCAAAGTATTGATTAGCTAGCTAACTGTTGATGTTTAGTGCCCTGGTAGTATTGACACGTGTTTACAAATAAATGCACCACTGTTGATTCTTTCTCTAGCTTGTCTTTCTAGCACACGACAAAAAGGCAGTGATATCCCTTCTCATTTTTTCTTCTATTATACCATTTCTCACCTGTACCTCCCTCCCCCATTGACACGTTTCATGGTTTGTTAAAATATTGATTTGGTGAAGCAGGTCTTGCAGTTGCAGTTGCTTTGTTCGGGTACTGTGCAGCATACGGCACGCAAAGAAGGCAGCAGCTTAGTAGGCCTACAATGGGTCGAGCTGAGAAACTGAACAGTGAACATTTGTTCATTCGGGCTGCCTGCCTGGATTTATTTCTGTTGTATTTATTCCGAGTAAAATCATTTTCACGTACTTAAACACATGAAATTATGAAAGAGTTAAACGATATGAAGTCAGAACTTAAAACATCATTGGAGACAGTGATTGCGCGACGCACTTAAATACAGAAGAGAACTAACCGTGTTATTTCCGTAATTCAATTTTGATCATTGTTAATCTGAAACTGATGGCGTGAATTATGGCTAATAAATAAATGCAGAACTGAAACGATGTCTTTGCGTGTTACGTGAGTATAGTTATATTATTAAAAGCATTATTTAACTATTATAAGAACCACATAGAGTTCACTTTATTTCCGTATTTTACTTTTGATCATTGTTAATCTGAAAATTAGTGACATGAATTATGATGTAATCGATAATTGCGGATATGAAACAATCTCTGTGAGAAATGAGTATCGTGTTATTATTAGAAACATTATAAATTTATTCATCAAGGCTAATTGATTTTCTTTCTTTTTCAAAAATAAATAAAACTTGATATTGAGGGCAACTGATGACCCCTTGGTTAGTGGATTACATTTTATCACTTATCTGTTACAAGTTACAAGTCACTCACAAAATATGAGTCCATACAACACAAAATAAATCATTCTCAAAGTATGAATTCCATTCTCTGAAAGCTTAAGACATTAATAAAGTGTGAACTATGAACTCTGCTTTTCTCAGCATATTTTATTTTTGGTTTCTAGAAATCTCACTTTGTGAATAAATGATGAGAACGTTGAAATGTTAAATAGCAAACATAGTACAATAATACATAATGAAATCATTGTGGGAATGTACATGGACTGAGAGTGTAAATTGTTTGGATACCAGACCTTGGGTGCCCTGACCTTTTCATAGTGTTGGATTGTTTTTTGTTTTTTTTAAATGTATTCATTTGTGTATAAGTTGAGGGGTGGTGATGTGTGCTTGTGAGTATATGTACATTTTTATGCAACATCTGTAACTATATTTGTGTGTATATTTGTGCATTTGTGTAACCATATTTGTGTGTATAGGCCTATGTGTGTATTTATGTGCAGCATCTGTAACCATATCTGTGTGTATAGGCCTATGTGTGTATTTATATGCAGCATCTGTAACCATATCTGTTTGTATAGGTGCATTTGTGTACAGCATCTGTAACTATATCTGTGTGTATATTTGTTTGAGACATATAGTCAACTTCTAGTAAAACAGTTAAAAAAATCTAATTTGCAGCATGCACAAAATGAAATATTTGCTCAACACGTTATGAGTCTTTTTTGAGGTTTATAACTTTCATGAATCGAGTATTAGTCACTGTTGTTTAATTAGCATATCTTACTTTACCTGACCAATCAGTATGCACTAGTGGCAAAAGTAAATATCATTTCATGTTATTTAAAATTAAAATTGATGATCAGGATTTTCAGTCAAAGAAATTTTAAAGTTGTTTTATACTTTTGTACAGCTTTCTCTGTTAATGACAATAACAACTGAAGGACGGAGAAAAAAAGGGATCCTCTTAAATTTATTAGTTTCCTATTGGCATGCATTAGCTCAATTTGATTGCATTATGCAGTGTACATAACTCATAGACACTTTTGTAATTCTTGATTTCTTTTATTTTTGCAGACTTAACTCAAGATGGCAGATTACTTTAAGAGATTATTACTGATAACAGTTGGATTCTCTATTGCAAACTTTGACACTTTTGCAGAAGATAGTAGTAAGTTACCAATTCAGTATTAGAAATCCTTGTCATTGATGTGAACAGGATTTTTAGTTTGTTATTTTCATAAATGCAATTGAATTATAACAAAATATTTATTTAACATTTAATAATTACACTTAATAAAAATACATATGCAATACTTATAATCATTTACACTTAGGTATCATAGATTGAACATCAAATGAAATAAATGATCTGGACAAAAAAAACCCAAGAAAACTACTCATATTTCATAAAACCCTACACTCAAAAGCAGATGTCAACAGGCTCTATGTATCATGGAAAATGGGAGGCAGAGAACTCAAGAAAGTCAAAGATATCATTGAAGGAAAAGTTATAGGCTTTGTTGATTACATTTGAAGAGATATTGTAACTATACAAAGTCAAACCAATAATACACAATCTGTTCCAGGTGTCACTGACAACTGGAAAACTACTTTTGTGGAAATTTGAGATAGTAGAACTATACAAGTTCATACCAGTATTACAAAATCTGATCCAAGTAAACTGGTAAACTACATTCATGGAAATTTGAGATAGTGAAACCTATTATTTGTATCTAATTTACATTTAAGAAGAGAATTACCAGACCATAAGAAACTGTCTGTGTTCAATAGTGCTTTGCATTTAACTGGAGAAACACAACCACAAATAGATCATCTGTTGGTATATAAACATAATTTTACATTTAACAGAAGCACCACCTCACATAAAGTCCATCTGTTAACAAGGCCCTTTGTTTATATCTAATAAGCACTTATTTTTTTACTCTTAACAGAGGAAACACTAAAACTCAAGAAGGCCCTCTTTTTGTATCTAAATGTGATGGTTGAAGAGTGGTAACTCCAGTCATAGGGTGGACAATGGTTATGAACAATGATGATTAACAACAGCAACAGAGAAAGCAACATGCTTAATTGTTTTACATTCTTTTATTTCAGCTCCTGTAGAGTACAGCTCATTCCAATGTAACACAACACACTCTTAGCACACCAGTATATTTACTTGTGTAGTATAAAAATTTTAAAATGCAGGCAGCCAAGAAAGCCCATGCATTCAGCAATCACTGATTAATAAAAACTGGCATCAGTTGCCTTTCCTAAATTACTTCTAAATTCCTCAGAATTATTTGACAATTTAATGATATAGTGAAACTACAATAATTTATTATTCAAAACATAACTCTTTTGTAGCATTTTAATGTAAGAGATTGGATCTAAAATAAAGTGAATCTATATTGGTGCATCATAAGAAAAACACTGTCACACACATAATCATACAATACACATATACAGTAGCATTCATCATCAACAAAATACATCAGTTTAAAACATAAACTATTTCTTTCCTAAATGTATGAACTTCTATTTTTATTCTCAGCATATGTCAAACAATATACAATGATAAAAATATGTATTCTAGCACAGTATTGTACATTTAGTGCTAGTGCCAATAAATAGCACTGACAAATCAATGACACCTGAAGACAAGGGCAGAACCAGTAAAAGGAAACTTTAAATTCATAGTAATAAGTGCTACATAAACATATAATTTAACATAGGAAATACCAGAATACTAGGTGTTTTGTTGGTATCTGAACTTAGATTGCAATAAATCTGTTAAGAAGATCTATTTTATCTAAACATATTTCTTTTACATTTAACAGAAGAAACACCACAAGAAAATTTCTTTGTGTCTAAACATTTTTTCCCATTTAACAGGAGAAATACCAGACACAAGAAGGTTCTCTGTTTAAATCTGAGCAACAGTTTGCTTTTAACAAGAAACATACCAAGATAATGACTGACAAGAAGGCCCTCTGTTTATATATAATATAATATTTTGCTCTTAGAAGAAACACCAGACCACAAGAAGGCCCTCTGTTTATATATAATATAATATTTTGCTTTTAACAGAAGAAACACCAGACCACAAGAAGGCCCTCTATTTGTACGTTGATGAAGTCCTGCTGTTAGATTGCACAGTGAAGGGTACTTCTGCAAATGATTTGAGGTTTGTCCTCATAAGTGACTCTCAGGTGAGAATATTTAGTTTTGCTTCATATAATAGTTTAGATTCTCTATTACTGCCATCTGGTGATAGGTGTATGATAAATATCATTGCTGTAGCAGTTTTTATTGTGTTGTTTTGGCACCATGATATTGTTAAGAGAAAGTATCATTTAAATCAGATGGACAGTTGTTTATTTATTTTATATATTTTTATGACATATTAATATTATAAAATTATAGTACTCATTAAAAAAAGTAAAAGCAATATCAGATAAGCAGGATTTCTCTGTAATCTCTGAATGAAAATGTACATATAAGAAAATTCACATGGACACTTATATTTATGCTTGTTACATAAAGATGAAGATAAAAAAACTGTTTTAGGCAAATGTTATTGTTTTCTTTTATTGCGTTTGTGGTATTTCTCTGGTTAGAAAAAAAATGCAGTGGTAAAGTCTTCTCCTCTCATTCTAGTAATTGCATGAATTACAAGGAGCAGGTTTTGAAAATGAATAATCTTAAGGCTTAGACTGTGGACTTCTTTTTATGACAGCAGCAAAATGCATTTTGAAATAGAATTGTTTTGTTTTTTTCCTTATTCAAGTAAATCTGAATAAGAAACAGTTATCCTTACATGGCATTATGTTTTGTTTTTTTAAATAAAGTCAATTGTTTACAGAAATCAGTTTATTATTTAACAGAAATGAATTAATGGAAACGATATCATATTATTATTTTTAAATTAGTATAATTTTGATTATGGTTTTTAATTTAATTTGGTCATTCTTATAAAGCATAACAGGATATTTAATTATTATCAGAGAAGACTCTCAAAAGAAAAAGTAATGAAACACAAAGGAGACAGATAAAACAGAAAACCATTTCAACTGATTTAAAGATGACCCAATGTTTATCATTTGTTTGAAAAAATAGCAGTGATTTATTTGTTAGAGATGATAACTGGGCACTTTTGAGATTATGAGTCTCAGGAATAATTATTCAAGATATAGGTACAGAGTACTGCATTTGGTATAATATGTATGCAGTAATGGATACTGATCATATCTTTTGGAATAGTTGTTTGACCTGATGAATAACTGATCATATTATATCTGTTGGAATAGTTGTTTGACTTGATGAATATACTGTTCATATTATATCTGTTGGAATAGTTGTTTGACCTGATGAATATACTGATCATATTATATCTGTTGGAATATTGCTTTGAGTTAATGAATACTGATATATCTGTTAGATTATTGGTTTGAGCTGATAAATAGTGATTATGTTATGACTGTTGGAATATTTGATTTGTATAAGATGGTGAATTAATTATATCTACTAACGAATAGTTGTTTCTAGAATATTTATTTGAGATGATGAATTTTCATCAGATTATATATTTTCTGGAATATTTGTTTAAGATGGTCAATACTAATCATATTTATTTTTAGAATATTTATTCCAGCTGATGACTAATGGCACAATTTAGTTTCTTCAATTGGAATTTGGATTAATAGCGTGAATTGGGAATTCTGTTTCTCAAATATTTCAACACATTTTTTCTCTTGTCATTATTTAACTAAGTGTAACCTCAGATAAGTAAACAAACTCATAAGTATAATTCAAAATGTTATGCAATCAGTCATTGAATCAATGAATCAAATAATGAATGAATGAATGACTCAATTAATCAATCAATCAGTAAGTAATTAAATGAACGTATACTTTTAAATAGTTGCACCATCACCAGTTAATATTTCTTGAAGTAACATTTGTATCACATCTGTTTAACAGGTTTTTCAGCCCATTATAAAATTAACTTTCTGAATTTTTCCCTTTTAACTACATTTTATGCTTTGAAAGATACAGTTCTTGTTTGATTTTTCATAATTATAATAAAAAAATTAAAATCCAAATTAGAGTTTTGATATTGATCATTGTAAATTAGTTTTGTAAGTGCTTAAATTATATATTTCATAATTTTCATATTGATCATAATAAACTAGTTTGTTAAGTATTTGCATGATGTATGCCATAATTAAAGTCTGTATTTATTCTATGACATTTTATCACAAAACATATTTTCTTAGTTATTCAGTACTTGATTAATTACTGTATTATTAAGTTTGGAAATTGAGTTTGTAGTTTAATGGCTGTCTGCATCATTAGACATATCAGTTTACTTTTCTCTTTCATTTAACAGGATGATAAAGAAATCCCACGAACACATTTACAAATCATTGGTGAGCACACCCTTCGTTTAAACAGAACCGTTACAAGCGAGCAAGATGCTGGAACTTACAAGTGCTTGTATCAAAACCAATCAATCTACTCACAGACTGTGGGTGTGCAGTGTAAGTTCTTTTTATAAATTTCTTATGCCTTTCATGCTTCTTTTTAAGAGCCTTTTTCACTCCTTTGTCTTTTTCACTTAAGTCCTGACAGAATTTTCTTTCCAATTGGGTGTTAGGCCCAAGACTTGGATTGAGAGCCCTTGAAAGTACTCATCAGTAAAATCATGCATAGGGACTGTTATCATTGCAATCCAGTTAAATATAATTTTGATCACTTGTTTCATACATGTAAGCACATAAAATTTATTTTAATTACTGAAGGCACCCTAGCAACTAAAAGCTACAAATCCTTGATAGTTCTCATTAGCTTGCTGTAAATGTTTCTAATAATAACACTTTTAACACTTTAATCCTCTTATGCATTAAATGATCCTTTATTTTAAAATCTATTTATCTATCCCTTAGTCTTGCCAACCATTGGGGCACCACTGATGACCTGAGAGCCAGCTTCTTCCATTCCATTCTATTTAAAAATATTATTTAGATCTTTTTTTCCTGTTCATGTATATAGCTTTTGTTTCTATCATTATATTGAATGCTGCTTGTAGTAAATATAATTCTGTTGATTGTATTGATTGTAGTAAATATAATTTTTATTGGTTATATTTACTGATGATTGTAGTAAACATAATTTTTATTGGTTGTAATGGCTGTTGCATGTTTTAACATAACTTTCATGGATTTTATTGTCTTTATAATTGCATTCTGAATCTCTTCAAGCATATTTATATCTTACTTTTGTACTATTCAGCTTTACGTTTATATAATTCTACCTCTTTTTTGTACAGTTCTACCTCTCTTTTGTACATTTCTGCACTTCTTTTGTACAGTTCTGCATTTCTTTTGTACAGTTCTGCACTTCTTTTGCACAGTTCTGCATTTCTTTTGTAAAGTTTTACATTTTGTACACTTCTGCCTTTCTTTTTGTAAGTTCTACCTTTCTTTTGTACAGTTCTATCACTCTTTTGTACAGTAGTACATTTCTTTTGTACATTTCTACCACTCTTTTGTACAGTGATATATTTCTTTTGTACAGTCCTGCATTTCTTTTGTACAGTTCATGTGTTATAAAATAAGTGATCAAATGGTATCCCATATTATGTACCAATTTTCTAAGTCTTTATATCTGAAATAAGTAATTAAAATGGTATTTCATCATATGAAGTCAGTAATACCAGTCTGTATGTGTGAAATAAGTGATCAAAATCGTAATCTGTGTTGTGCATGATAACGGTCCTTTTATGTGAAATAGGTGATTAAAATCATATTCCATGCAGTGATAACTTATAATTATTTTCTGCTTTCAGTTCCTCCTCAGAGTGTGACAGATGTGTCATGCATTGTGTATGATTGGGACAACCATTTGAATTGCACCTGGAATACTGGTCTGAAATACTTTAACTTGACAACCAAGGGTTTTGCAAATGATGTCACTATCCAGGCAGAACTCAACGCAATGTATTCTCCTGGCAGGTGAGAATAACATTTCAAAACTTTTCCCCACAGGAATAAACATTTCTACATTGACACTAGAGCATTTCATTATATACTTAAGTTTTTGTTGTGCAGTCTAAGTCTATCAAGAGCAATCTTCATATTTCATTTATCTTGCTAAAAAATCTTTTGTTTTCTTACCTCAATGGAAATGTCAGAGCTAGGGTAGAATTTGTGTTATGAGTTAATCAAAATTAAGTGTATTGAAAAATTGCTGAAAAAAGCAATTACCACACCTGTGTAAATTAAAATCAGAGAGTTTATAAATTCAAAGAGATAAGTTTACAATGTAATTTGGTATAAATTATTCTGGTACACAAAAGAGATAGGTTAAAATGTTATTTCTTAATTTAAACTGAGACATAATTTTCTCTATTATATAATTGTCAGCTGAAGACATGTATTAGACTGTAACTCTTCATTAAATCTGAGAGATAACGGTAAAAGTTACATTTATCAAAATTAAAGTTAAAGTTTAAGGAGAAATGAAACAATTTAAGCAGCAACAGCAGCAAATTCACACTACACAACATTTTGTCATTCTATGTTTTAATAATTTGATCTCACTATAACTGGGTACTTGTATAGCATATTTGGTGATTGTGAGATACACATTAACTGTTAATATGATTAATGTCAGCATGAGTTACACATAAACTACAACATGATTAGTTTCAGTGTGAGTTACACATGAACTGTAATATGATTAGTGTCAACACATGTTACACATGAACCGTAATATGATTAGTGTCAGTACGTGTTACACATGAACTGTAATATGATTAGTGTCAGCACATGTTACACACGAACTGTAATATGATTAGTGTCAGCATGTGTTACACATTAACTGTAATATGATTGGTGTCAGTACGCGTTACACACGAACTGTAATATAATTAGTGTCAGTATGTGTCACAAGTGAACTGTAATATGATTGTCAGTATGAGTTACACATAAACTGTAACATGAATAGTGTCAGCAAGAGTTATGTTTGAACTGTAGTGTCAGCAGGAGTTACACATAAACTGTAACATGATTACTGTCAGCTTGAGTTATAGAAGAGGTTAAACATATATGGCATATTTGGTAATTGTAGATTACACATGAAGTGTGGTAGGATTTTCATGTCAGCAGCTTTGGTTGATTCATAACTTAGCTATTGTAATAGTGATGAAACCTAATCTAGCTAACAGGGAGGGACAAACTCTTATATCCTTGTAAATACTTTCATAATTCTAAGCATATTTACTAAGATAGATTAGCTCCATTTCAAAAAGAAAAAAATACTATCAAATAAACATATTTTAATCAGATAGTTTATTAACAAATGCTAATCAAACTGTTAAATAAATATTCTAATCAATTATTTTATCATTGCTTCAGTAGCAAATACTATTTATTATTTTTAAAGAGCACACACTGTCAAATAAGTATACTATTAAATTAGTACAGTTGAACAGATAGCTTATTATTTTTAAAGAGCACATACTGTCAAATAAGTATACTTAATAAGATTAACAAACAAAAATACTTTAAAATAAATCAATAGTTTAAAATTTGTTTCAGCAACAAATAAGTATACTTAATAAGATTAGCAAACAAAAATACTTTAAAATAAATCAATAGTTTAAAATTGTTTCAGCAACAAATAAGTATATGTAAACAAATACCTTAACTTTGTTTAAACAATAACTACTTTCAAAAGTATATTTAATCAGATAGTTTAACTTTGTTTAAACAATAACTACTTTCAAAAGTATATTTAATCAGATAGTTTAACTTTGTTTAAACAATAACTACTTTCAAAAGTATATTTAATCAGATAGTTTAACTTTGTTTAAACAATAACTACTTTCAAAAGTATATTTAATCAGATAGTTTAACTTTGTTTAAACAATAACTACTTTCAAAAGTATATTTAATCAGATAGTTTAACTTTGTTTAAACAATAACTACTTTCAAAAGTATATTTAATCAGATAGTTTAACTTTGTTTAAACAATAACTACTTTCAAAAGTATATTTAATCAGATAGTTTAACTTTGTTTAAACAATAACTACTTTCAAAAGTATATTTAATCAGATAGTTTAACTTTGTTTAAACAATAACTACTTTCAAAAGTATATTTAATCAGATAGTTTAACTTTGTTTAAACAATAACTACTTTCAAAAGTATATTTAATCAGATAGTTTAACTTTGTTTAAACAATAACTACTTTCAAAAGTATATTTAATCAGATAGTTTAACTTTGTTTAAACAATAACTACTTTCAAAAGTATATTTAATCAGATAGTTTAACTTTGTTTAAACAATAACTACTTTCAAAAGTATATTTAATCAGATAGTTTAACTTTGTTTAAACAATAACTACTTTCAAAAGTATATTTAATCAGATAGTTTAACTTTGTTTAAACAATAACTACTTTCAAAAGTATATTTAATCAGATAGTTTAACTTTGTTTAAACAATAACTACTTTCAAAAGTATATTTAATCAGATAGTTTAACCTTGTTTACAGAAAATACTTCAAATAAACCAGTAGTTTATATTGCTTCAAGAGCAAATACTATCAAATAAGTATTGCATAATGTTTTAAAAATGTTTCTAAATGATTCATTAACATTATTTCAACAGATAATTACTGTCAGATAAATATATTTCAAAATAGATAATTTATTGTATTGTTTCATGAACAGTTACTTTCAAAAAAGTATATTTAAATCAGTGTATTAGTATTTTTTCCAACTACGACTACATTTAAATAAGTACATTTGGAATGTTTTAATATTGTTTAGTGAATACTAGCTATCATAGCTATCAAAGAAATATATTAATTTAATCAGACACGGTATTTTCAAAAGTAAGAAATCCATGCAGGTACACAGATGACACAGATCTAAGTAGATTGAACATAACACAGGTAGATCTATTTTCAGTGATCCATGTCCACACAGTTTGACAATATCAGACACAAAGTGTTCCTGGGATGAAGACAATTTCCGAGCAGCAGATCAGTACATCCTTACTGTCACTGTCAACAATAGGGTGAAAAACGAATCAGCATCAACACAGATTGATGTCTTTACAAATAAAATCAGTAAGTTTATTAATTATCTTTAAAGATTAAATCCATAAATTTAGGTTTTTATCCTTACAGATGAAATCAATAAGTTTGTTTGTTTGTTGTCTTTACAAATGAAATTAGCAAGTTTTTTATCTTTAAGATAAAATCAATAAGTTTGTTTTATATTATTTTATATATACAGATGAAATTAATAACTGTTTTTTTAATAAAATAAACAACATAAATTTAAAGACCACCACCAATTTAAAAATCCTAATTTTCATAATGATAAGAGCTTATCTAAAATAGAATATTACAGTACATTCTTGTCTTTAATACTAATGAATGTAGCTGATTAACAAAATGTTTACAGGGATGTTTCCTGTCTGTGTCATATGATCTTAGATCACAACACAAGTATATTCACACCCTACAGTCAGTCTTGTCTCACATAGTTGTTGCTTTCTAAACAAGTATTTCCCTAAAAAGAATTTCTTTTCTGGAAGAATATTTAATGGTTTTGCTGTTGCATAAACACTTATCTTGGATATCATTAACTCTTTGGTTACATGTATTACATTAATAATTGCATTGGTCAAGAAACATTTAGTCTTTGAAATACTTTTTTTTTTAAATGAACATGGAAAATATTTAGAGAAAAAACAATTGAATGGATGGGTATTATATTTAAATTTCATTCATCAGTAGTGCTAACTGATCTATTGCTTTATCAATAGTTAAGCCATCCCCTATCAGAGATTTGATACTCACAGTAGTGCTAACTGATCCATTGCTTTATCAATAGTTAAACCATCCCCTATCGGAAATTTGAAAGTCACAGAGAAGAACAGCACATGTGTGTCACTAAACTGGACTCATGAACGAAAACATCGAAATAAAATTTACCAAGTTTCTGTTAGCATGGGCCAAGTGAAAAACACGGTGAGTGGTAAAGTGTTGATTATTATAATGGACAGGTTTTCTGTGGTAAAATAATATGGGTGCAAAAGTATCATGATAGTTTTCAGTAGCATAACACAGAAAGTGTTAAATTTATGATACATTGACAGGTCTTCAATAGTAAAAACAGAAAATGTGAAAATGCTATGATACAGTCACATTCTTAGAGGAAACGGTGAATGTGAAAGAATTATGATACAGTTTACAGATTTCTTAATGGAAAAGAGTGAATGTGAAAGAATTATGATACAGTTTACAGATTTTTTTTTATAGAAAACAATGAATGTGAAAGGATCATGGAAGCATTGTAAAACAATTTATAGTACATACAGTAGTGAAAGCCTAGTGTAAAACAATATATGTGAAGTGAAATATTGTGATAAAGTTGGTGTTACGTTTCCAGTATTTATTTATAGACCCTGCTTAGAATAATTAAGGACTTTAAATATAATTAATTCCTTCTCTCATATCCTATGCAGACTGGTTGCTCAATTTACCATTTGACTAATTTAAAAGTGTGTCTTGTAGTGCAGACGACAAATTTACAAACTGATAAATTGCGAACGTTAGCTAGATTGAAATCGTTAAGTTCCTCTAAATTAATATGCATTCGTTATTATCATTCAGCTCATCCGCCCCCATTCAATCTAAGATAAATCTATAGGTCTATTATGCATAAAAATTAACTACTAAGAGGTTTAACAATAAAAATAAGATTTAATAAAGTTTTAACAAGTTAACAATAATCAAATACGAGCGCGAATAGTCTATTTCTCAATTCTTTGCACGTACGTGCTTATTGTTCTTAGGCGAAGAGATAGCCAATTGTTTCCAAGTGATTATTGAATTGTCTGAGGAATACTCAGCTGTATTGTTCTGTATTCGCTGGTCTCTTTTATCCAGTCCGTCCGTCTATCTCACTGAGTTACTCTAGCGGCGAAGCACGTGGCCTACAGGAAAGGGTGTCCCTTTTATGTCGCTAGTGAACTTGAGTTTTCAGTGGCGTGGACTCTTGGAATAATAGAACTCACACTTAGAGCTCAACCAGTTCATACCAGTCTTTGGTGAAGACAAAGACAACTTGTCCAATTCAGAGGTGCGGACAACAAGCAAGGCAAGGTAAAGCAAACCAAGCCCCAAAGACAGAACCGACCTGAGGAAAGTAAACGTGTCCTAATATAATTTCTGATAACACGTTCCCTACTCAAGCACGTCCCAGTTTAATGCTCTGAATTAGAAATTCGACCTCGCGTCGTTTACAATTAGATTTAGAAAAAATGTAATCTTCTCATGCATGTTTCGTTTAACAGCATGATGTATGAATCATGAAAATAGTTACAACGTTAAATTAATGTTCATACAAAAGGGGTAATTCAAACAGCAAAGCGCTTCACAATTTACAATTAAAATTACACGCAATAATTGAATTACATGAGAAATTCATATCGAGCACAGGCATTCTGGCTCTTAGTGAATTAAAACAATATAAATTAAAGTTACAATGGAAAAGAGTTACAATAAATTTATATTCCATAACTTATAGGTTTTCAGTCATTTCTCTGAACCGTGCTCAAGCATATATGGAAATAATATAATACATAGCACAAATACATCATAGTCAAGATATACAGAATACAATTAGATAAAATGGTACCTTTATGAGAAGTCGAAGTGTATGATTCTCATATGACTCGCCGGCTGCCGTATGACCCGAGTAGCTTAACGTGGTGACGTGAGCTAATTGTTTCTCGCAGTAAAGGAGCGGAAGCATGCACCCACATTTATAGAAAAGCATAAAGCATATCACGTGACTGATCGCGAGGTATGTAGTTGATTCTAGAACCTAGACAATGGGCCTAAAGTTACATAACGTCTTGACCTGTTCTGGAAGCATCTCGATAGGAGAGAGCTTTGAACAAAGGGTTTTTCAAATTTCAATATTTGAAGTAAACAGACAAGTAGGTCACCAAGTCGGACATTTTTATCAGACTGTGACAGTTGGTATATGCTTATTGTATAAACAAAACAAGCAGGAAAATGGTTTCAGTGCTACACAGTTTATATGAAAGTTTTGTGATAACCTATATGACTTTACAGTAACACAGAATTAGTATTCAACATCATGTTAAAGTTTACAGTGTTTCCATTAGAAAACAGGTCAAAATCTAAAAAATACGAGTGTGAAAAAGTACAAAAAATATACATAGATGATAGTTTATAGTAGATAGAATTTGTAAAAACTATCTGAGTGTGACAGTATTGGGAAAAATTGTATATAACTTACACTGTAGTATATAACTTACACTAGAATAGACTTTGTATAAAACACTGGAGCAGGAGTAAAGAGAATATTGAGAAAAAGTGTACATAACTTTGTATAAAACACTGAATGGGTGGGAAGAGAGATAGAGAATATCGAGAAAAAGTGTACATAACTTTGTATAAAACACTGAATGGGTGGGGGGAGAGATAGAGAATATTGAGAAAAAGTGTACATAACTTTGTATAAAACACTGAATGGGTGGGAAGAGAGATAGAGAATATTGAGGAAAAATATACATAACTTACAGCAGGATAAACTTTATAAAATACTGAACATGTATGTGTGTGGGAGAATATTGAGAAAAAATGTAAATAATGTACAGATATACTTGGTGTAAAATGCTCTGAGTATAATGTATTGTGACAAAATTTACAGTATTCTTTTTTGTATATAGTGATTGTTAAAGTATCATGGTAAAGATTATGAATTTCCATTTGTGTAGGACTAGTGACAAATTGAACATGAAAATAACATGCTAAAGATGACTGACTTTCCAATAGCATAGCAATGATTTTATTTATTGGAATGTTTTACATTTTATATTTATAAATACAATAAAAATATTGAAAAGATGTTTATCAAACATTAGGGTTTTATATTTTTTTTCTGTCCTAATCTCCTGTGTATTTCAAGACTGCTGCAAGCATCACCTTGTGTGGTTGTCTCCCCTACACTGATTATGAATTCTCAGTTGTATGTTATTCTGAAGAGGATGGATTTGGGAGTGATCCTGTTTCAATGGTTGTAACTACAGAGGAGGCAGGTAAAATCACAGACAAATTGGTTTTAAGTGTCACGCATCATTTGGGGGTTTTATGTTTGGTATTTTTCTCTTTGAATAGTTTTTGATAGAAGCTGTGTAACTTCCCATTGGAAAATAATTCCTTCTAAGTAAAGTACACAATCTGTTGGCTGCTTAAATTAGTTTAAAACTAATTACTAATGACATCATAATAAGATTTAGATTAATTAATGCAATGTTTAGGAAAGAGATATTAACCAGAAGCTTCTTGTTTATCTTGAAGAGCTAAATTTTATAAATTCTTGTAACCAGACCTCTTTAAACTAATGATAATGTTTAGGACATTTGAAACTGATTACATTTTTTTCAAGTGATTTTTATTTTTTTAATTTTACTGAGAAGAGTTTATTTAAAAGAACTTAAACGTTTTTATTTAGCTCAATTAAGTAAACATTTGCTTTATAATATATGTGAAGTACATTTCTTATAGATAAAACTGAACTTTATTTCTTAATAAAATTAAGTGCCCTTTTTAGGAGCTGGAATGGACTTCTGTCTGTAATTTTTTTGTACAGATATTATAAGCATTTTAAATATAACCTTTTATCAAAATTTAGTAGCAATAACAATAACACATTGTCAAAGTTTGATATCAGAAGTCAAACTGATTTTTAAAGTTTATTACTATTTCCAGAGCAGTTATTATTCATAGTGAAATTTTTGTTTGCTTTTCTTTTAAAATAATTATTGTTTGAAGGTTTGGGAGGTTTTTGAAATAATTTCTGATACTTATTAGCCACTTATATGTTGTTTCAACAGCGCCTTTATCAAGTTTTCCAGTATTCAATGGTAGTTACGTGCTCCATCCTTGCAGTATCAATGGAACTAGAAGTGCCACTGTGTACTGGAAGGTAAATTAAATAAATGCTCAGAATGTCACTACTACCAATCACAATATATATAAACTTAGCATTCTAGATCATTAATATTAAGAAAAATGGAAATTATTTTTAATTCATCTTTAGGATATAGTGAAACCATTTTAAAAAATATATTTGTTGAATAGAGATTTAGTTGAGATGTCCACAGTACTATTTTATGGAGTATAATATTAAGAATGAGGAAGTGTTTGATTTTCAGAAGTGAGGTGTCAGAAAGAATCACAGGTGTACTTTTTTAAACGTAAAAATCTCTAATGAGCAGCTATTTAAAGAATGTTACAGCTGTGACATATTCATGGAATAGCCATGGGTTCCATCTCAAGAATGTACAATTAAGGGAAATTATGTGAACTGTTACAATTTGAATAATATAATTAACTGACAATTGATTCATTAGCAGTGGGAATTGTTTAATCAAACAAAGTAAAATGCCTTAAACTGAGAGCCGGCTTTATGTGAAATTCTTGTGAGTCACAAAATGAGTTCTCCACAGTTTACTAGCATTCACAATATAAGATATAAAGTTAACAAAACATTAGGGATTTTTTCCTAAACTGCTTACCAACTGCCTGTATTCTAGGCTTTTTCCATCCTCCACTGTAGAGAGCATTATTACTGAGAATAAAGAAACTGAAGTTATGTGTGTTTATGAGAGGAAAGTATTTCCATTTTAGAATTATCTATTTGTAATCATCTCTCTTTGTAAATATGCAGTATATGTGTGTGTGTGTGTGTGTGTGTGTGTGTGTGTGTGTGTGTGTGTGTGTGTGTGTGTGTGTGTGTGTGTGTGTGTGCATGTGTGTGTGTGTGTGACAGACTGTTGAGTTTTTCCTGTATTCCTACCACTTTTTATGAGCTTATGAACAGGGAGATTGTTTCATGCATTTGTGATAGGCTTGTATATCTAAAATACCATTAAAAAAATTAAAAAGTTAAAAAGTCATTTTAAAAAAATTGTTATTTTCTCCTACAATTTAGACAGTGCCAGCAAATCTCCGGAATGGCAAAATTAGTGGTTACCAGCTAATAATTGGTGATAGACGCATTGATGTAGATGCAGAGTCACCAACATCAGCAGTAGTCAGTGATGTTCCTTGTAACGACATTGTGTCTGTCCAGATATTTGCTAAAACTAAAGCTGGTGCTGCTCAGAGAAATTCTAGACTAACCATTCTGCCAGGTAATAAAAACATTTTGCTAATTGTTATTTTGCTTATTTATTTGATTACATTTTTACTTCCTGATGAAAATGCCTGAGTTTTTTTCTTTTTCACATAGACAATGCAGAACATGTAACATGATTTGATTTCATATACATGTACTGGAATCAGTGGTTATAGCTTAACATGATTTGACATATTTCCATCCTAGTATAGTTTTTATTTTACTAACCATAATTCCCTCATGCCTTACAACAGGATTATTCCTGAGTGACTCTTAGAGGCATGGGAAACACAAAGATTACTGTCCACTTAACCTAGCGATGAGTTGTTTATATATAAATGCTATTCATGGAGTCAGTATAAGGAAATGTCTTTGAGAAACTGAGATCACAATTTCACTTCACCTGCTGATAAACTGAGATCACAACTTCACTTCACCTGCTGATAAACTGAGGACAAAGATTGTTACATGTGCTTCAGTTAACCCCGTTAATCCCAGTCTATGAGAAAACTTTTGCTCTGGTGAGTGTGGAGTGATATGCTTACATCACTGAATGAAATAACAATCATATTTCCATTTATTTAATTTTTTTTTGAGTTTTTATCAGAGTAGCAACTGGAGAATTTTTTAATATTGTTTTATCATGTATTAGCTTTCAGTCTTCAGTAATAATTGGTTGACATATCTATTTCAGCATTAAATGCAGTACTACTTAATTGCACATTAACTAATTGCACTTTATCATGAATTAGCCTTCACTCTTCAGTAATAATTGATTAGCACACCTATTTCAGCATTAATTGCAGAATTAATAAATGCACATAGGGAATTAAAAAATTAATATTGGATCAAATTATGAACTTATTTTGTTTCACTAACATTACCTGAATATTTATCTAAAATCCTATTGGGGGGGGGGGGGGAGAAATGGTTTCAAATATATTTACTGCATTTTCATTTAGCATAGTAAGGTAATGGTGGTTCTGGTTATCTCCCTTCCTTCCCAGAGCTTTCTTGATGCTTTACTTTACCTGTTAGGACATTTTTTTTAAAACTCTAGATAGTAGATAGCTCTGGAGGGACTTGGTTCCCCTCACTACTTTCTTGGGTCCTGACCACACCAGGTGGACCACTCATTATCAAAGCCCTCCCCCACCCCAAAGGGAATGTATCAAGATATTTTCACTGTAACTTTAGAATGTCTTAAGGCATTTGTTTGGCATGGTCATTTTCAAGGCATGTAACCACTGTCTTATTATATAGCATGTTATTATATGTCATGTTATTATTATATAGCATATTATTATTATATGTCTCTTGTGGTTCATCTTTGAATACTATCTTTTTCTTTTTATTCGTTGTAAAATTTTTGTATGCTCAGTACAGCCAGATACACATATACTTTGTTGCAGAAGTTGATAGTTCCAAAAGTTTTGCAATCGAGATGACAGGCAATGAATTACTAGCGAAATGGGAAGATGTCAGTGCTTCTGTTGGCAATATAGAGTCATCTGACAGCAACCACAGTGATATAAACTACAACCAGAATTACTCTGATAATGTGACAGATAATGTTACCATCTTTTGGTGTCCTGGCAATTCTCAGCAAAAAGAGTGTCAGGTATGTTCACTTCAAAATTGCATTACCAGGCCTTGTGATTTACAGATTTGTTTTCCTGTCTTGCACTTGTTAGATTTCTTCTCAGTTTGTCAGTATTTTCCATAGTAACACTTAGATCTCCCTGTTTCAACTACCCTGACCTAAACAGTCCTCTATCCAAGGATGTTGCTCAGCTCAGTGTTTAGTTCTTCATACAATTTAGCAGTGTCTAATATAAAATTATCTACACTTAACTGGATGGGTCCATGGATCCATAATGCCTTTTGACAATTTCCAGTTTGAGTGAAATTCTCCTCATACTCTCAAACAGTGTTTTGATTTCTTGAGTAGTTTTGAAAGTATTTTTTAGTGTAAACAAAATATATATTATTATACAGTTAAGTCAGATGCATACTCACACAAACAGATGATGTTCTTATTAAAAAAAAAATGTTGCACATATAATGGCATTGATTCATTTCCTATTTCTTTATTTTTTCAAAATTTAAAATATCAATTAATTGATTCATTGTACTGGTCAAGCATCATTGTTTAACCAGAAATGTTTTTATAAAAAGTTACCAGTAAATATGAATTTGACACTTGAAGATGGTTTTGCTCTTATTCCACCTGCCATATATCTTGAAAATAATGGTAAAAGATCAATGAGTGATATTTGAAATGAAAGGAGTAAAAGTGATTGATATATGAATGAAATCAAAGTAAACAGTGAGTGATATATACATACATATATATATATATATAAATGAAATAAAAGTAAACAGTGAGTGATATATATATATAAATGAAATAAAAGTAAACAGTGAGTGATATATATATATAAATGAAATAAAACTAAACAGTGATACATAAATGAAATAAAGTAAATAGTGATATATAAATGAAATAAAGTAAACAGTGATATATGAATGAAATAAAAGTAAACAGTGATACATAAATGAAATAAAGTAAACAGTGATATATAAATGAAATAAAAGTAAACTGTGAGTGATATACATATATATATATATATAAATGAAATAAAAGTAAACAGTGATACATAAATGAAATAAAGTAAACAGTGATATATAAATGAAATAAAAGTAAGCAGTGAGTGACATATGAATGAAATAAAAATAAACAGTGAGTGATATATGAATAAAATAAAAGTAAACAGTGAGTGATATATGAATGAAATAAAAATAAACAGTGAATGATATATAAATGAAATAAAAGTTAACAATGACTGATATATGAATGAAGTAAAAGTAAACAGTGAGTGACATATGAATGAAATAAAAGTAAACAGTGAGTGATATATGAATGAAATAAAAATAAACAATGAGTGATATATAAATGAAATAAAAGTGAACAGTGAGTGATATATGAAGGAAGTAAATTTAAACAATGACTGATATATGAATGAAGTAAAAGTAAACAGTGAGGGACATATGAATGAAATAAAAGTAAACAATGACTGATATATGAATGAAGTAAAAATATATTGATATGTACAGGGTGAAATCCAGTGGAAGAGTGCAAATCAAAAGATGGGTGCTCTGAGCTTGCCCATAAAGGTGGAGGAAGTAAAAAATTACATTTATGGAATCTCCACTGCTGGAAAGGCAATAATGTGGACAGATTGCTGGTATAGTAAAGGCCAAGGTTGTTTCATTACATTTTTTTTTTTAAAGAATTTTCTCTAGGTTAATAGTAAAGACTGTAAAATGAAACATTTGGTATAACTTGTATTATTTCAGTCAGACTGAATACAGTTTTTTTTTCATTTTCCAGTCCAGGAAGCAATACACTTCATATTTGTCATGTCTGCAATGAATTTTACTTATATATCAAATTTAATTTCTCTTATTATTTTTGCATTGAAATATAGTCAGCTAAATCCACACAAAGTTTTATTTTAGATATTCAACAAACATTGGTGTCATCTAGCACTCTCAACTCCAGATAATTGAATTAGATTCTTAAAAATATTTTTGTTGAAATGGATAACCTGAAATATAATGATTTGAAAAGATTTTCAGTTTCACTGACCCATTATAGGTATATGCTTCAAGTATGATCTACAGTAAACAAATTCCCAAACAAAAAATAAACATTAAAAATAAATATTCATGTCTATAGAAATATACAACTGTTCCTCAGTGTTCATAAAAGCATGTGAATATTACGTACTCCACAAGATAAAGCATGTGAATATTATATACACCATAAGGTAATATAAAATGTATGTGAATGTTATATACAACATAAGGTAATATAAAATGTATGTGAATATTGTGTACATCATAAGGTAATATAAAATGTATGTGAATATTGTGTACACTATAAGGCAATATAAAATGAATGTGAATATTATGTACATCATAAGGTAATATTAATTATACAAAGTTCTCAGTACTACAGAAACAATATATGCTATAACTTTATCAATCATTTATAACATGCACACATTTATTATGGTACTTATAAATGTTTTCTGTCAGAAAACTTCTTTTGAAAAAATCAACTAATTTCTAGTTACTATAGTGTTTCCTGAACACTTGTTTTAAAAAAGTATTAAATAACTAATTTTTAGTTACCACAAAATCATTAGCTGTTATATGTGTTTCTATATTTATATCAGTATTTTTAAATTACATGTTTTCTGCATAATAGAAACTCCACCCTTTATTAAAGATATGTCATGTTTGTTACAATAGTAACATCTCCTTGATTTTATTATCTTTCAAATTTGTATGTGGATGCTATACAGTCCATTCATTATTTATTAAAGCTAATGCTAGATATTGCAAACACTATTATTTATTATAACTATATGTTGCCTGAGTATTACAAAATCTGTATTTATTATAGCCATTTCCTGAATATTACAAACACCAACATTTATTACTACTTTTTCTTGAATTCTACTAGCACCATTATATATTATAGATATAGATATGTGCTGAATATTTCAAACAAAAGTCCCCAACAACTTGTTTAAGATAATTTCTGAAATCTGTAAACACCATATTTATCATAGTTACTTTTATGCACTACAAATCCTGAATTATTTATTAAGGTTGTTTCTAGGAGTACAAAGCATTATTTATAGATATTTCCTAATTACTACAACAACAAAAATCTAACAACTTCCCACTCTGAACAGTTCTTATTGTAGCTTTTTCATGGATTTAGTATTGCTATTTCCAGGACACTAAAAAAAATATTAATAATGATTCATGGATATTATACAACCATTATTTAATAAATCCAATCACTGATATGATAAATACTATTATTTATTAAAACGTAATTCTGAATATTGACACCACCATTATTTATCATAGTTATTTTTCTTCTGGATACCACAAACACCATAATTTGTTAGTAGCATGAGAATTGGGAATGAAAACATATTACAGTCTGCATGTTTTCACAGTTCCAAAACAAGGGCCAACAAAAGTGCAGGTCCTCAATTTAACAGAGCAGTTGGAAATTTCATGGAATCCATTGCAGTGTTCATATGACAATTCTTTCAAAATTGTGGGCTATCGTCTTAATATCTGTGAAAATCACAAGTGTGGTAAGTGAATTAGGTACAAAATTACTTGAAATTATGTTTAGGTGTATAGATATAATGATAAGTATCTCTTGCTACAATGACAAGGAAATATTGTCTTATCCACATATTATTTTCACTTGTTTCTTTTTTGTTTTCTTTTTTAAACTTCTCACAGCTTATTAAAAGCCACTGACTTTGCAGTAGTGGTCAGCAATAGTTTATAGTAAACATATCTCATTAAAAGACTGGAAACAATTTGTATATTAAAAATATTATTAACTGATTGATGCATGTACACTAGTTATAACCCAATGTTTTGTTGTTGAAATGCATCCATTTGATAATACATGTATGCAATTAATTTTGGTTCATTTCAAGATGTGGCCCACATGATTGACATTAACGGAGCCTCCAGTAATAATATAGTTGTTAATGCCACTCCGGATGTGGACTACAAGGTCATCATGCAAGCTCTGTTACCTGATAATAAAACAAGTCCAGAGTCCAAAGCAGTTTATGGGAGACCTAAAGCATTAGGTATAGATAGACAGACAGACAGACAGACAGAAAGACACACAAATAGAAAGAGATGTGAGTGTGTATTTTTATTTGTGTGTTTCTATACATCTTTATTTCAAAATGTAAGCATGTTTGTTTGACTCTACAAGAAGACATTTAAAAGCTAATGGAGTGCTATATTTTATAACTATGTACACTAGTTGCAAATTTAATCAAAATATTAATATTAGCCTTTATTACTCACATTAATTACAATTTACAATAGACTGCTCTTATCAGTGGTAAATTCTTGTGGAAAGAGTTAATAAGCTTGATTTAGAAGAAAAATACTTAGCTTCCTTGTGTTAGCCATTTATATATGGGTTATTCATCTATAATTCTTACAGTAATTGTATACTCCTGATGAAAGTTATTTATTCAGAACTTTGACTCTTCTAATTGTTTTTGTGATGTATATTTGCACTTTGAACTTTTTCATTGTTTTATATTTTTTGTTTATGCCATGTTAATTTGTTTCTCATTGTTGCTTCAGAAATGTAAACGGCTTATTTGGAAATAGGATTATGAAATTGTGTGTTTTATATCTGAAACTAACTAACCTAGAACAGAATTGACCATTTGAAAACCAAATTTACTTCAATACTCTTTGTTGTAAAGCAAATCTAGATTCTTTATCATCAAGACTTTAAAATACAGAGAAACACTCAAGATTTACATTCCTATATATACTTACTAAACTATGAATTTTGATTGTAATTATTATTTTCAGTTCATAGTATATATATAATATAATATTGTGGTGGAGTAAATTTGCCTATTAATATTTCTTAACTTAATTGTTGTATCAATTGTTAAATGTCAATGTGACTTGACCTTGGGCACTGCTTATGCTGATATTTTTAAGTGTCAAAGTTGGAAGTAAACAACTCAGATGGAGAATATGCTAGAAAATTGCTGATGCAAAATCCTAACCAGTTCTAACTTGTTCATAACAAACTCATCCAGTGGAGATGGACCAACAGTTTCTTTGTTGAAGAAGTACTCTATTTCTAATCACTTTGAATTTGAACATAACTTGAGTCCAACCATAAAGGTGATTGTTAACTTATGGGAAGTTAACTGACTGATAAAGAAAGAATGGACTTAGAATATTTCATATATGTTTGCTATTGATCTATGATTTGAATTAGAGAATGCTTATGTAAGTGAACCATTATTTTTATGTTCATTAATTTTACTACATTGTACACTATACTTGTGAATTTTGATTGATACTATATTTCTTATGTTTTGTGTGTATCGGGCTAACAAAATTGTTGCATGGTTTTGTAAGTTGAGAATGTTTGTAAGAGAGAAAGGAGTTTAGAGATGAAATATGCCTGAAATATAGTGCTCCATTAATTTGATGTTTGCAGAGAAGGCATGCCTTTTTTCCTTTTGCTTCAGCCAGCAGTGACTTCTGTACTTGCTTGGTCATATTGGTGTGTGAATCCAGCATTGTCATCAACTTAACGTGTTGCTGTAAGTTGATTCCTGTGATTTCCATTCAAGAGCAAATACAGTGGAAATGGTGGCTTGAGTTTAGTCTTGAGAATTCACAAAGATTATTTTGAATGTTCCTCATGGTGTGGTGTGTACTACACTGAAAATTCGAGAGCATTTCCCTCAGATATGCTTGATAGTGCATGTGAAATTTAGGATGATTCTCTGCAGTGTGCTTTGTGAGCTCATTGAAGATTCTGGGACAGTTGTGTAATATGTCTAGAAGAGATATGTGAGCCTTTCATGAGAATAAGAAAGACAGTGACTTTGTTGCAAATCTTGCGAACATGTGCTAGTGACAGCCGCCTTCTTTGAAAAGGTTATGTGCATTGACTTTCATTGTTTCCCTGAAACTCTACTCTCATTTCCGTGATGATATCCATGAACCTGATTATATATTTATGTTAATGGATTGCTAATGTCTATACTAGGACAGTTTTGATTATATTCATATTTTGTATATTTGAATGTTGATTTAATAAATTTATTGTTTAATTTATTGACATTCTTACACACATTGATAACCATATGTTGGAGAGAAGTGGGTGGATGGAGGCTCCCTAAATATAGATTTAAAGATGGAATGTCTTCTCCTTTGGCAAGAAGTTTTCCACCTAGGGAAATACTGTGTGATGGTAAATGTTTGTCTTTAATGTTGTGGAAGAGAGAAAACATTTATAGCACCTGCACATCCACCAAGTGAGAGAGATGAATGGTGTCTTCTGGAGAATTATTAATAACATAAATTAAGATTCTCATCACTTGTAATTAATTATGGATGATTAAATAATAATAAGCATAATCAATAACTAAGGTGGCATTGGCACCACAAATATAATATAATATACATGTAATATAATATAATATAATTACCATAAATAAAACTTATATTCTATGGTGCTGAGGTTCATGTAAATATTATGTGATACAACCACACATATGTTTTCTGTGTTTTGAAGATGTCTAATTTTTTTTATCACAGAGAATGCCACATCTTATACAAGTTGGCTGTTTGCAATAATTATTTCAGTATTTGCCATTGCCATGGCAATATTAATAGGAGTGCTCTGCATGTGAGTTTCTACAAAACATATACATAGTCTGTAAACAGAATTTCCTATTTATAGAGATCAGTTGAACTATTTTTCAAATTTGTCTGCTTCTGCTTGAATTTGGGTTATTTAAATCAACATTTACTTGAAGACAACTGAGGTATGTTACAAGGGAATTGTTAGCAATAATTGTTTAAAAACATAAGAAACTTTGGAACACTTGAAGTCATATATACATACTCATTCTCACACACACACACGCACGCACACACGCAGGCACGCACATACACACACACACACATGCAGGCACACACATGTAAAATACTTGGGTTATGCTAAACATGAACATACATAAATATATATATGTATTTGTATTCAGGAACTATTGGGTATTAATCAACAAATGTAGTTCTTCGGCAATAATATGTACATGTTGTAATTAATGTAATGTATCTACTAAGATTGCAGCTTATATAATTTGTACTACTTTGAGAAATAGGTTTGTTGTGTACACCTCCCCATTCAAAGTAAATATTTTTTAAATTTCAGAACTAAATTAAACTAACAACATTTCAATGCCTTATATCTACATGTAATTAAATGTATATATTTCTCCCACCTCTTTTCCAAGACTCTCTTTAAATACCTTTTCTGTTTGCTTTACAGTTGTAAAAAATGGAAAGAAAAAGAAATGAAATTCAAACCAGCCAATTTCAAGTGGAAAGTAAGTTTTTAGCAGACTTTTTCATCATAATTTAATTTACTACTACCACCACATAATTGAAATGCCTGGCAGTGATTATATTGTATGGATTTCACTTAACAAAGTCCCAAAATGCATTTCAATAAATAGACAATATAACATTCAAGAAAAAATATACAGACACAATTCTCACGTTTAATTTCTAGTTTCTATCTTTTCATACCAAGAATTAATTTATGTATCCATAAAATTCTTGGAAAGTGCAGTCTAGAATTTCTCATTTCAAGAAAAGCTCTAAAATGTTTTTTTTATTTACACTCATGCATTAAATCCATTTAAACTTCAATTTAGTTAAATCATCAGTATATTTTATTTACACTTTGTCATAATTTTTCATTTCTCTATTTTTTTTATACACTACTAAGTTATTTTTATCTCCTTCAGCAAGCCCATCGTCCCCATTTACACCAAGCTGAAGAAGGGACTGCTAATGTACAGAATCCAAGACATGAGACATTACTCAAACAGCCAGATGTTGTTCTAGCCGCATGTGCTGAAAGCTATCCCCTTCATCCAGTGCGAGTTTCCAAGGTATCCACAGATGCAGAAATGGAATTGACTTCTGAACAGAATCAGATCTCACAAGTGTACATTGCTGAGGACTCAATTCCAGTCAGCTCTCCAGAAACAAATTCAACTTCAGTCCAATATAGTCACCAAAGTTCTCACAATTTCTCAAATGTTTCCTCAAGCAGGCAGAATTATGTCAAGGACGTCAAACTGTTACTAAAGCCTGTTCCTTCTCAGAACAAGAAAGCAAGAGAGCATTTACAGATCAGAGATGGCATCACTTCTGAGTCTGTTGGCGAATTAGATCCATTGATAAGCTCCAGTGCTAGTGGAGCAGTTGAGTATGTTCATAGTGATAATGATCTGGAAGAAGAAAATTTGGAGGAAGAAAATGAACAGATGTTAATGAGATACAGCAAAATGGATATCACCAGTATGTCTTCAATTTTGGTGGATCCACACAAAGAAAATCCATGTTAAATCACTATTTTTACCCTGCAGCAGAAAACTGCCATGTATGGAGAAATTCTTTAACAAAAAGCAAGATTACCAAACATGAGAGCATTGGAAAAGAAGGCAAACCAGTAATATTGGTAGAAAAGTCAATTCAGTTGGCATCAATTCTAGGAACATACATGTAACTACAGCAACCCTGGTGATTCTCAGCCAAATTCTAGAAACGAATGCAGTGAAATGTCAGCACACCCTTACATAATGCTAAGTGCGTCACAATGGAGTAACTCACCAATCAGTAGAAATCCAGGACAGAGCCAGCCAGATTCTTCTTTGCTGAGTAATGGGGAAGAAAATTTACAACTAGGATCACCTCCACATTCTGACACTACCCAGACAGATCCTCATGATAAAAGTAACCTAAATTGAGCCACCCTTGGTCAAAGGCATCTTAGCCCAGGCTTTGTTTTTATGCAGTTAATCTCAGACAAGAGGTAATAACGTTTGTATGATAACAAGAAAAATACAAACTAAGTTCAAAACTTTGTGTGACAGGGGTTTTGTGTAGTCACATCAAAATTAAAACAGAGAAATTACAGTTATAATCACTGCAGAAAGGCAGAGTACAAGAGAGAGGTTACTTGATTCAATAGTCTGTGAGTTGATATATGGAAATAACTTATGATGGTACAATTAAATAATAATAACTGTCACTATTCTGGATCAAAAAGTGAAAAGAAATTTTGGCACAAATTAAATTCATTGATTTTTATAATGAAACCAACTTAATCCAGATTGCCTGAACCCATAGAAACAGTAGAAATTAAGCAATAATTTGAGTAAATTGCATACTGAAAAATACCTTTAAAACTGAACCTGATTGCCTAAATTAATTCTTATTATGCTTACATTATTGTTGAAATTGAAGACAGTAGTACATGTTAGAAATTGCTACTGTTTTAGTTACAATGTACGAAATGTCTGTTTGTTAAAAAGAGAAACAATATATTAGACATTTCTGTCTCCATTTTCCCTTCCTGTCTCCATTTTCCCTTCCTGCCTTAACCATGTTGCCAGTGATGCTTGACCCCTATGGCAATATATACATAGCATGGCATTTTGTATGCAAAAGACTTGATAAACCATGTTGCCAGTGATGTTTGACCCCTAAGACAATATATACATAGCATGGCATTTTGTATGCAAAAGACTTGATTAACTATGTTGCCAGTGATGTTTGACCCCTATGGCAATATATACAGAGCACGTCATTTTGTATGCAAAAGATTTGATTAACACAGTTTGTCTTGTGGTTTCTACAGAACAGCACAAATTAGCTCACATGGGGAAAATGTGTGCATTGGACTGAATTCAAGAATTTTAGTGTGAAATAAAAATAATTAAATTGGAACAATATGCTATTAATTTTAATATGGATGATAAACACTAAGACTTGTCTATAGTTTGATTTCATCATCAACAAAAAATAGAATTTTCCATATTTTAAGTAGGTTTGTGTGTGTGAATCAGTGAATGTATTTGTGCTTAAGAATTTTTTATATTTATCATAATTTAAATGGATTATTCTGTAAGCATGTGCATAAAATGAACATTGTGTTTGTACATGTGTTTACTGAACAATTTTGTGTATGTGTTTCAATAAACATATGCTTGTGTGTGTATGTAGACATGCATATTGTGTGTGTGTGTGTGTGTGTTTTAGCATACATGCTTGCATAGAGATTAAAATATAAGTATTCATATTTTGCTACAGGTGCTTTTTAATAGAAAATGTGTATAATCACACACTTTAATCATTATATTTAATTTTATTCTTTAGTACTCCAGTGCAGTGCCTCTGACTCTTTACTAGTTGCCTATGATTGACTGATCATCTGGTTCATAATATGCCTTACATTAATGACCTATCAGATCAGGACTTTTTTTTTGGTTTCCATTAATTGATTAATATCCACCACCCTCTTCTAAGCATTGCAATTAAGCCCATGGACATAAAATGGGGTTTGGGGGCCCCTGATCTATATCATGTGCCTTTTCTTGCCATTTATTAAGCAACACATTTTGGACTGTGTTAATCAATTCTTTATCTGAAAAATGTATTTTGTGAATGTATGCCCAAATCATTCTTGCTCAAATAACAAGAGGTCATGGCACGCCACACTCATGGTAGTTATGATGCACAGGCAGCATGGTGATCTCCCTTGAAATAGGCAATGGAATTCATTTACAACAATCCGAGCCACTTTTCATTAATTGTTTTATTTTGTTTGAATTCGGCCTAAGGAGTAAATAATTAATTAAATTTTATGCAAGCAGAATAATTGTCTCAGTGCTAATGCTATTTTATTTAATTTATAATTGTCATGAATTTCCGAGATAATATCAGATGAGGATTAAGAGAATCCATATAGTCTGTGTCCAGGTCTCTGGATTTGTTGATGCAGTTTAAGAAGCTTATTTGCTCAGTCCTTGCTAACATATCAAACTGTGAATACCCTGGTATATGTTAACAGTTATGTTTTGTTCTTTCCTCACACATAGTACTTGATTTAATATACATATTGTGAATTTACTTCTTTTGTTTCCATATACTAATTCAGAATATTTTTACAAGCATTTTTGTTGTATTATTTAAAGGCTGCATTTGAAAAACCTCATGCAAAATGTCTCAGAAGTGTTCTTGTTATATAGCAAGCTCATGCTGTTCATTTTATTATATATTTACTTCTTTTCAAATCCAATCTAGAACTTATTACATTGTATTATATTTTTTCAATACATTATTTAATTATTGCACTTTGAAGAAACTTTGATAAAAATGTTTTCTTATACATATATCACTTTGTTTATATTATTTTATATTATTTCTTTAAAGATCCAGTTCCTGGATGTGTGTGTGTGTGTGTGTGTGTGCTTGCGTGCATATGTGTGAAACTTTCTTTTTTCTCCATTCTTTTATACACCTTCAACAGTCTATTTTCTTCTGTCTCATACTGTTAAAATGTACATGTAAATGAATGCTTCATTATTGTAATATTTTTTAACAATATTTTAAACTGTAATATTTTTGCTACAAATTGTACTACTCAATTATTGATTTTATTCTACTGAAGCATTTTTTTGTTTTACTTTTCTTTACAAACTTGTGAGTTTGCATTTTAAAATTCAGTATTCAATAAACAACAGACTGATTAAAGAATCATAACAATAAGTGGAGAAGGTTTGTGCACATTGAAACAGAATTATCATCCTTACAAATTTAAACTTGTTTATTTATCATACACATAATCACTGGATACATTAATACTCATAAGGTTTTATTGTCACAAACATGAGAAAACACTGTTTACTGATAAAGCAAGAACATGTTTCTTTTAACAAATTAGTATTATATGTTCAAACACTATGCATTGTACAAAATGCTTAGTTAAGAATTGAAATGCTGTTTTGCAGAAGTTAAATATTATAAATGATGCTAAAAAATCATTTTTTAGTTATCTTTTCACATCACAATTGCTTCAGATCTCTAGCGGAAGCAGATTCACACTAATCACCATAATCCTTTTTCAGGGCTTGCCCTTCTGAAAAAACAGTGACTCTGCTGCATAAGGGTCATTTAGGAAGCTCTTACATCAAAGCAAAAGTAGTCAAAGTAGAAGCAAAAGCAGCAAACCATAAAATGATTGAAAGCTGTGACCACATCAGCATGCACACCAATGAGATGTATGATTCCAATGGCACTAACAACTACCAGAACATCTACCATGATGATGACATACCTACATATCTAACCAACAACTTAGACTACTACACAGAAATCACTACACAAATGCCATAAAACTGATACACAAATGGAACAGTATCAGGTGCCATATCTACTTCCCAAACACACAGTGCTGGAACAGTCACCAGTGACACTCAAACCACTCTCTTTAAAGCAAGATACAGATTCACTCTAAGAGAAAATACCTACATCAGAAATTAAGTTGGAAATCCAGACAATCAAAAACAAAATGAAGAACAAGACTCTAAAATCTCACCACCCACACTAAAACAGAAGCATACATGGAATCAACATGAACAGATATACAAACTGATCAGCAGCAATGACTAAGTACAAGCTGAAGACAATGGAAAACCACAAGCCACCACAACAGGCACATAAACCACCCAAAAGGAAAGATGCAGACCACCAAAATGGATATGACTGTAGCAAAAATCAGCAGATATCAATGACACAAGATCACACTACACCCTGACAAGAACCAATCATTCACTACAACAATAACATGATGGACTGCCACCATCAGAATACCTGTGGTGGTTTCTCAAAGCATGTAGACAGCATTACAGACCAAACAACCAGCACCAATAAACCACCACTACAGGAACCCTTGGTGGTCAGTACAAATCAAACAAACAGCACCTAAGACATCACCAAAGCAACAAAGTTAGATCTAGGTACAACTAGATCAAACAGAGAAAGTTTGTGGAATAGCAACAGTCTAAAACGGGATGGGGTGGAGTGAATCAACAATACAGCCAGCCACCAACAACACTACGCATAACCAAGGACATTCATTCATGTCCTTTGCCCTACTGACCAATTCCATTTGCACAACACAATGTTGCCCATATTCTTCACAATCATTGAACCTCTTCACAGTCAGTCAAAAAGAGAAAGTCCTCACAGAAGCCGTCCAAAGATGAAAAGTATACTGCAGCTCCCGTGAGGAAAGAAGTCAACTACAAAAAATTTTGAAAAGTAAATGCTCATAAATTTGATCATATATATGAAATTTATAGATGCCATTGGCAACCTGGCACCTGGGATTTGTGAACTCTTATGTATAATGGATTTTTCTCATCATTCAAGACATAATTCCACACTTGTTTTGCTTAAACACAAAGGTTATCCTCCTTGACTTTTTGTTTTGTTTTTATGTGTATAAAATATATGCTGAATCTCTAACCAGGGCTATCCTTACGATATACAGGACCCTAATCAGCAATGTTTTAACAGAAAATGTGCAAAAATACCTTATAGCACATAGAATTAATTAAACACACTAATTCAAAGTATTATTATTGGATAGAATTAATTAAACACACTAATTCAAAGTGTTATTATTGGACTATTATTGCAGTAAAGAACTACTACAAAATGTGTTTATTGAAAGGAGTGATATGAACTTTTATAACAAAATAAAACTGCTTTCCCTAAGTTTTGCTGAACCCTATATTTATAGATTGCGTATGCTTTTGTTTAAGTAAAGATGAAAATAACATATGTAACTGTGTTTAAGTTTAGCTAAATTTAATGGATACCTTGGATTGATTTATGACTGTTTCAATTTGTATCTGTAGTGTACTTTGATAACCACATTCAATAATTAAAAAAAAAACAAAACAATATTTACTCTATCACACAACATGTTTGTGATTATCATTGGATGCAAGTTCCCATAATTAAAAATTGACCTTCTGTCAAATCTCATTAGCACAGAAAATAAGGTTTTTGCATGTAGTGTAAATATAGCTTGTCAAATGTAATATCTCCTTCAGCTAATCCTCCTCATTTTAGCATTTTAAGAATTGATTAAGACAGCACTGGATTTTGGTTGGTAGGAAATTCTTTCCACCAACAAAAACAGCTTGGACAGTTCTTTGGTCATTATTTTTTAGTTGAAACTGCCTACTTATTATAAAAGATAAAAACTTCTCACTTGTATGTTCTTTCTGAAACCCATTTCTATGCTTCATGTCTGTGTGTATAGCAGTTCATTGTTTTAGATTATTTGTCATTCATAGATCTTTCTTTTTTGTTTCATAGGTAGATTTTTAAAAAATAAGTATCATTATTTGTTAAAGATATTTTAAATGTAATAGAGATTTTAAAAAACACATTAGAACTCTGATCAGTTACCATTATCATCATTGTTGTTGTTTGTAATCTACATCATGAATACACTCCTACTTATTTTTATATTCACTAGATAAAATTAATATGATAATAACTACAATGTTCAACCCTAAGACTAGTAAGAGTTGGCAGAGAGACTTATAATAAAAAGACACTTATAAAAAATTTAAGAACAAATCTAAGAAATAAATTATGAAAACACCAGGACTATGGAAAACATCTTGTAGTACTGTGCTTCTCTTCTGACATGCATACATATAGCAATTTATTATGTATCTAACTAAGTATTGTTTTAGTATTATAACTATATATCTAAGTAAATATTGTTTCAGTATTATAAGTATATATCTAACTATATATTGTTTAAATATATATCTAAGTAAATATTGTTTCAGTATTCTAAGTATGTATCTAACTAAATACTGTCTCAGCATTATAACCATATATCTAACTAAATAGTTTTTCAGTATTATAACTATATATCTAACTAAATATTGTTTTAGTATTATAACCATATATCTAACTAAATATTGTCTCAGCATTATAACCATATATCTAACTAAATACTGTCTCAGCATTATAACCATATATCTAACTAAATAGTTTTTCAGTATTATAACTATATATCTAACTAAATATTGTTTTAGTATTATAACCATATATCTAACTAAATATTGTCTCAGCATTATAACCATATATCTAACTAAATACTGTCTCAGCATTATAACCATATATCTAACTAAATAGTTTTTCAGTAATATAACTATATATCTAACTAAATATTTGTTTTAGTATTATAACCATATATCTAACTAAATATTGTCTCAGCATTATAACCATATATCTAACTAAATACTGTCTCAGCATTATAACCATATATCTAACTAAATAGTTTTTCAGTATTATAACTATATATCTAACTAAATATTGTTTTAGTATTATAACCATATATCTAACTAAATATTGTCTCAGAATTATAGCAATAAATCAAACTAAATAGGTCTCAGTATTATAACTTATATTATGTGTTACACCACAAACTGAATCCCATTTATTAATGAAAACAGATAAGTCTTGGTGAGTTTTGTAGTCTTTACTTCCATGCATATTAAGAAAAGTAAAGAGTTAAGAAGAAATACAATTTCCTTCTTATGATCACACTGATTCACGGTTTATGTGCATTTGTAATCTGAGGAAAGTCAGTAGAAAGAATTAAAAATAAATATAATGTCATTATTGTGTGTTCTGTTTTAGGGTTAATATGTTTTTTTCTGGGGAAAGTATTATGATTAGGAAAATGCTTTCATTATGTCTACTCTTTTTCATAGTTATTGTACAATGATTGAAGAAAGAATAAATGCATTGTCCTCGTTACCACCGGTTGTTGTTTTATTTTTTTTTTTAGAAATGATTCATTTACAGTCAATGAATTACGAGTAAATACAATGTCCTTGCTATGTCTGTTTTGCTTCATTGTTAAATGGGTATATTGAGCAAAAAAAAAAAAAAGAATAAAAATAATATTCTCATTGTCTGCTCTACTTCCCGGCAAAAGTGCACGCTAGACTGTTCAGCTAATGGATCTATAAGTCTTGCACTAGCCAGCATCATACTTCCATCTTGAAAGTAGCTGTGACATTAGTGGCTTGACAGGAGTACTGATAGTTCTGTTCACTGAGAAAACGAATGTGAACAGTCCACCGTCTCCTTTTCACAACACCGAAATGAAGTCAATATTTACATCTTAAAAACTACAATTATCTATGTTCACTTAATAAAACCACTCATTCTCAACCCACCCATCCCAGTCTGTAGACATTTATTTAACTGTCTATTTGACTGCCGTCCTTTCTATTTATCTACTCGGCGGCATCTGAGTTTAGAACGCAATTGATATAAACATTTTATGTTAGTTTGCCCCCAGGGTGAACCCTTACTCCTTATGTCCGTTTATGGGTAAATCATGCTTCCTTGCAACATTTCACTTTCTAACCGTCTCCCTGCAGACTTGAACCAAACGTTCAGACGGACAGGCGCACATTGTCTGCTTCATGTAGATAGAATGCATACGACAGAAAAGTTCAAAACGTGCACAACGTCATCTTTCACTATACTAATAAATTGGCCTGGCTCTAAGACTCCCCACAACGCCAACTTTCACTATACTAATAAAGTGGCCTGGCTCTAAGACTCCCCACAACGCCAACTTTCACTATACTAATAAAGTGGCCTGGCTCTAAGACTCCCCACAACGTCATCTTTGACTATACTAATAAAGTGGCCTGGCTCTAAGACTCCCCACAACGCCAACTTTCACTATACTAATAAAGTGGCCTGGCTCTAAGACTCCCCACAACGCCGACTTTCACTATACTAATAAAGTGGCCTGGCTCTAAGACTCCCCACAACGCCGACTTTCACTATACTAATAAAGTGGCCTGGCTCTAAGACTCCCCACAACGCCAACTTTCACTATACTACTAAAGTGGCCTGACTCTAAGTCTACAAGGTTTCACGGCAGTTCTCAGTAAAATGGGTCTGGACATGTTTGTTTTGATTTTATCTCTCTGTTCTAATCATTTGATTTCATTTCACAGTCCGTTTACATTGGTTTCAACTTTGATTTACAAACCTACAGCACGTAGAGAAAGCACATACATAATAATCTCCGTACTTTACTTGACCCTGCACCACTACCTATCCTTGTTTAAACCTTCCGCACCACCACCTATATTTAACTTCTGCACTATCCCCAGTCCTTGCTCAACCTCTGCACTACCGTCTGTCCTTGCTTAACCTCTTCACTACCGTCCGACCTTGTTTAACTTCCGTACACCGTCCGACCTTGTTTAGGTCTAATCAAGCATGAAACATCCTGCCACCGTCCATGGCTCCGCTAGCGAATCAAAATTCAATGGCTAAGTCACTAATTTTTATTAATTAACTGGACTAACACAGATATTCTAAACCAAAAAACATCTTAGTCACCCATCTGCAAAATCAGCGAAAGCGGTTTTGGGAGTGGAATGAGCTACACAAGCCAACAATAAAATATTCTCGGTCACAAGAGTGGACAGAAGTCAGTAGAAACGGGTGGTGGTTACGATAACAATTTTACATCGCCACTAGAGCTTTCGTGGATCATTTCATCATAAGACGTTATCTATTTGTAGTGCTCCAGTGGGACGTGCTCCCTTCACGAGTATTCGGGGTGCGCTGGCAGTGGTCGGAGTTTTTTTTTGTTCTTGCTTGGTGTTGTCCTCAGATGTTGAATTCTTTTTAAAATGTTGAGTTGTGTTCCTTTTGAGTAACGGTTTCCGCTATTTCTTGTGTCTGTGGCGCTGAAGTAGTATTTTGTTCCTGTTGAGGGTTGTGGTGTCGGTGGCTGATGTAAGTTGTATTTTGTTCCTGTTGAGGGTTGTGGTGTCGGTGGCTGATGTAAGTTGTATTTTGTTCCTGTTGAGGGTTGTGGTGTCGGTGGCTGATGTAAGTTGTATTTTGTTCCTGTTGAGGGTTGTGGTGTCGGTGGCTGATGTAAGTTGTGAATATTGGTGTCGAATCTATCTATGTGTAGTGCTGTTGTTCGCTCGTCCGTTGCAAAACGTGTCTGGCCGGCAATGACGGACTTTAGTTCGGTAATCCGTGGGCTAAAGTTGTGGTGGATGTTGTTGCTGCCGTTCCCGATGTTGAGTAGGAGGGGGGTTTCTTACAGAGCCCATGCTAGTGTCACGCCAAGTCTGTACTTTGTGTGTCCGTGCTCCCGGGATGTTCAACCCACTGCATTACAATTAACAAATAATTGTTTACTTAGAACATAATTAAATAATTAGCAGTTGATAATATAGTAATTAAATGTTCACATACACTAATGTGTAATTAAACAATTGATAATGAACAATTAATTAGAAACGTCTCTTTTCTTGCTTCTGAAAATGTCCGCACACTGCCATGCAGTATGTACAGAATAAGAAATGGATACAGGAAATTAATCGTAGTTTTTCAGGAATGCGTCAATAACTAGCGTGCACTCAACCATTTTATTGCCAATGACATTCCTTAATAATGTGCTCGTCAGTCTGCATCTAGCTAATTGCTTCTCGATACGACTGGAACTGTTTCAAGTCAGTTCAATTTATTTTATTTTAAAAGTACAACTTTATCGTTTTCGTTTGCTTTCTGCACTTTAAATTTTTGCAAGTATATGTACGTTGTGGTAAACAAAGTCTTCACTCGATTCTCAACTATATTCATTGCGCAAACAATCACGTACGTATTCAATCTCGTGAAATCACGTGATTTGGGAGTGAATTTTGTAATAGATTAATTTTACATACCGAGCATCAGTATGTACATATAGAACAAAAATCGCTCTTTATTTCCCGTTTTTGACTGGAATATCGAGCGATATGGATGAATTATCGGCTGATAAATCTTACAGTGTGACACATGCTTAAAAGTTTATGTAATAATTAATTTATACATGTATTTGTTTGTTTCATTAAGGTATCACGACCACTTCTTAGTCTTATTTCGCAGAAAGCGCAAGCGCCAAAGAATCTTGAATCCGATTCGTTACTAATTTTTGCCTCACATTATTTTCTATGTCTCCGGTGTATTCAATTCTTTATTTAATTTTTTTTTACACCAGTAATTATATCAGTTGTCTATTTGCAACACATTTTATTTTTTTTTCATCTAAATCTGATTTTCAAAATTTATTCTAGAAATTATCTCTGGTTAATAATTATTACCTCGCGGGCAACTAACTCAGGTCACATCACCGGAAGTGGAGGGGATTGTCCAGGGGATTCCCTTTACGGACAATAATAAACATGGAATGGCATCGCACATCTCGATATATAAAACACAAGTTATAAAATAAGCATGATTTCATCGATGTATGGCGCTTAAATATTAGTTATTCGACATATTATTGACGGTCTATTTAAAAATAGTGCTTTTCTAGATTTGTAAAATTCATTCCGTTCTGTCAATTTTTGTATTGACAAGAGTTTTATTGTAAAAGGCCAGGTGTATGATCATGTTTTGCCGTATTACAAATAGTTGTATTCAAAATAAACTTGTTATAGTAACATGATACTATATTTGTCTTACGAGAAGGTTTAACACCATTCCGATAGATTGCAAGATTAAATGATAAATTTAATTTCACTGCAATCAGGTTATAATTAAAATATGTAGGCTTAGCCTATATTAAGACCACTTATGTCGAGATTAGCGAATGCCCGTCAAATGAAATTAGTTTTCTTTCGTTGTGAATTAAAAAAATATTTATCTCGCCTTAAGATAATTATGTAAGTGAACATGAATTTGACTTTACTTTGTATCTAAATCAATACAGTTCAGGTGATTAACAAATTGAGCTTAGGCCTACATTAAAAGTTACTTCAAAATCAGAATGCATTGTCAGCACCTGGTTTAAATTTTTTGCAACATACTTGATAGAATAGCATATGATTGCACATTTTATTGAACACACTCTGTATGAAATGATGTTTTAAGTGCACAAATCATTGTAAGTATTTATGGCCACAAGGTTCAGGCAGGCAATATGAATTCCTTGCTTAGGAGGATAAAGAAGACATTTCTTCCCACGTCCTTATGACTAAAGACATGATAAATTTGGTGAGTTTTATTGCTTCTTTTTGCAAATTATATGCAAGATAATGACATTTAGCTCCAGGCATCTAGTAATGCTGAAGATGTATTGGGGAAAAAAAGCTCTTTTTGAAAATTTGTTGCTAGTTTTGAGCCTAAGACTAGGAGACACCAGATACTAAACACTTTATATTTAGCCACTGGCTGCAAAATAAAAGGACTGGGCTATGTGTTATGGATTCCCCGTTTTTAAATGTTTGATTACCTCTCTTATATACATACCCCCCCATCTTTTGTTATGAGTTACGTTTGAACTTGAAGTATTTTGTAAGTCAACAATAGTAGCATATTATAGCATGATGAGCTGAATAAGCCTGAAATGGGATAATGCATATATTAAGGTAATGGGAGTTTTCTTTTGTTAGTTTGTGTATTATCCAATCATTCAGGGATTATTTTTCATTAAACAACATTTTTTATAAACATGGTATTGCTGCCTTTAACTTTATTGCTTCATCTCTCTTCTCATGTTTTCTGTCAAGCATTTTGTGTATTTAATTTACTGCTCCTGGTTCTTTGGTCTTTTGTCATATTTTGTTTATTGTTCTTTTGTTTATTGTTTATTTATTGTTCTTTTTGTTTATTGTTCTCTTCAACTCTGTCCACCTCTGTCAAGATTCTTTTGGGTGCCATTTTTGTTAGGTTGCACTTTATAGTTTTTGTGTGACCTGTTCACAGAGAGACATTGTTGGCATATGCACATGCACCATCTTTTGCACATTTATTTTGATGTATGTTACTATTTTGGGGAGCATGTTGCATAACCCCCGTCGCAAGACCCATTATTGGCACATGCACACCTTCCTTTGCACATTTTTTTGGACGTATGTTACTATTTTTGGGAGTGTGAGGTGGTGAATGAATTTCATTGGGTCTTTATGACATAAATAGTAATTAGGTTAATTTGTCATATAAAGCTGGGGGCCACAAGGTATAATTGCTGGCCTTGTATGGATTATGATAATAATTAGGTTAATTTAACATAGAAAGCTTGGTGACCACAAGGTCTAAACGCTGACTTCATGTAGATGGAGATAGCAATTAGATTAATTTATTAAAATATTATATATAGCTGGATGACCAAAAGGTCTAATTGTTGGCATTATATGGATTGAGCCTACCCAACTAATAATGGAAGTTGGAGTTTTTCAGCCCATTCCTTGGCTCAGGATTCTCAAGTTGTGTTTCATTTTGTAAAGTGTTTATAGATTTTAAGTAATATAGGCACTAATAAAAATCTTCAGATTTATTTACTTATATTTTTATTTTTTTCTGAACATGCCAAATTTATCTTATTTATAAATATTTAGATTCACATTCTAGATTTTCCAAGAATTTGTACAGTACAGTACTTAAAATTAAATGTCTTCCTGATTTTAAAATAGAATCTTGAGAGATTTGAACACTAGTTAGCATAGAGGTTGATTGATATTTATTCAAATAACAAGAAATCTGATTGATATTTGTTCAAGTTAAACAAAACTCAGATACATAATAATTGTTATCAAACATCACTTATTTGTGTCTTTTTTTTTAGGTCAAAGAAATGGTTTCTTTGTCATCTTGAGCACAGAATGACTCACATAACAGTAGTCTTGTTGGTGTTGATGAAAGTTCTGGGTTTTTATTTAACAAAACAGCACATTACAGTACAGAGTAAGTATTAGTGAATAAAAATGTTTAACCTGAGGATTTGTTTACATGTTACTGTTCAGATGTTTATCAATTTAATGATTAATTACTTAATAGACTGTGTGCCAGGAACATTTAGTGCATTGCTTTATTTTAGATAATATTCATTGGCCAGTTATTACTTCTGTTGATAGTTACAAAAAATGCTTTTTTAGTATTTACATTCCTTTACACTAACAGTATTTTAAAATACCAGATTGGCAGCAAAATTGACAATCTGTTTTTGATACTTTTAATCTCATACATGATTTTTGTAATCTTTTTAATACAATATCTTTCATATTTTGTTGTATCTATTTAAATTATAATGTTTGGCCATATACCGATTGTTTAAATATGACACCTGCTTCATTGTGCCTTTTCATATATTTTGTTGTAGCTATTTACATTATTATTATTCCTTCAGACTACTATAAATTCCTGGATAAGATATTTGAACATTTATTTTGCCTTCTGATATATTTTACTGTTATTATTATTATTGGTCTTGTTAAGATTTTTAGGTAGGATTTTTTATAATTTTATTGTGATTTCTGATGTGTTCTCTTCCAGCTTTTATTATTTTGATTATGTATCATTTTCATGCTGTTATGCTTTCTGCTGGTGAATTGTGTGACATAAAGCCAAGCTAGTTATTGGTTATGATTATTATTATTATTAATCATCCATAATTATAAGTGATGAGAATCATAATTTATGTTATTAATAATTCTCCAGAAGACAACACTCATCTCTCTCAGTCTCACTTGGCAGACATGCGGGTGCTGTAAACATTTTCTCTCTTCCACAACATTAAAGACAAACATTTATGTCACACAATATTTCCGTAGGTGGAAAACTTCTTACCAAATCTATATTTGTCAAGCCCCCATCCACCACTATCTCTCCAATATATGGATATCAATGTGTATAAGAAGGTAAATAAATTTAACAATACATTTATTAAATCAACAATCATATAACAAATATAATGAAAAGATTATTGATATCAATATTTCCACAAAACCACGTTTGAATAATTTCATTGCTTATACATACTTACATCCTAACGCACAATTCATCAGATTAGTGTTGATATAAATCTTAGGATCATTCTTATCAGAGAACAGAAATGGAGTTATAGAGAAATAAGTGATAACTATTTGTACATAACCTTGTCAAGACGATGCTATTTTTGTAACAATGTCACAAGTTTATTGTTCACAACAGAATTGTCAATTCTTTAAGTGTTCCTCTCACATGCTATAGAATGTTTCATGAGCCACTGTTCTCTTGAAACTAATCTGGGCACTCCTTTGCCATATTAGTTTCCTCAATCAGCGCAACAATATAGCAATTTCCAGTAACTTCCTTGTACCAGAAATTCTACTCTGTAGTCGAGCATCCCTCACCGTTGTGCATTAACAGAGTGCTGTGTATCCTACACTTTACACACTGGGATAGAGATTTCTTGAATCTACCATGGCTATAGCAGTTTATTAATCAATAAACAAGGAAATTCAAGAGATCCTAGAATAAAAGGCTGCTTCTTCCCATTAAGCTAATGGACACCTTTCATAACCAGACTTCCGCCACACCAAATTCAAAGTGATTAAAAATAAAATTATTTCAGCAAGTAAACTTGCCCATTGGCTGGTCTCGTTCTTGTAAATCTTAACCATTGAATAATAAAAATTACTCATCCACATAAGACCAGTTTAGATTACATCAGCAAGTTCTAGCACATTCTTCATGAGTTGTTTACTCCAGCTCTGATACTTACAAAACATACCATTATAAGCAGTACCCAAGGTCGGGGCTCATTGACATTGACAACAAAGATGAATTATTTAAGAATAGAAATAGGGATAGGCATATTTAATCCGCCTCAAATTGGTTGAAGTTTTTGTTTTGGGAATCCTTTAATAATAATTAAGTCTTTTATTTCTTGATTACGTGCACATTTTTTGTTAAATAGGAGATACTTCACACGATGGAGAGGTCTTATATTTGTATGTTGGAGAGGTGTTGCAGCTAAATTGCACACTTGATAACATCTCTCTGAGCAATTCTGGTTCTCTTGAATTCTACCTGAGGTCGTACATAAAGGTGAGACTAAGATAGTTTGGGTACTTCTTTGTTCTAATGCAGTATTTAGTGAATCTTAATGCTGCAAGAGTGAGCAGGTGTTTTCTGTGTGAAAAATAAATCTTACCAATTTTAAGTTTACTCTTTCTGCATCTCCTTTTAGAACATTTAATAATCTTAATTTTTCTTATTTTAACATTTTTAATTCAAGCAATAGTGCTTTTTAGTCAGTAGTCTACCTTTTTGAAATAATTTAGTTTCAGATTTAGATCTGTGCATTACTGTGAAATATGACTATATATGTAGTCAAAATTTTAAAACAACTTAAATGAAATAAAAAGGATATTTCTGGAAAGACCTATTAAATACAAATACATTTTTTTAAAAACATGCATGCAATGTCGAAGTGAAATTTAAAATAATAGGTTTGTAACAATGGTGACTGTTGACCTAAACTCAGCATATTTTTGAACAAAAAAATAATAACACATTTTGGGAAGATAAGATGTAAACAGTTTTGGGGTAAGGTTGGGGATATGGGTTATCTGAATAAAATTTTAGTCAAGACTGTTGCTGGTTCTACAAAGTAATTGGTCCCTTGCTGACATGCAGAAAGCGTACAGTGCAATTCTCATACTGAATTTGTTTAGATAGATAGGCAATGAAGCACACACAAAAATTGACATCTTAATAGAGGAATGTAGACTAGTGTTATCACAAATTCCAGAAATTATTTATAGCTCATGACTAGCCAGATAAGCAAGGATGCACACTTGCATGCACATACACATTTTTAGACCCAGACACCAATATGAATCAAACTCAGATTGGCTGTAAATAAATAAATCTTTAATAAAAGCCTTTTAGTATTTTTTTAAAAAATACTTTGGATAACTGTCATTTAGGACAATTCAAATTTAATTGTATAAAGTTTGTGCTGTATTCAGATTTTTTAGAGAAATTTGTAGGTAAATGGTAATTTTATTATGTTTTATATCCACTGAGCAGGATGATGAAAAGATTTCCAAGGAGTTTTTACATATCATTGATGAATGGACAGTCCAGCTGCAGAAAACAATGAAAAGTGAGTCGGATTCTGGTATATATGTGTGCTTACTTGAAGGCAAAGATGTCAACTTCTGGAGAGTAAATGTACAGTGTAAGTATTTTGGAAAAAACCTCACCATCTTTTTATTTTAGCCCATCTTACCACTATATTCAAACCATGTGCTACAGATATTTTTTTTAATGTATGAAGTTTGGTTCCAATTAAAAAAAAAAAGAAAAAAATAGCACTATCTCTATGTTAATTATTCATAGTATATATCATATCATGCTTCAGAATTTCTTCATTTGAAAAAAGTAAATTAGGTTATGAATAAAATTCATCATTATGCATGCTATATGATATAAGTTTTAAAGATGGTTAAGTCCCCTGTTTTACCATTATTTAGATATGGACTGTTGTAATGAAGTTTGGGTAAGTCCTCTGTTTTACCATTATTTAGATATGGACTCTTGTAATGAAGTTTGTGTAAGTCCTCTGTTTTACTCATTCTGTTTATTTAGACTGGACTAACATTTGTTTTGAAGCTAGTGTAAGTCCTCAGTTTCACAGTTTGTTTAGATTGAAAACTGACTCATATGTTGTAGTTATAAATGTAAACCTGTACACAGACTAAAAATCCCTCCTAAACCACTTTTCTGCCAGTATTAGTTTTAACAATGATAGAATGCTCATCTGCATTCGCCATGCTCTCTGGCTAGATTGAATAAGAGTCATTTCTCTTAAACTGTTGCAAACCCTGCAACTTTATAAACAGTTTGTTTGGCAGAAAAATATTGGTCAGTTTGTTTTCCTCAAAACCAGGATACAATTGTAGTTAATTAAAGTATTCAATAATGTTCATTCTCCAGTAACCCTAAATAGATTTCAGATACTACTGTGTTTAGTATATTATAGAGCCACTGCCTTTTACAGTGTATATGTTAATTCTCAGTATTCTAAATACTAATGTTTAGTATAGTGTAGTGCTATTACTGTCTGTTACAGTGCGACCTGTGAATGTAACCAATGTAAGCTGTTTTGTGTACAACTGGGTTGAGAGCTTGACTTGCACATGGGATGTGGGTGTGAGATACTTTAACATGTCTGAAAGTATCTCAAAGTCAGATGTTACCATCACCGTGAGCATCATATTCAATTCTGGCAGAAGTAGGTGAGAGCAAGCAGGTTAACACACACAGCAGGAGAGAAGGGTTTGCACAAATATTTATGATATTGAAATGCATTCACTCTTGTTAGAGCAATTTGGCCACTGGCCTGGTTTATTTGTCTGTTTTGTGTTGACAAGCATATTTTTAAAAATTTGTATGATGCTTTTTATCCCCCCACCCTACCCCTCCTTACATATATATTGTAAAATCTGTTTGGGAACTAATTTTGAAATTAGGGTCACATAACAGATAAGCAGGATGCTGTTTCTGCTTATACTGTAATATTTTTTTTTTAAGTTCTCCAAGCACCTTTTGATATTTGAATAGTATTTTATTGTCTCATACACAAATACATCCAAACTTGCATCAGATAACTAATGTTAAGTGGTGATTTGGGCCCTTTATTGTGCTTGAGATACATGTACAGTACAACTAACATTTTCAAAAGCCAGGGGTCAAGATAACCGATTTAAGTTGTGATTTTGGCCCTCTTTTGTGCCTGAGATAGTAGGGTTCGGCGACATAAAAGAATCGACATAACCGATGAGAAAATGCTAATACTAAGAGGGAATTTGGCGGTTCCACTTCAAAAACGTCAACTTACTAGGGTTGGCAAGTTAACTGATGTCGAGATAAGTGAGTTCGACTGTATATATATTTAAAAAGTATATAAAACATTATGTATCTATAAAATATATGTACACTAATGCAGCACTGATTATAAGGGCTAACAGATATGTGCAGTGCTGTTTGAACAAACTAGTGAACAATTCTTGACTTGACTAATTAAGGCACTCCATACAAATTACTATTGGCTGCTAAGGGACAAAGGCTGTACAAAAGTTTGTGGCATACATTCTACACAATGCTCAGGTCAACCCACCATAAAACTATTTCTGCTACTAAAACCTGGGGAAGGATTTAAGTATGTTAAGAAGTTCATTCCACCACATTTCAAGATGACTTCACTGGCATTGTCTGCAGTACTAGACATTAAAGAGATTGTACTGAGGCCTGGGTCTCAAAGACGTTTATTTTCTTGTCAGACTGAAAATATCTCTGATATGAAATCTGGAAAGAATGGTTCTTATATGTGCTTTGCTTTGCATATAAACAAGCTGAATTTATTTGCATCTCCTGCTAGTTGTTCTCTTTAGGTGTGTTTGTATGGTTAAATGATGGAAACATGATATTTTGTAGGCAAATTAAGTATTTTTTTTTTTTTAATGAATACCTAACCAGATTAGCATACACATAGGCCCTCAGATTTTTTGTTTATCCACCCCCATATCTCATGGTTGAGGTACTAAAGGGACATCACTAATGGGACACCATACTTAATAAATTCTTTAACATTTGCCTCCCTCTTGGGGATTATTTGGGTCTTTTACGGGCTCCGGTTGTGATTCTGTTTGTCTTAGGTATGCTCATCTGACAGTATACAAGAAAATAAAAACTTATACATGAAAATATTTCAGTTGAAATATAAAATTAATTTTAGTTTCAGAGAGCCTTGCCCACAGAATTTGACAATATCAAACTCACAATGTGTCTGGAATGCAGAGCATTTCAGAGCTCTCCCTGTTTATGTTTTGGAAATCATCATCCAAAATATGGTACGGAATGACATGGCAAGGTCATACATGAAAATCGAAACTTCTAAAATTGGTAAGTTGGTTTATCACAACACAGAAATATCAATTTTTATTTATCTCTCACCATCCCAACATTTGTTATGAATAAAGTTTATCATTCCTATCATTCAAGAATAGAACATTTTTTAATAATTACACTTATTTCAAGCAATATATTATCTCCCTTCCTTGACATATAGATAGTAAATTGTCTCCTGTATTATGAAATAAAAGGAGGCAGATCAGATTAACTTTTGAAAAGACCATTTGTCACCCTTAGTTCCTTTAGCTTTTACTGATAAAATATTTTAGCACAGAACTTGTTTTGAGAGTGAACACCCATCAGTTATTCTTTTACAGAGTTTTTGTCTTAACCTTTAATTTGAGATAAATAAAGTCTGACTTTTCTTTCACTGTTGGTTGACTACTAATCTGATTCTTGAGTTAAAACTGCTTTATCCAGTAAGTCAGTCACTTTGGTCTAGTATGTCAGTCAATTTGGTCCAGTGTGTCGGTCAATTTGGTCCATTGTGTCAGTCACTTTGGTCCAGTGTGTCAGTAACTTTGGTCCAGTGTGTCAGTTGCTTTAGTCTAGTGTGTCAAGCACTTTGGTCCAGTGTGTCAGTCACTTTGGTCCAGTGTGTTGGTTTTCTAAACACTTTACTACTGTCCTGGTCTCTTAGCTTAAGCTGTTGTGTGATGTTTATTGCCATTACAAGGAGTTGTTGCATGCTTTGGAGAGTATTTGAACTGTATTAGGTTATATCAAATTTGCAGGATTGGTGTGTGAAGAATGCTTTACAAGTCTTCATCATTATATTGATACAGTAGCTACAGGATTTGATCTGAGTATTATTCTTTGTTTGTTTGTTTTTGACAGCAGCTTTATATAACATTTTTATATCAGGATCTAGTTCATTCTTGAATGGAATATATCTTGGACTGTAGTGAGTTTGAGATGTACCATTTTTCATATTTTGGAGATATATTTAGCTAAGGTTATTCAGGGTTCAGCCTGATGATATCTTCTGCCTGTAAGGTTTGTAGTTTTTCCATTGTTAGTGTTTAAGATATCAATTAATTGTGTAAATATTTATGTATATAATTCTTATAAATGAAGAACATAATCTATATTTTTATATGATATATATGCTTATGTATGAGTGCATTGGATGTTTGGCTTTTTACAGAATTATTTTGTTGTTGTTGTAATTAAAAATTAAAAAACTCAATTCATTATCTAGTAATGCATACTTGCTTTTTTTGGTTATTAGCAGAAACTGACAGTCATTTACTGTAATAAATTAAAAACTAATTAGTGAGACATTTAACATGGCAAACTTAAAAAAAATAGTTTAGATATCTGGGCCACCTGGACCTTTTTGTGTTTTTGTTTCTTAGTTAAGCCATCACCTATTTTTGGGTTGATTGCCAAAGACAACAGCACATGTGTTTCTCTGTCGTGGAATCATACAGCCTATCATCGTGCAAAGTTTTACAGAGTGTCGAGTGACTCAGGTTTCATGAACTTCAGTGTGAGTATGACACTAGATTAACTGTATGCAGTTTTGGATGCATTTGTGTGTGTTTGACACTAGATTAATTGTATGCAGGTTTGGATGTATTTGTGTGTGAGTTTGAGTAAGTGAATGTAGGTATGAAGACTGTCCTCGAGTTATGATAGGGTTGTACTGATAAGCTGGTCATAAATTAAGGCTTAAATTAAACCATCTCTTACATTTATTATGACTTACATTTATTCATATTTCCAAGTCCCAATTCCCTCATATCATCATTTGTTAAAAGTCATACATTAAACAATAAATAAAAGGTTTAAAATGAAAAAAAACCAATGGAGGGAGATGACCAAAGTAGCATGATGGTCATGTGTATGACTGATGTCATTTTGTGTCATTATTGTGCCTCCAGTAAGAAACACATTATTAACATTTTGTTATTTATATTTGTTATAAGATGCTTATTTATGTACTGGAAATCGTTTTGCATAGCGGAAAAATTTGAAAAATAATTTTTGAACATATTCCCCAACTTAAAAATTTTTTAATTTATTTTTCTGTGGCCATTGTTGCTGTAGGATGCCATAAGTCATCCATGTCATGACTTGAGAATGGTTTGTATTTATAAGTTTTCATATTTAAGTGGATTTTACTGGAACATTTGCCAGAATGTGATTGTGTACTTAATGAACATTTGTGTGTTTACATGTGTGATTACTGAAAATTTTTATTTGTGTGTTCTTTCATGCATGTAGTATCAGTAAACGTGTGTGCATGTGTGCTGATTGAATGTGTGTGTGTGTGTGTGTGTGTGTGTGTGCGTGCATGCATGCGTGCATGCGAGTGTGTGTGTGTGTGCGTGTGTGTGTGTGCGTGTGTGTGTGTGTGTGTGTGTGTGTGTTATTCTTAGAGCACCAAACAACCATCATGTCACTTCACTTCTTCACAATCCCTACTGGCCACTACAGTAGAAAATAGTGCAAGATAGTGCAAGATCACTTTGCTTTGACATGTTTCCATGACTTATTCCAGCCTAAATACCTGTCTCATTCTTCAGATCACTTTGCTTTGATATGTTTCCATGACTTATTCCAGCCTAAATACCTGTCTCATTCTTCAGATCACTACTATTCTTGAGTTATTGTTTTTTTTGAAAATTAGCTACAGCTTTCATAATTATCTCTATTAATATCTATGCATTTGTTTGCCAGATTATATATTTCTTACTGAAATGTTCTTGAGCATCTAATCTTGGAATGAAAGAAAACTAGTGAATTCTCCTTCTTGTGGATATTCTGTATTCAGAATGAGATTGAAAAATGTGATATAGTAAACTATTTACTGAACCCATTGTTTAGTCTGCATGCTCATGTAGCATAAGATCATTCCTATGTGACTCTCTGGAACACTTGGTTTTTGTTCTCAATTGCAATCCTGTCTATTTAATATCCTTGATCTGAATTGAATTTATGTCTGTGTGACATCCTTGCTATGTTCAATTGCATTCTTGTCTGTGTGACATATTTGAGTTGCTCTTAGTTGCAATCCTATGTAATATCCTTAGTCTGTTCAAATTGCATTCTTGTCTGTGTGACATCCTTGGTCTGTTCACTTACATTCTTGTCAGTGTGACATCCTTGAATTGCTCTTAGTTGCAATCCTATCAGTGCAACATCCTTGGTCTTTTCAATTGTTTCTTGTCTGTGTGACATCCTTGGTCTATTCACTTACATTCTTGTCTGTTTGACATCCTTGAATTGTTCTCACTTGCAATCTTGTAATCTTGTCAGTGCGACATCCTTGGTCTGTTCAATTGTTTCTTGTCTGTGTTACATCACACTTACGTTCTTGTCTCTTTGACATCCTTGATCTACTTGACTGTTTTCTTGTCTGTCACATCCTTGAATTGCTGTCATTTGTATTCTTGTCTTGTGTGACATCCTTGAATTGCTTTCAGTTGTTTTCATGTCTGAGTGACATTCTTGGTCTGTTCTTGATTGTATTCTTGTAAGTGTAACATCCTATAAGTTGTCTGGTCTGTAAAATCCTTGATCTGTTTTCATTAGTGTTTTGGTATGTGAGGTCTTCAATCTGCTTTCATTAGTACAGTGGAACCCCTTGATAACACAAATTCGGATATAATGTGGTCATGGCATGGCTCCCGAAATTTCGTATATTTATTTGCACATAATGCAGATCTAATTTTATTAGTGTTCTGGTCTGTGAAATCTTTGATCTGCTTTCATTAGTGTTCTTGTCTATGAAATCCTTGATCTGCTTTCATTAGTGTTCTTGTCTATGAAATCCTTGATCTGCTTTCATTAGTGTTCTTGTCTGTGAAATCCTTGATCTGCTTTCATATTTGTACTGGTCTGTGAAATCCTTGATGTACTCAGTTGTATTATTTTCTCTGTGGCATCTTTGATCTGCTCTTGATTGCATTCTTTCTGAGATTGCTATTTACTCTGAAACATTTTCTTTGATTTCCTCTTTCCTCTTTTCATTTTTGCTGAGATGCTATTACCTATCCTTTTATCTTCAGTTATTGTATCGTATGGTTATATTTGTAGTACTAAAGTATTTAACAAATCCATTTTTTAACACATTTGCCATTAATTGACAGCTGAGCTGCTACAGTGAGAGGTTGTTTTTTTTCTTCGAATGCATGAAAATATTTGTTCTCCTTAAGTTCATTGGTTATTCTTTGAATCTGTTGTACTGCAGATATAGCAAATATTGATGTTTGTATGTTTCTACTTTGTATTTTTTAAAATATATTTTTCTTCATTGCAGTATTCAAGAATCTAAATTTAGTAGGTTAGTTTAGCATAACTGGGGTCATTTTGTTGCATCCTTTCCCTAGAGGACCTATGGATTGCAATACTTGCTTTATCCTGTTTTCCAAAAGTATTTTTGCGCTGGTTTGCATTGGTGACTATGTATTACTGTATAAGGAGGGTTGTTGGTTTTGGCACAGATAATTTGTAATTTGGATAATCTGCCTCAGGACAATCAAGATTCAATTATACACATATGTACATTAACACACAAGCACATATTGTCTCCCATGTAGATCTGAATATTACCAACTGACTCACAATTCCAATTAATTGAACTGTACAGAGAAGTCTCAACAGCTCCTTTAAAAATAATAATAATTATTAAAAAACTGGTAAATTTATGTTTGCTTGATTCAAATTTTCTTACGGGTCAGACAATTTGAATTAATACAATTCTTGTTTACAGATCTGCCTATATTTATTTTTAATGTAAGTGGATATTTTTAAATAATTCTTTTCAACACTTTTGTCTTTTTAGAGTAATTCTGCTGCTGTGATTTGTGGCTTATCACCATACACTAAGTACACATACTCAGTTGAATGTCATCCGGAAGATGAACTTAGTGGATTCTGGAGTGATCCTGTTGCAGTGACTTGTACTACGGATGAAGCGGGTGAGAATTGTCAAACTGTTTACCATACACTGATCCTGTCTCAATAAATGTTACAAAGTGGTTGAGATATCTTGCCAGTAGTATTAGTGTTAAACGTTTAGCATCTACCCATAACTCATAAAGTCATATCCACTAAGTTTGAATTTAAAATATTTTAAATTGTCATTTATCACAATGTCACTTTTGTTCATGAGTTGCTATTTTAAATTTTGATTCCTAGAGCATATTTATTGGGTATATAAAGAAAGGTTTGTGTGAAGAATACTGTGTTTGGTTGATATCAGCTCTGATTCCTGTCCAAGTGTGAAGTGAGAGTGAGTCTTGAAATAATAAGACCGATGCATAAGGCCATGATTTTAATTTTTCAAGAAAGAGTAAAATGAAAGAATGTTTTGAATGACATTTTCAAATAGTTTCCAACATATGAAATAATCAGTCAATTTGCTTTGGAGACACATGAACCAAACTACCATTGGAGGTGATAGTTTCAGTCAGTTTGCTATAGAAACACATGAACCAAACTACCGTTGGAGGTGATAGTTTCAGTCAATTTACTATGGAAACACATGAACCAAACTACCGTTGGAGGTGATAGTTTCAGTCAATTTACTATGGAAACACATGAACCAAACTACCGTTGGAGGTGATAGTTTCAGTCAGTTCTTGGACATATTTGTAATTTTTTAAAAATTATATTTTATTTTATTCATACAATACACACCAGAAACATTATATATGTTGTTTAATAATAAAGCATCAATCAGTAAACAATAAATAACAATAAAAATAAGAATTATATTAAATGAACTAAACATTACAAGCATAATTGCACAACCTAGCTTTTGGCTCACTGTCAGGACATAAATAAGTCGTCCTTGAAACTTCACCGTCGATAATGTAATTAAGAACACTAAACAATGGGACAGTACTTAATAGGAAGATCTTGGTTGATCATTGTATTTGGAATCAAATTTTTCTTCTTTATTGTTTTACTATTAAATCTTTTTCTGTTATCTTAACCCACATTTTGATTAATTTTTGGAACAACCATAAATGGGAATTGGTTGGGGTGATCTGCAGGATATGTGAATGTTGTAATTAATTAAAGAAAAAGATAACTTTGCTAATTCCAGGGCATGTCAACTAGTCTACTTGTCGCTATATATTAGATATTTAATTGTGCCATAATGTAAACAATATGATTTAACCTAGAGACTGAAGAGTAGATTAGGCTGTGGGGCTGTTGTCAGCATTAAAGTCAACTTGATCAAATCTCATAATTTAATAACTTGTTCATTATGCTTAGACTTGGTCGATAAAATAACCCCATATGTGACAATCAGCAAGAAAAGAGTTGAAAGAAATCAAAAAGTAGACTTGGTTTTGTTTTGTATTCTATTTTTTTTGTGTTCATATTTAGGCCAGAAAAAAAACCAACTTGGTTTGTTTTGTATCTATTTTTGTTCATTTTAGGCCAGAAATAAAAAATAGTCTGTTGTTGTTTTTTTATACTTTATTTATGTTCATATTTAGGCCAGAAGTAGACTTGGTTTTATTTTATATTTATTTTTGTTATATTTAGGCCAAAGTGTGTGCCTTGCAGTCAAGTAATTTTTGTAGCTCTGCTTTTCAGTTTTCTTCTTGGCCTTGGTACCACACTGTATCTCAGCATGACCAGGCTGTTCTGTCAGTTTACTGTTTTTGTCTTTAATGGCATTGGTGCCGTACTGTATCTCATGCCTTTTCTGTTAGTTTACCGTTTTCATCTTTAATGGCATTGGTGCCATACTGTATCTCATGCCTTTTCTGTTAGTTTACCGTTTTCATCTTTAATGGCATTGGTGCCATACTGTACCTCTGTATGAACTCACTACTGTTCTCTCAACTCCTACCTCATGTCCTTGACAGCACAAAAGCTGTGTCAGTGTTTTTGAGTTGTTTCATACAGTAACTTGCTTACTGTTTTCTGAGTGATCACGAGGTCCGTGCACTGGAGCGCTGGTCTCCCACACCAGAGATCTAGTTTCAGTTTCTACTCTGGTCACAGCATCATAGAAGTTTTCTCAACTGTCTCACCCTTTCTCCAGTCAAGATTGTAAGCAAGAGGTCTAATGCTTTGCCACAGATACGGGTTGTATATTTTATGTGATGCCAACACCACGCTAGTTATCGGTTATGATTATTATTGTTAATTAACCACACACAATTAATTACAAGTTATGAGAATCTTAATTTATGTTATTAATAATTCTCCAGAAGACACCACTTATCTCTCTCATTTGGCAGATATGCGGGCACTGTAAACGTTTTCTCTCTTCCACAACATTAAAGACATTTACCACCACACAATATTTTCTTACTAAAGGAGAAGATAAATCCATCTTTTAATCTATATTTAATGAGCCCCAATCCACCCACTGTCTCTCCAACATATGGTTATCAATATGTGTAAGAAGGTAAATAAAAATTTAACAATAAATTTATTAAAAGAATCAAAGAACATTGACATTTACATCACTTCACAACAATGTTCATTAATACTGGACAATCATTCACTTTATCCTAGTATAGACATTAGCAGTCATTTAACATACATATATAGTCAAGTTCATAGATATCATCACAGAAATTAGAGTAGATTTTCAGAGAAATAAAGTCAAATGCACATAACCTTTTCAAAGATGGCAACCGTCGTTGGCACATGTTCACAATCACATGGTTTACGACAAGTCACTGTCTTTCTTATTCGGGGATGGCCTCATGTGTCCCTTCTAGGCAAGTTAGACAACTGTTCCAGAATCTTCTATGAGCTCACAAAACACACCATAGAGAATTGTTCTGAATTTCACATGCATTATCAAGCACATCTGGAGGAATGTCTGGAATCCTGGTGTAGTACTCAACACCATGAGGAACATTCAAAATAATCTTCATGAATTCTTGAGACCAAACTCAAGCCACCATTTCCACTGTATTGGCTCCCAAACGGAATTCACAAGAATCAACTTACAACTTACATTTTACTCATAAGTTGACAACAACACTGAATTCACACACCAATGTAATCTAGTAGAGCACTTTAGCCACAGTAGCACAACGTGACAAAGGTAAAGCAAAAAGCAAATATTGAAAACTGTCCTTTTAAAAGGAATATAAACAATAAAATAGTTACGTATGTTTAAGGGATAAAACTCATAATGTTTTATAAATTCATTCAATACTGCAATGATATTGGAATGCAAATTACTCATTTAGGAAAGCAGCAATATGTTTCAGCTAAAAATTGCTAGAAGTTCAGAAATGAACACTTCAAGCTCTATGAATATTTAACAGAATTTTTCATTGAACAGTATTGAACCAATTGAGTAAATGATTTATCAGTATAACCATTTTTTCTTGTTACATGAAATCAGAGCCTTCATCGAGTTTCTTAGTGACTCCTGGAGGTTATGCACTTCATATCTGCGGCAACAATGGAACCCGAAATGTCACTGTTTACTGGAAGGTTAGTATGAAAATGTCCTCAAAATCTAGATAGGAAGATATTTGTGAGGAAACCACTGATTAATATTTAGGGTTTTTTGTCTTTTAAAAGACTGCTCGACAAACTATGCTAACTGATAGAAAGGTTTATGACCTTGTGAAGGTCATAATACTTTTAATAGTTTTTAACATATTTATTTGTCTGACTTTTTCTTTAAAATATATTTGTAAACAGTTCAATTCAGCATAATTGGACCATTCTCTAACTGGTTATAAAAATATATAAATTAATGTCCACACAAATGGTTATCATTTTCCCCTCCCTGATCTAATTACCATCCTTACACTGGTTATAAACATTTTAGTCTATTGAATCCTGAATAATTACCATTTTCCCCACTGGTAATAAACATTTATAGACTATTGAACACCAACATAATTACCATTCTCCCACTGGTAATAAACATTTTATAGACTATTGAACACCAACATAATTATCATTCTTCCAGTGGTAATAAACATTTATAGACTATTGAATCCTGACATAATTATCATTCTCCCACTGGTTATAAACTTAATAGACTATTGAACCCTGACAGTTATCATTCTACTGGTTATAAATATTGATAGACTATTGCACCTCAGCATAATTATCATTCTTCTACTAATTATGAATGTTTATAAACACATCCATTCTCCTATAGGTTATTGTATTACTTAATTCAAAAGATTAATTAATATAAGAGTCTCCCCAAATTTGATTTTTTCCCATACATAAATATATATTTTTAGATTTTAAGAAAGTTTGAATTAATTATACTTACAAGTGAATTCTTTTTTCTAAACTTAAAATGTCTCTCATCACAGATAACCAGGCATTAATTGTAATTAGACCACCAATGAAATGTTTGTTATTTATTGTGTAGATGGTGCCTGAAAATCAGCGGAATGGCATAATTATAGGTTATCGTCTAATTTTCGACCAAAAAACTGTTGATGTAAACAAAGAGTCACCAACATCTGCTTTTATTCAAGACGTCAATTGCAGCAAAGCTGTGCCAGTCAGGATATATGCTAGAACTAGGATTGGTGCTTCTCATACAAATTCTATGCTTACCATTTTTCCAGGTAAACATTTTTAATTGCATGTATTTATTGTGAATGACAATTTACTGTTGTCTTTCTCATATAAGCTTAAATAATGTATCCATAATATCTTGCTCGTATCCAGCATCAACCACCTCTATACATATCTGCTCTCTCATTCACCCCTTCTCAGACTGATAAGTGATTCTTTTCCTTGATTTAACCTGGCTGGCTGTGTCATTATTAAAAGGATTTTTTTCTAATGTGTGCCTTTAGTTTTGTTCACTTATTCATAGAATACTTTGCAGTTAGGAAGTTATTAAAGATCTGTTAGAGTTGTAGTACTACAGAATTTAAGATTATGTTAGGGTTGTAGTAGTAAGGAAGATATTTAAGATTATGTTAGGGTTGTAGTAGTAAGGAAGATATTTAAGATTACGTTAGGGTTGTAGTAGTAAGGAAGATATTTAAGATTACGTTAGGGTTGTAGTAGTAAGGAAGATATTTAAGATTATGTTAGGGTTGTAGTAGTAAGGAAGATATTTAAGATTATGTTAGGGTTGTAGTAGTAAGGAAGATATTAATGTTATAGTAAGGTTGTAGCAGTAAGGAAGATATTTAAGATTATGTTAGGGTTGTAGTAGTAAGGAATATAGTAAAACTTTTGTTAGGGCTATAGCAACTGAGAAAGTGGTATTGCTAATACTAGTAATGATTCTGCTAGAGCTATGGCAGTTAGGAAGGTTGTGATGATTCTCTTAGAGTTATGAAGAGGAAGGTGTTGTTGATTCTGTTAGAACTATGATGGAAAGGTGGTGATCTGTTAGAGTTGTGACAGGAAGGTGTTGATGATTTTACTAGAGCTGTGGCAGGAAGGTGTTAATGATTTTACTAGAGCTGTGGCAGGAAGGCGTTGATGCTGCTCTAGCTTGTGATAATTAGGAAGGTGATGATTCTGTTAGAGCTTTTTCAGTTAGGAAGAAGGTGATTTTGTTAGAGTTGTGACAGGATGGTGCTGGCTGTGAGAGTTAGGAAGTGATGATTCCGTTAGAATTGTGATGGGAAGAGGTGGTGATGATTCTGTTAGAGCTGTAACAAGATGATGGTGGTGATTATGTTAGTGCTGTGATAGAAGGCAGTGATTCTGTTAGAACTGTGATGGTTAGGAAGGTGATGATTCTGTTAGAGGTGTGATGGTTAGGAAGGTGGTAATTCTGTTAGGGCTGTGGCAGTTAGAAAGGTGGTGATGATTCTGTTAGAGATGTGAAAGGAAGGTGGTTATGTCCTAATATAGAGACAAATTTATTGTCATAATGATTGAAGTATGCTTATCTCAGTGGTAACTGATATATAGATATGCTTATCCCAATGGTTGGTGATATACAGATATACTTATCCTCTTGATGAATGATGTGTGCTTATTTAAATGGTGACTGTATCCTCATAGTAATTAAACAATACTTATCTTAATATACATATTTGCATCTGTTTTTTTCCCCCTCATAAGAGGTTAACTAACTCTACTAGGTTTCAATCAACAAAAAACTCAACAAAAATTACAAATCTAAAATAATATTAAGGCTCCATTGAAAATTCTAGCAGTATCATTTCTGACATGGTTCTTAAAGGGGATATTTTGGCTTGCATGATGCTGTTTCTAGGAAAAAACTTATTATAGAAGGTTAAATAGAGATGTATGCTTAGATTAAGTGGTTTTCTGTCTCATGAAATGAGAATCACAGATGCCTTCAAATTATATATATTTTGTTATCATTTTAATCCTCACATATTTCAGGTATGGATTTCATATATATATTATAAATAATATATATGTAAACACCAAACACTATAGCATGTGTATTACTATAGTCAACAAACTATTGTGTTGTATTTTAAATCAGAATTTGTGCACATCTGTCTCACTTGTGTAATGTACAATGTTGAAAATTACATGTGAATATTGAATGATTGCTATCATGGTAGTCATCAACAGTCGCCATGTTTTTTTTACTTCTTTGCTTGTGTGAATTGAAAATCTAGATAGATAGAGAATTTCCTTATAGTATGATTTAGTAAAATCTTGCTACAGTTTGAGATAGTAATAAATGTATATTACTATAATCTTGATAAGCAGATAGGTAGTTCAATATTTTTTATTCCTGTGCTCTGGTTTGTTGGATGGGGCAAAACTGTATATAAACCAGGAATGTTGTCGCGTTGGAAGTAGTAGGAGGGACTCCTCTGTCTCTCATTTCCTAGTGCTCTGTGGCTTCTCTGCCAGATCAGGAAATCTTTTGGTCTCCAGGTTCTAAGGTGACCGAAGTTTCCATTTACTAAAACTCTGCTTATGGGAGTTTGATAAGCTATCAGTAGGCTTTCTCTTTCTCTTCACGATTGTCTTTCTGTTATGTTAGAAATGGTTGACAGTGTAGGTTAGGTAGTATGGTTAGATTTAGACTTCTTTCTCTTCATGATTGTCTTTCCTCCTGTTAAGTGTTATTTAGAAATAGTTGACAGTGTAGGTTAGGTAGTATGGTTAGATCTAAGTGAAAGATGAGTGGAGTCTGTATGAAGTTGACATCTTGGCTGCAGCGTTAAACTGGCAGACTAAATACTGAGACAAAAATATATCATACAAAAGCCAAATGTATGTGTGTGCATGTATGTGTGGGGTGGAGGTGGTGGTGGTGGTGGGTGGGTTGTCCCAAAAGTTTAAATAGGTGGAGGTAAATAGAAGTAGTGGAATTGGTGTCTTTGCTTTCTTCTTTACTTACAGAATGTTGTCAGAAGTTTAAAATTTGTATAAAATATATGTTTATTTCAAAATTATTATTTTATTATTAATATGGTAAGTAAGTAAGGTTAGGGAGTAGGATAAGTAAAGAGAGAGAGAAAGAGTTTTAGTCCTCTTAATCTCCGTTGTTTTGTTGTTTTCTTTTCAACTCTCCTTACCACTATCCTACCCTTTCCTTATTACTACTACAATATATATATTAACAACTGTACACGAGGGCTTTACTTCTTTTGAGTTTAAAATATTTAAAATAGAAAAAGTATCACAACTCTTTTGTCTGTCTTTTTCAGAGGTAGAGGAGCATGATTGGGATTTTGCTGTAGAGTTGTCACAAAACAGACTGCAGGCAAAGTGGGCAAGTGAGGGGATCAACCCTCTTGTAACTAGATTCCCATTGACACCTGATGATAATATGGGTAACAGCCTTATGCCACTGGATGTTTATAACCATAACGATCTGAACCAGGATGTAAATGTTACCATTTTTTGGTGTCGCCGTGGCAGCTCAATTTCATTTAAAGAGTGTCAGGTAAGTTAAGGCAAGTGTAGCATTCTGTAACATCTATATTTCAGGGCAGTGTGATTCCCCACACTGGAAACTAATTTCTAAGTGATGGCTACATTTTCTATTATGAGATCTTAAGGACACTTAAGTAACATTTTGAAATACATCATGTTTCATCAGATTTTTAATCGGTTTGATGCATGAATTTGGTAACAGAGATTTTTTTTGTAATAAGGCAATCTACTTGCATCTATTCAGTTTATGAAGTTTTTTTCTAATGTCATTTTCTGAACATAGCTAATATATATTTATTTTTGATATGTAATTTTTTTATGGAAGGCAAGATGAAAAGAGCAGATGAAACTGACATACATCATCAGTTCAGTCATCCCGACTTAAGAGAGTTTATATGGCTTTGGAAACACTTGAATAATGCCACCTGATGTCAAAACTGAACGCATATTTAAGAGAATATATATGGATTTGGAAACATTTGAATAATGGTGACACATAATATCAATACTGAAAACATATTTAAGAGAATGTATATGGATTTGGAAACATTTGAACGCTAGTAACAGCTCTTGATGTTAATGAATGATTGTGCTAGAAGTTATTAATGTGATTTGGCCAGTACAAATAATGTTAATGTAATATGAAATCTGACCCCATTTTGATGCAAGTGCAAACAGCATTCAAAATACCACTTAATAATTTCATTGTGTTGTTTTTGCATATTATGGTTGATTTTGCCTTTTAAACTACATAGAGAGATGATGGAACATTGTTTTTTAATTCATTAAGATTCACAGGAGCATTAATTCATTATGATTCACAGGAGCATTAATTCATTATGATTCACAGGAGCATTAATTCATTAAGATTCACAGGAGCATTAATTCATTAAGATTCACACAGGAGCATTTACAACTTATGATTCACAGGACCATCTATAAATTAAGATTTTTGTTACAGGGAGAAGTCTTCTGGAACTATTCTTATGACAGAACAGGTGTCCTTACCATACCAGTTGAGACAAAGGATGCATTCAATTACTTTTATGGTATCTCTTCTGCTGGACAAGCAATAACTTGGACAGAATGCCTTTACCACAGAGATTTAGGTGAATTGTACAAATCTTGGGACAGCTTGCTTCTAGATGCTATTTATGTGTCATTTTTGTTAACTTCTGCATAAAAAACATTTATCTAGAGTATTTATTTATTTATATTTATGCTGATAGAATTAGATCCCTCCTTTTATACATGAAAATGTTGACTCTTGAATATTGCAAGGGAAGTCACTTTTGCAATCATATGCACTCTTGCAAACACTCATATTTTTAAACATGAAAATTCACTTTAATAAATAGATTTTTCTTTACATTAATTGGTGATTGTAGGAAAATGAAGTTAGGTCTCTGGCTCACAGATATATAGAGATGTACCCATTAATGATACTTGTATTCACACACACTCACATAATATATACATGGTAAACAATTGCAAACACGCATCCTTCCTCACCATACTCACCTAATGATGCACACATAATGATTACTTGTATGCCTACATATAATAGTTATAATAGTTGCACATTACACCTACTTCTATCATCTGGTTATTTGCGTCTCATTGGTGTCCTTTGCATTACAGTGCTATGTGAACAGTAAAATTTATTGTGTTTTACAATATTTATTTGTACATATTAATTTCTTGTTTAATATTGAAATAAAATATTTAAAAAAAAACTTTATTGAACAGAACCAAACCAAGCTCCATCTGGTGTGAAAGTATCCAATCTAACAGAGCAGATGCACATTCAATGGTTACCACTCCAGTGTTCAAGCTCCTACCCCTTTAAAACAGTGGGATATTACTTACATATCTGTGAATCTAAGAATTGTGAAAGTAAGTTAAATATCTTTCTTTAAAAAAAAAATTAACTGTTCCAGTGTTTGCATTTAGGCCAAAAATAAATATGTAAATAGTTTACAAAGGTATTATCTGAAAACGTGTTTTCTTTTTAAATTGATGCATGATTTGATTTACAAAATGTAGCTTAATTCACAGAATATTATTATTCTAGCTTTGCATTTCACCACCAACAAAGGTTGATTTAAGATAAAGTAAATAATATACTTTTTATGTTCACCAACCAGTTTCATTTTCTGTTTTAAACATATTTCCACCTGTTCCATGAAGGCAGTTGACCACAGATTGGTGTTGAATTATTCATTGCTTGCCAGGTGTGGGATTTCTGTGTTTGAGATTATATATATCATTTTGCTCTTGCTTTGCTACTTTCATTTTAACTGACATCAATATGTTGGTCCTGTTGAGTGCAAGGATTTTATTTACAGTTTGCTTTATACTGAATTAGTAATTATTACTACTAGTAGCAGTATCATGTTCTTTGTGTTCAAAATTTTGTTGCTCACACGCATTTTCAGTATAGCATTGCATTTATAGACACATTTTCTTTGGGGCTAGTGCAGCCTGAGGAAAAACATGTGCATACTTTTGCAATATGTTCTTTCCTTTGCTTTTGCACAGAGCTGACTAAATATATTTAAAATTAAATTCATGCAACATCATTAAATTCACTGGCAGTTTTAGTCATTTCTGTTATTAAAAATTGTGTAACATAATATAAATATCTTATTAAACTATACATACAAATTAACATCTATAACTCTTTTGAGTTATAAATTTACCTAAATTTGTCCATGCCAGTAACAGTATTGGTAATCATGTCTGAACCAAGATGAGATAACTCAATCTGGAACTTCAATCAAAGAATGTTCTTCTTTCCATGGTCAAACTGTTCTCTAGTGATGGTGCTTTCCATCCTTTGGCAGTGCCACTAGTTTGAGACTGGAATATCATATATATGTCACCAGTTCTAGGTATTCCAGCTTTTTACTAGCTAACACAATCATTTCAAAAGGATTTTTGATCACTATTCCTGAGATATAATTCCATGGAGGTCTGACTTTGATATTGCTTGACAGATTACTGCTTAAGTCATTTTTTAAAATTTGTTTGTGATGGTGCTTTTGGCCAATGATCTGCAGTATCTGCTTTATTTGTCTCCCCTTAGTAATAATTGGGATATGCATGCTGGAATTGCAGTAAATAAATAAGTGTTCAATTGCGTGGACATTCATTAATTGAAACAATTTATTTTACAAGTTTTTATTTATAAGTGTAGGTTACAATTACTGACAAGTTGGAAAATTTTATCCAATAGCAAGTCTTTCACAAGTTAGAAAGATTTATCATGTGGCAAGATGTGAAGTAAGTCAATATTTATTTTAATCCTTGGCTTAGTTCTCTCATCCTGGTGCTAGTAAGCTTGGACATGTTCAGGCTAAGATATTAGTCTCATAGTACATTGTGATTATTGGGACAAAAATATTAACAAAATAACTTATGTTGTTTGTATTTGTAGCTACCAATCATACAGTGAAAGTTGATGGTGCTTCTAGTTCTAGTAGAGTTGTTAATGGCACTCCGGGTGTGGAATATCAGGTTCGAGTCCAAGCTTTAACTCTTAATAACAGACCAGGCCCTATATCGGAGCCCGTCATTGGGAAACCTAAACCACCAGGTCAGTGTATGTGAATGTTTATGGATGTATGCATTTTTGTAATCTTCATTTTGTTGTTAGTTTGAATCAGGTGACCTGATTTTTTAAATCTTTTTAATAGTTTCTTCCATGTTATGATAATGATAATAATTCGTTAGTATTTTATTCATTTTCGTTGTGATGGTGTAGCTACCATTTGGCAAACACTTAAAAAGAAACATTTTATAAATGTTGTTAAATGTATTTATTAACTTAAATTGTATTTTTCACTAAATTAACTAATTCTGTATATTATATACTTATATGTGCTAGGCAGAGAGAACAAAGGCAGTCTACTAATGTGTGTAAGAAGCTTGTAAACTTGGAGCTGTCTTCTTTTGTAGTTTGTTTCTTATGTCAGTTGTTCATAGTCATTTTCATCAACACTGACATGATGACATATGTATTCAGCATGAACCATGCTGTGTGGGTGAACTAACATTGGACACTGGAATATGTTTGGGACTGGGGAATCATGTATTATGGCTCTGTTGGTATACTAACATTGGACACTGGATCTGAATATGTTTGGGACCAGGTGGTTGGGGGTATCAAGCATTATGCTGTATGGAAGAAAGCCAAGTCCTTTCTTCAATGTCCTGAGTGTTTCTGTCACTCATCTGTGGTGATTTATAAATAAACAGCTAGGTGTAGCTGGTATTGACAATTGTTTTGTGACTCTCAGACTCTATCCCTATTGTATTTTAATTCCATACAGGATTGATTTTGCAGTAGTCAAATCTTTTCTATAAATATTTGTTAAGCATGATATTTGTTTGTACATTTTACATTTTCAATGTAATTTGCCTTAACTGGCATATTAGGAATAACTGTGGATAAGATGGGGGCAATTTGAGTGACTAACGAGATGAATCTTAATCTGCTAACTAAAAGGCACAGTACATATTATTATTAAGCAAGGTTCTAGTTATTTATTTGCCCATAGTAGTAATTACTTCAGGCAACTTGTTGATAATACAATTGACATATCAGGACCATAGGCTGCTATTGTATTTATTGAAATAATAATTTATGCTTTATTTTATGAATTAATTAAGCGAATAAGTTAATGAGCAGAGATCATCCCACTCCCAAGTAAAATTATATCTAGCAGTTTGTGGAACTTGTTTAACAGATATATAAAATCCTTAAATTGCATTATGAGATCAACTGGTGATACCAACATATTCGTTTGCTCTGTAGAGGGGACATAATTTGAAAATTTGAATCAGGGCAGGTTCTTAAGAAATAATTAATAGCCTTGGTGAAGCATAAACAGTAAATCATGGAAAATGTGCAAAATTTGTAAAATGTTACAGATAAATTAAAAACTTCTAGAGATCTAGAGCACCACGTTTAAACACTAAAAATTAATGAATGCAATTACATAATTTTCTATCAATTGTGTTATCTTATGTTTCAGAAAACATTTCAGAAAGTCTACATTTGCAGCTAGTGATCATGGTTTCTTGCGCCATTTTCCTGCCTCCCCTTGTCATCTTGGCTTGGTACATTTCATTCTTAATGTGTCAGCTTAGTTTAAAGAGATCCTGTCTTCACATTTTGTTTCACAACCTGGCTAGACTTAGTTGTGAATAAATTCAATACTATATCATTCATTAGTTTTTATTATACTTTTATGAATAGAGTTTGGGGGTTTTTTTTGAGTTGAAGAGTGACTAAAGGTACTGGTTTATTTCTCTCCCACTCCACATGTAATTTTAACGCTTTCTTTGTTTGTTAAATCTGTTAATTTAAATACATGAAATGTATTAAAATGTATTAAATGTATTGTTGTAAAATTTTGTGACAGTGGTAATTCAATAGGCAGTAGGCAGATACAAGATAGTTTTGTGAGTAGAAAAAAATCACAATATTTTTATTATTTATCTTATAGAAAAGGATGTGTGACAAATGTAGAAAGAATAAAAATTCAGCACAATTAACATAAGATGTCAAAAGTAAAATCATACACCCTTATCAGAGTAATTTCCAAAAACACACAGTTATAAATCACTTGTAAAAAAAGAAAAGAAATTGTTTTCATCACATTATGATTTTGATAATGTACATCTATCCTCCCCCCCACCCCCCAATATACACACATGCATGCATATGCACACAAACATAATTTATTGTTTGTTTTTCTTGTTATGACAGTGTCATACTGTATAAAACTGTGCAAGATAAATCAAGAAAGTTCATACGCTCTGATTTTGGGCAGAGGGTGAGTTTAACTTTGAAGTTTTGATTGAGTAAAGTTTTATGTTTGTGTTGTTACAAGCTTCATATTCATTTAAGATCTGTTGCTTTGAGATAAGTTTTTTTTTGTGTCTGATTGATTTATATATCCATCTTATTCCAAAACATTCACATTTATACTTTGGCTTATGAAAACAAAAATTGTGTGCTAGATGTAGTGTTAGAGTGTACTTGAAGTAGTAATTGTGTGCTAATATAGTGTTAGAGTGTACTTGAAGTAGTAATTGTGTGCTAATGTAGTGTTAGACTGTATTTGAAGTAGTAATTGTGTGCTAATATAGTGTTAGAGTGTACTTGAAGTAGTAATAGTGTGCTAATGTAGTGTTAGACTGTACTTGAAGTAGTAATTGTGTGCTAATGTAGTGTTAGAGTGTACTTGAAGTAGTAATTGTGTGCTAATGTAGTGTTAGACTGTACTTGAAGTAGTAATAGTAAATAAAGCACATATTTTATGAAACTCTAAATGCTTTATAATAATTATATTTGAAAAATACTGAAGGCCTGTTGTAAAGACAACTTTAAATGCACAAAAAATATGAAATATAACAAAATAAAATGAATCCAAACTCAGAATGACACTGTATAAAAAGTAACTGCATTGACATAAGAGAAACATAAATAAACTGCTTACAGTTTATATTTTGAACAATGATGCCCAAAGGGCAGTGCTTTTTTTCCCTAGTGAAACAAAGTAACTTGAATAATGACACAAAAGTGGCAGCTTTGTTTAACATTGAACTGAAGTACAGTTTGAACAATGATACAGAATGGACAGTGTTATTGAACAGTGAAATGAGTTACAGTTTGAACTTTAACACAGAATGAATAGTGTTATTGAACAGTGAAAAGAATTATTATACTTTACGCTGCTTATTTCTAGCATGATTTGTAATGATTTTCATATTTAAAATGTAGGAATTGCAATTAAATGCCTTGAAAAATCATAAGTTTATGTAAAATAATATATATTTTTTTAATTTAAGCATGTGATGCAGAAATCTAGGTCTTCAAGGATTATGGTACCATAATAAAAAAAACCAAACTTTTAATATTCGATCTTAGTAGTATTTATTCTTTTGTATTCTTTTCCAAGTCACCTTAGCAGCAGATAAAGAACTTGCATCTAAACTAATCACAGTTGTTTACTTCATGTTCATTATCAGAAAGTGACCAGTAATGTTACTTTGTATTTTGGGATTTATCTGTCAAATACCACTGATGTAAGGGAAACATTGCTTTACAGTGAAATGAAACTAAATAATTTAATGTATTGATTGATTCTTCTGGTTTAGAATACATGTTGATGATGAACTTAACATTTTCATGGATTAAAATATCCATTGTCACATAGTCTTATTAGTTTTTATTATTAGAAATTGCTGTTGACTTTTATAATTTATTTTACCTAGAAACGCAGGCCTGATAAAAGTTCCTTAGACACATGCAGATTTCAAGAGGTACCAACTTACGATCTACCCAACAAAACTGACAGCATGGTGAGTGTAATCATTATTTTATAAGTGATGTCATTTGTACTCAGTTTTGAAGTTACTATTAAAATTTGCTTATTTTCTTTCAGCATCTTTACACAGTATCAATGTTTTAATAAATTTTTTCCCCCTAGAGACGTGTAAAATGAAAGTGATTTGTCTTCGTGAATTTTGATGGAAATTGGATATAACACTGAGAAGACATAAAATGTAAAAAACTTTATAATATATTAAACACACAGACAAGCAAAATATTATTTATTCATTAACTAGATTAACAGAAATTATATCTATTTCTGACCTTATGTATATCTTTTGCTATGTTACAATTTGAATATTGTCTCTGTTTAATTGTAGCATATTAAAAATTGTTTTTGTTTGGATCAGCAGCCTAGATGGAGTGATAGTACAGTGGCCTTTGGACAGAATCCAGGCTATCGGTCTTCAGTCAATCAGTCCACATCTGACAGGCACACTGCATCCAGTGAAAACTTTCCCCAGGACTTTACATCACTTCCTGCACCACACATCCTGCAAACTGAAGAACAGGAAGCCACACAAGATGAGAATCTAATCTCTCTCATGGATGTTGGTGATATTGCCATTTCAGATACACAAGTCTCAACTGTCAGTGAGATGCCAGGTGTTCCTCTCCAAGTCACCACTGTAATGTCTAAATGCCATCCCCCATTGGCCAGCACAATGCAACCATATGTTAGCAGATCAGTGTGTCATCCATCTCTGCCCAAACAGGTTCTTGCTCCAGTTTGTTCAAACCTGGTCATGGACGTGGTTTACACAGGTGACAATATGTTGTCCACAAATTCAGTCAGCACACAAAGCTGGACATCTTCATCAGGAGAAATTAACTCAGAGGATGACAATGAAATGATAATAGCAAGTAGATATCTCACAATATCATCTATTGGTGCTTGTTCTCCTGATCTATCTGCATTTGCCCAGGTTCCCTGTTCCATTTCTTCTCCATTGCAGAAAGAGGGAAATTCTGTTGCTATCCACTCGAACCCAGAACCAAATGGATATTTAGCAGAAAATGGTGCACCAATTAGTATAACAGAAGAAAGTGTTGATGACTGTGATTCAGATGATTTATCGGACAATCAGTGGCAAACTGAGAATTACACCAATGGTATGAGCAGATATGTAATCAATCCCACGTCAAGCATTGTAATGAATCCTACAGAGTCAATAATTACAGAAGTCTTTCCCAGTTCTGTGCAGAGAGATCCACCCAATGAGTTGCATTTGAGAAATGATGAAGCAAGTCATCTTCCTAATTCCTATGTAAGAACAAGCATGTAGGATTTTGTTGGACCATATAAGCAAGATTATAATGATGCAGCAGTGGTCATCTTTCAACTAGTTTCCAGATGGTGATACAGCCAGGTAATTCAATTCTGCTAGAACACACTTTAACAGCATACTGATAGAAAATTTGAGTGATTAAATTCCAATTAAGCAGCTTTCACTTTCGCTCTTATCCCTTTATAAGTACCTGTAAAGCTGTTGAAAATTATTCTGAGGACCTTAATCAACTCAAAGTTTTCCAGATGGCTCTTCAACTCAGATGATTTTTGCATTGTTTTTTGTGTCACACCCTGTCGTTTGTGAGCGCGTTCTGCATTGTTTTCTTGTGTCATACCTTAACATAGTGAGTATATGTTTTGTGAAAAAGTTGCAGCTCTTCAAAATCAGTCTGATCAGTGTAGTGCTTTGCACCATTACATCAAGGTGATGTCAGAAACTTGAGTTTTGTGTATACCTACTAAATGGAGGGGCGCATCAGTACTGTGAAAGTTAAAATAACTTCACTGATGGTGTGCTGATATTTTGAATAGTTGGTGACTTATGCACACTACTAAACATAACTACTGGTTTTAAGTATGTTGAATAAGTATGCTTTGAATAGTTGGTGACTTATGCACACTACTAAACATAACTACTGGTTTTAAGTATGTTGAATAAGTATGCTTTGAATAGTTGGTGACTTATGCACACTACTAAACATAACTACTGGTTTTAAGTATGTTGAATAAGTATGCTTTGAATAGTTGGTGACTTATGCACACTACTAAACATAACTACTGGTTTTAAGTATGTTGAATAAGTATGCTTTGAATAGTCGATGATTTACACACACTACAAACCGTAGATACTGGTTTTAAAATATGTTGAATAAATATATTTTGAATAGTCGGTAAATTACACACACTCAAATCATAGCTACTGATTTTAACTATGTTGAATAATTGATACTTTGAATAATCAGTGAATACTTTGAATAATCAGTGACTGAAAGTATGCTTATAATCAGAGACCTGATGACTGATTTACACTTTTGAGTTATTTTGATTTTGGATGGCAATTGGTATGAATGGTTATGTGGAACAACTCAGTGACTTGCAATTGACATTTGTCATTGTAGTGATGATTTGTCAGAGAATGCCTAGTTTTCTGGCAAATTCTCATCAGTTATCTGTTGATTTTGATTGTCAGAGAATGCCTAGTTTTCTGGCAAATTCTCATCAATTATCTGTTGATTTTGATTGTCAAGAATGCCTAGTTTTCTGGCAAATTCTCATCAATTATCTGTTGATTTTGATTGTCAGAGAATGCCTAGTTTTCTGGCAAATTCTCATCAATTTTCTGTTGATTTTCATTATCAGAGAATGCCTAGTTTTCCTGAAAGACTTACTTATCAATTATGTTTTTAATTTGATTGTTCGAAAATGCCTAGTCTAAAACATTTTACTGACTGACTATCTTATTATTATAGTGGTGATTTGATTGTCACAGGATGTCTAGTCTAAAACATTTTACTGACTGACCGTCTTATTATTTATTATAGTGGTGATTTGATTGTCACAGGATATCTAGTCTAAAAGTTTAATTCAGTGAATTACTTTTTTAATTTAAAGGAAATTTGATGATCATAAAATCCCTCAACATAACATAAAGCTGTCTGACCCTCAAGTAAATTTCAAGGCAGATTTTCATATAATTGATAAAAATGTACATTGTCAGAATACTGACTAATTTTATACATTTTTATTTAATGATGGTACAGTGTTGTGTTAACTGAGGATGTCTTGTACAACATTTGACCAAACAACTTTTATGGTCACATGGCCATATAAATAGGAAATGCATCATTTTGAAAGGCTATTGACAAATTAATTGAATTGGAGTTTTAATTAATTACTATTTATTAAACTTGAACACATTACTACAATAATTGCAGTGCTTACAAAAATCAGACAGTTATCTATGTACTGCTTCTAGATTTTTCCTTAAATAATTTGTAACACCTCACAAAAAAAGCAGTGGATAATGGCACCTTGGCTTACATCATTGTTTATGTCTCATTCATATCTTATACATTTAAATAATTGTAATTTGTTTTAATGATCAAATCACTGCAGTAAAATAATCAGCAATTATTTTTTAAATATGTAGTTACATATACTTCTGTACATCCTCGTGTTATTTTTTTATAGTTAGAGGGAAGCACTGAGCTATTATAAGGGAAACAACTCTTCACTTTTCGTTCGATTAAACTTGTGAGGTTTGTCATCGAGGATTTAGACTTAAAAACTAATGAGGTTTAGTCCACATTTGCTATGAATTTAAACTAGAATAGTGAATTTAGAGCACTTTTACCTTGAGATTTTATGGATAGTGATTAAAATTTTGAATGTTGTTTTTTTAAACACTTTTTAATCATAACTATTTTGATAATTTTTTACACACAAAATAAATTATTTCATGAAGTATAATATTAAAAGATATTTAAGTAACTTTTTTAAAGTATAAATAAATAGCTATATATATATATTAGCACGACTGTTTTCACCCTCACTCCTCCCAAAAAAGTGAATGGTTATTTGAGTGGATTGTTTTAAAGAATGTCAAGGGTAACTCTTTATTTTTTATTGGATACAGGATTGATGCTTGTTTACTAATGATTGTGTGAATTGTTTTAAAGAATGCCAGAAAGAAAACTCACATATCAGTTTAGTTTTTGTTTGAATACTCACATAAGATTTGTTTAGCAATGATTGATTGTGAATTGTTTTAAAGAATGCCAGAAGAAAACTCACATAGCACCTGTTTGGCTTTTGTTGGAAAGCTGGTTTGAGCCTTGTTTATTGATGATTGTAAGGTACTTATACTATCCATGTTGACTTGCATACAAGTTTATCAGTGACTTGATTGTTAAAGAACTGAGAAGATTATCTGGTCAAAACAGATGACTGAATTTGGCTGGCATTGTAGTGACAAAAATAAATGTCTGCAGTTGGAACGCTTAGTGAAGCTTTAATCGTCTTATTTCTTCTTTTGTTAGTCAATGTCAAAAGAGATGATTTACCCAATTATATGTTTACTTTCACATTATATATGTATTTATATTAATTTAGTTCGTGCTTCTGCATGAAAAGAGTATGACTCTTTTTATGTTTGATCATGTGCATTGTGCAGATGTGTTGTTTTTGTATATGTGCTAAGAGAAGAAGTAGAGAGTATATGTTATTTGTGTGTACTGGAAGAGTTTGTGTATGTTTGTAGGGTTGCATGGATGTTTTCCTACAGTAATTATTTTGAAATTAAAAAAGACATCTTTATAAATTTAATCAAAATAAATTTAGAAATAAAATTTTGTTTGGTTGATGAGTTTGATATTGATAAGTTTTGCATATACAAGGTGTGGCCTGTACATGCCATTATTATAAACACAAACTGCAGAATATAAACTGAAATTATCTTTTCTTTCAGATTGATACTTTTCAAAAAAGATATTGAATGTATGTACAAGTATTATATTTAATTAAAGCAGATAACTTTTAATAGATATTTTAAGCAATTTAATATAGTTAGAACCATTAATGCAACTTTACTCTGCCATAAGTGTCTTATTTTATTATAAATCCCCAAATCTCCTAACTAAAATGTGTTAGCCCTCTTCTGATAGCTATAGTCAATGCCCAACTGTTTGTGAGTGGTTAGGGGTTGGGTGAATAGCCATCAATTAAAAGCAAAGTGGCTGAATTACATTCATTTAGGACTTGATTCATAAGGGCTGAATTGTTTTATCATGGGTTGATTGGCTTGAAAGTTTTAGAATTTTGACACAGCATTTCTTGGAACTGTCAAAAATTCATGACTGATGTTTTAAAATATTTCTATCAATGAAGATGATAGTGTAGTTGTTTTCTTATGTGTAATTAAAGTGATCTCTTGATACATACTTTCTTTGTTTGCATGCATGAAAGAATGGTGAACTGACATTTACCTCCTATTTTGTTTATGTTTTAAATAAAATTTGAAGTAATATTTTAAAATTGTAATCATTTTTATAGTCTCTAATTTACTCAATGCTAGGTTGAATCCTTGTGGGCAGTATATTTTCTTCTCATTTTACACGACAGTCTCTTGTTTATTTTATAAATAAACACTTTGAGACAATAATGTTATTGTTCACCTGTAGGTAATTTTTCTATTGCATTTATTTAGAAACTTATGTCTGGATTTTAAGAATTAAATATACTGTTTTAGGTGATATTTACTGTATGAGTTGGCTTTGTAACTCATTTCTCATGAAAGCTAATTAGTGTTCAGGATTTTTCACTGAGTTCTGCCTTATTATAAATGTAAGATTTTGACTTTTAATTTTAACATTTTTTTAAAGGTTCTTTACATGGTTCAGTGGTTTTACTTTATACATTTCTTTATTTGTTAAAGGTAAAAAGTTTGGTCTTTTTAATGTTTGTATTTATTATTTATTGGTTAAAGCTTTAATTTAGTTTTTGTGTTAAGCCAAGGGTCTGGTCTTTCTCTCTTTTAAAATTTTGTTGTTTACTATTATATATATGGTTTATTTTTGTATTACGTGACAGTTTCAGTCCCCCTATCTTTTTAATTTTTTTTTATCTCTTTATTATTTACTCGGTTAAAGGCTTTGCTTTTAATTTACTTCTTTGTTAAGTAACAGTTTCGATTCCTTTTTTTTAATTATATATTATCTTTGTGGTCAAATTTATGCTAATAGATTTAGCAAGTAGTCAGCATAAATGTGCTCATCTAGTTCTTAAGTTTTGATTACTCATAAGCTTATGAGCATATTGTTATGGGAGGCAAAAATTGGTGATATTTCAGACATCTCTTTTGTATTTACAGTTGAGGTGCCAGTTTATAACTCTTAAATCAGATCCTTGTGTTAACTAGCTCAGTGCCATTTCTAGTCTTTTTAGCCAGTATTGAATGTACTACAATTCTTGGCTATTTTTGTTACTGCCATATTTGTTGGGAGTTTTTCCTCACTTTATATTTTATTTTTTCACTTTGAATCTTTAACCATGTTGGAGCAATACAGTTATACATTTTTCTCTTTTTAATTCGTTTGTTAGATCAAAACTGAATGAAATGTGTTGCAAAAGGATTTTGTTTTAAAAATGTATATATAACTTAGCATAATATTTCACTTTTTTGTGGAGTTGTTTGTTGTTGTTTTTTTGTTGGGGACTTTTAAAAGTTTTCTTTATACTGCCCTTGTTAAAAACTGGCAGTAATTAATTTCATCTTTGACTTTTATGCAGTTTTATGTTATGGTTTTGATGAGCATCCATTTAGCATAGAAATCCATAACTGTTATTATTTTCTAGCATAATTAATATTTCTTTTTATTTTCAATGGCATTGTTAATTCAGTAAGCAATCTTCAAGTCAAAATGCATTTGATTGCAGTTAATTAAAATTAATTAAAACCTATGACAATTAATAAGAAAATGATGCTATTTTGTTTTGCTAAGGTTAGCATATTCACACAAATCATGCTTGGTTCAGCTTTGGTGTTGTGGATTAATTTCTTTTTATGTCCTTATGTTCAAAAGTATTAATTACGTACATACATTATTATTTAAACTGTTACAGCAGTAAAACCAGGAAAATTTGTTTTGTATTTGTACAAACTATTATTTATCAACTGTTTCAGTGGTAAAACCAGGAAAATTTGTTTTTACTTGTACATTTTTGTAGGTAGGTATTGGGAATCTTTGTGCAGAAGTGGGTCAGGAAATAAAAGGCTTAATACAAGCATTTAAAAGTGTTGTTTCATTTTTTTTGCTGTAAAACTTATATTTGATAATGTTTATTATGTCTGTGTTGTTCAAGTATGTATTCTTGGTACTTTATTTTTATTTCAGTTTTATTTTTTTTAATAATTGCATCATAATTGAAATTGTATTTTTTTCATGTCTGATGATAATACAGGGCTTACGGTAGACAATGAAATCTATGATTCACAAAAGATGTTCTTTAATTTTGAAATCATGATTTTAAAAAAAAATTCAGCATTGGATCCAAATTGAAATACAGGCCAAGTGTAAACTGTGCCCTCATTACATCTTAAGAGATTGTTTATACATGTACAAGCTATTCATTAAATTTGACTGTCGATTTTCCTTCTTTCAGCCTGTTGATCAAAGACTGAATAATTCGATTGAGTCAAATTAGATAAGTGCATAGAGATATTTGTAGAACAGTACATGTATTCACTGAATTTGTCTACTGTTCAGAGTGAAAGGGTAAAATAACAATGGTATGTGTGTATGTGTGCATTCATACACTTATAACAGTTTTGAACTTGCATGAAAACAAAACTGAATTGACGTTATACTGAAAAAAAAAAGGTCAGCCTCTATAAGAAGAAAACAGATTTCATTTATATCTTTCCGTTATTTTCTTACATATATTTTGTAAAGACACATTTCCCCCACCCATGCAAATAACTGTATCAAGAAAATGTATTTAATGCATATGAATAATTATATAAATCACTAAGCATACATTACAGCAGTATCAAAGCTGCAAGCATCTAAAGCCACTCAAAACTGTAAAATGTGACTATAAAATGTGACTCTGTGCTACTGATATTCTCTCTCATACACACTTTACATCCTTATGTACTAAGATAATTTTAGATGGGGCTTGTGGAAATAATGTTTGAGTGACAAGATTTTAAAACTTGAGTCTTATTTAAATCACAACCATTGAAGGAATGGTTGGAACTTTTTAAATTCCAGGTTTAAAACAGTGATTTCTGTTTGGTGAGATGTATGTATGCCTACGAGGGTGATATGACATTAATAGATTTCATTATATTACAATTATACCTGCAGCTGTCTCATTAGATTCCTTTTCTTGTGAACAGTATTTTGTAATTTATTTCACCTTGACCTATTTTTGTATGTTAGGGTATGTTAACAATTAACAATATGTTGCAGGACACACACAATACAGTTATGATTTAACAAAGGGACTAAACAATGGTTAGGCAACAACAACAAAAATTCATGGTACTCCCTGTTGCTAGAAAGACTTACTTACATCATCAATAAGAGACAGCAATTAAAAAACAATTACAAATTACAAGTTAATGGCTAAAAAGGTTTATTCTCAAAGCAATTCTTAATTATGCCACTTCTACTAATTAATAAACTTGAAACTTCTAACGAATATTTACTCTCTATTCTGCCTTACTTTACTATCAATATAAGAATAACATGAGTTTATTAGATATTAAACATGAGTTCATTAGATATTAAACATGAGTTCATTACATATTAAACATGAGTTCATTACATATTAAACATGAGTTTATCAGACATTAAACATAAGTTTATTACACTGAAGTTACATGATCCAATTGAAATGTAGTGTTGACCAAACCAGGTTACGGTGCTCTGTCTGTTCCTTGTGCCATAGCAAAACACACCAAGTAATGCTAAAACCTCTCTATTCATCAACTTTCCTTCTCACTTGAACTCCCGATTCATCAAAGTAGTTCCTTCTCTTTGGAATCCAAAATGCTGAACATTTTTGACTTTAGCAATATTTGGATTTAATTATTCAAAGACAGAAATCTCATTTTGTGACAGCTGTAACAATAGATGTTAGTTTTGTGTCATACTCATCTGCAACTCACAGTTTATTTATGAATCATGACCAAACAGAAGGAATAGGTAAGAAAATAGATTTCCTGCTCCATCATGCCTAGACAGATAAAGATGGCTGACAAAATGAACAGAAAGGCTGATGATGAAAATGGTGACTTTAATAAGTAACCAAATATAGAATGAATGGGGTCTGATGAACAAAATGGTGACTTTAATAAGTAACCAAATATAGAATGAATGGGGTCTGATGAACAAAATGGTGACTTTAATAAGTAACCAAATATAGAATGAATGGGGTCTGATGAACAAAATGGTGACTTTAATAAGTAACCAAATATAGAATGAATGGGCTGATGAACAAAATGGTGACTTTAATAAGTAACCAAATATAGAATGAATGGGGTCTGATGAACAAAATGGTGACTTTAATAAGTAACCAAATATAGAATGAATGGGGTCTGATGAACAAAATGATGACTTTAAGTAACCAAAGGCAGTAGACTGGGATCAGTTAAAAATAAATATAAAAGATGGTATTTATAGTTTTGCAATTTCACTGTACCATAGCAAATAAAATATATACATTCTTAGCTTCAAAAAGCACCGGTTAGGACTGGAGTGTTTAGACTACACAGTAGTTCAACAGAAGGCAGTATGCTTTTAGAAAGTATATAAAAAAGTTGCTGGCTTAAATAGTAATGTTTTGTATCATGTAAAACGTGTAAAAAATGATTATTAGAAAAGCTTTAAGAAAACAGTTTACAGGCAGATAAACTAAAAGAAAGAAATGCTTTCTCAGACATGATAGAAATACATATACCTAAGAGTGAGACATAGTACAGAAGTGTTTTGATAGACATTTCCTCAAATACTGGCATAAATGGGTGAAAAATGAGACCAGTTATATATTGGAAACATCTGCCTAAATTTCAGATAATTACAGGCCCAAGTGGAAAATAAATTTGGAGGTTTGATTATTATAATATGTTAATACGATCTCTAAGTACTGTTCACTAATGCCACAACTTGACAATCCCAAGCCAGGGAATAGATGTGTGGATTGGAAAAAAACTCCCAGTACTTGAGTCATCTGGGTGGAACATGAACCCTAATCACCTATATGCAAGGTCTTCACATCAAGGCCACCCTGGTCTCCTAAGATTAATCATTAAGTCAATTGCCTTGCATTCTATCATCCCATCAACTTTCCATTACTATGATATTGTGAACATCATTCTAGATTCAAGGGGCTTTTAAAAATTATTATCATACACCTGCTTAGTAAAGAATCCAAGAATATGGATTTAGATTTTAGAACAGGCTGGAGTTTCTGTCTGACAGTTTCAGTGGTCACTGACAACCACACCCTCATAGACTAACATTTCATGAGCTCAGACACACAAAGAAGTAAACATGAAATCATTTTACTTACCATCTAATGATATACTTGATGATTACTGAAATATAATAATTTGATCTGCCTAAGAAATATCACTTCTTTAAATGATGTAAGCCAATGTTAGTGATACTGTATTTTCAGTTTTATAAAGAGATGAAGATAAAAAATAAGCCCCTATAAAATTCATTAAAACTTCTAAAAATTAATAATAAGAGTCATTTTTTTTCAAAAGGTTTATTGGCAAGTTCTTCTTATTTTGATTTAACTAATGCCACCCCAAAATAAAATAATCACTGCTGTAAATAAAAGCAAAGATGCACAGATCTGACAAGAAAAAGACAACCCCTCACCGTACATGAAGGAATTGAGACTTGTTGATTCACTGCCACCTTAAGAAGCATTCTGAGAATTGTTCATCATTATATGGAAAAGATGATTTTATATGGATTCAAAACATAACTGTTTTTCAATAAGAATAAAATTTCAGTCAACTGTCAGATTATGATGGAAAATCAAATCTTGAAAGACATACTTGGTGTTGATTTCATTCATGGTATTGCAATACTCCAATCAGAACATCATCAATGCAAACAGCAACAACTGTAATACGAAAGTATCTTTGTGTACTTAATATTTTCATTAGGTTAAAAAGATAACTTTTTTTTTTTTTAGGTCTCTTAGTCCTATAAAATGATCTTAAAAACAAAGTATCTTTGTGTACTTAATATTTTCATTAGGTTAAAAAGATAACTTTTTTTTTTTTTAGGTCTCTTAGTCCTATAAAATGATCTTAAAAACAAAATCTGGATCTGTGTCTCCTGATGTCAATATAGGTGATTTTAAAAACCCACTGATACCCAATGATATATCTGACAAGGAAAGCCAAGGGTCTTCCAAATCAGATCTGGATGAAAAATTAAATCTTCATGCACAGAAATATGACAAATGGCAGACACACAGGACACAGAATTATCTAAATTGCAGACACACAGGACACAGGAGTATCTAAGTTGCAGACACATAGGGCACAGGAGTATCAAATTGCAGACACACAGGACACAGGAGTATCTAAATTGCAGACACACAGGACACAGGAGTATCTAAATTGCAGACACACAGGACACAGGAGTATCTAAAAAAGATAAGAATGAGTGTTAGTCAATGCTATATACATAATGTACAACAGTTGTTATTTGTTCAATCACTGTGTCCTTCTTTCCCCCTCCAGAAATACCTGTCATCAACCTAATGCTGTTTTGACAGTGGGCGTGAAGGTGTCAGTGACAATGAAGGCACTGGAGTCAATGGTTTGTGGTGGCTGCAGGCAAGAAGCTCCAACTTGTTCACTTCCAAACACTGTGATTCTAGCAATACACAGCTCATGCTGGCTTCTCTTTTGGTGAGGAGAGCTGTGTTGACTAGAGTTGTTTGCTCATTGAGGTTTAAGACTGAACAACTTGAAATGTTTTCTATGTCCTCGTATACTTCCTGGTTCCCGAAAGTGTATGTTTGTGAAATACTAGCTGTTTCATGCACACAAATTTCTTCTGTTCTAAGATCATTACGTAAAGTGATGGATGTTGCAGATGTACATTCTTCTCTTCTAAGATCATTATGTAAAGTGATGGATGTTGCAGATGTACATTCACAAACATCTTCTGTTGAAGATTTTTCATCGTTTTCATTATCAGCCTTAGTTTGAGATTCAAACCAAGTGGTATAGCGGCATGACAATTCACAGCTCTGCAGTGGAGGTGGAGCATTTACTTCATTGTCTCTGTCACCACAAGAGTTCCATTCCAGATACCTCTCCCAAGATGGGGGACAGGAAAGTGTCTGTTGCCTTCTATCATTATGCCCTGTACATTAGGTAACACAAAGAATTATTACAGTGACTAAGCCTGCATGTACATGTTTTTCAGTTAAGTATACCTGTGTACATACAATTATGTTCTTATGTGTATGAAATGCAAGAATAAAAAGATGAGTGTGATGAATCTCATAATAATATGCCTGTTACAGTGTAAGCTGAAGGATGCTCTCATCGAGAGTCACACCCAAATTTACAGTCTCATCTCATGACATCTCTCAAACAAATTACAGTAGGCAAACAAATAAATATAAATTATGAAGCATTAAATACATGCAAATATATATAAGAAAACAACAAACAAATGAAGAAACAGACAAACAGAAAAATGAAATTTAAAAAACTAGTAAATATAAACAAATAATAACAAAAAGAAATTAATAATTATAAAAATAAATATAAATAAACCAGTAAATATGTTTTGTTAATTATATGCATTAAGGCATGTATATTCTAAAAATAAAATCTTACAAAATAAAAATAAAATTTATAAATATAAAATCTGAAATAGAGGAAGATCATTTTACTGTTTTAATGATTATATTCCATACCACAAATTCAACTTTATATATAAATTCAAACTATTATGATTTGAGGATTTCGATAACCATAAATTCATTTCATGACATCAGAAAATTTGAATTAGCAATGTCATAATAGTGAATTTGTGACATCAGAAATTCCACCAATCATAAAAATTTTAATTTTTGATATCACAAAATTTTGAATGACAAGTAAAATACCCACATGGAAATGGAGCCAAGCAATATAAAATGACTTCAAACACAAAATAAATTAAAAAAAAAAATCAATATTCAGTTGCATCTATTTCTAGAGATAAAAAAAGAATAAATGTCCCCAGAGGTCTTTATTTTCTTATAGCTATGCAGTTAGCATTCACCCATTCCCCAAGACCCCAGTTTCTCCCTGCAAGGAGAATGAATTCATGATCGCACTGAAATTCATGGAGCAAAAAAACTGGCCATGCACTTTTATCTTTATTAGTGAATAAGCATATTTATCTTTATTAGTGAATGTGCATATTTATCTTTATGCTAACATATTTATCCTTACTAGCAAATGAGCATGTTTATCCTTATTATCAAATGGACATGTTTATCTTTATGCTAAGCATGTTTATCTTTATTAACGAATAAGCATATTTATCCTTATTAGCAAATGAGCTGTTGTGCAGGCAATGTTTCAAGACTGAATGTTGAGCAGATTGCAAATCAAGCCATGCATGTTTTGTAAGATTTGTGCCTCGATCCTCTCCTCCTCTAGTGAAATTCTATTTAAAATCTTTATTATATTTGTACTAGAAATAGAAATCTATGTCATTACATTCTGTGCCACACTGTTTCAGTTGCTAAAAATAAACTACTAATGTACAATAGAGATGATGGGAAACAAGCTTTGTCTGCTTACAGTTAAACCTTTTTACTGATATTATCAGTTAAAGTCAGTCAAATGATTCTACATTAATAAAAAATATAATCACAATGCTAAAAGTGATGCCAGCTTGTTTGCATGGTGAAATACCTTTGTGAGCTCTGAGATAACATTATAAAGCATTAGGAGGAAACAGGCTGAATGTTTTGTACCATTAGCTAGTTGATGACAATTGTCTGCCTTTTCATTAGGTGTGACTTTGTTATGACACCCATGGTGATTACTATCAAAGATCCTGGTTGACATAGCCTATTGCAACAGTGACTTTTTGCATTTACCTGTTCTTCTTGTCATGACGGTCGACTCACTGCTTTGTCCCACATCCATGGATTGGAGACTCTCTCTTTTGTCAACTTCATTACTGTGGTTGATTTTAAGACCATCATCAGTGGTGCTGTTTGTTATGATCCCTGAATCATAATTCATCTGTGAGTTGACCTGGTCATTTTCAGTTGAGATTCTACTTGAGGCAGTCTCTGGTGACTTCTAGAAACAAAATGAAAATAATTTCATGTTCTCTGATTAAATAGCAAGTAACTAAATGCCAAATGTGAATTTAAAAAAAAATCTTTTAATTAATTTAATGTGTTTTCTCTACAAAGTATCTGATGACAGAAAACAGAGGGGTATAAGTACATAATGGGAGATATACAGACTGGAGTGTACAAAGATTCATGAACTTGGGATGGACAAATACAGAAACCAAATGCATGTATATTTATTTATCTGTCTGTTTCTATCTATATACTCATCAGTCATAAATCTGTCTATTTAGCTGTCTGTCCATCTGCTGTTATGTATCAGTCTGAAAATTTGACTTTCTTTGTTTATTATGCTCATTATTTCTTTCTCTACATTATTGTTTGTGCTGTTCAATTACTTAGAGGCAAGGGCTACTGGATTTTTTTCCAGCAAATTTGCTCATCTTATAACCTCAACATTTTCAGCCAGTTGCTGCCTTTAACACTGAGGTACAAAGAGATTGTGGCCATTTCCAAAAGGGTTCTTCCGATCTTCCTTGTCATCAGCAAGAATAACACTGTCTCTTCTGTGTCATTATTTGTTCAAACTGTATATTTGTAAATTCAAGACAGTTTATGTTTGTCTTGAACAGTTATTTACTATATTGTGGCAATTTGCACATGGATTTATGTTTTAAAACAATAATAGTTTTCTTATGTCTTTAAGAATTAATTACTGTACTTAGAGCTATTATAAAATTAAGATTTTGTAAAATCTTTTTGTTTGTTTCTTTTTTCTTTCCATCCATCCATCTACCTATACAAGAGATGGATCATGATGATGTCAGAAAAGGGTGGTGTAGATGATGATGTAGAGACCACAACAAATAAGCATGTTGCTTTTTGGATAGCAATCATTTAATAAGATTACAATTTAATATAAGCCATTTATACAGAGATGGAATCAGGCAACAAGAGCTGATATAGAGACCAACAATGATGTTCATGATGCAGTTTCTAGCACACAGGTAAAAGCCCCTATTTTCTGCAAGCAAAACTGTAATTAATTTAACTGTTCTGTGTACTATACATTTCTCTTATTCATAACAATTGAAACATAAACATCTATTTACTTTACTGTCCCTGACCCTGCTCCTAGAATTCACATAAAGGGGTATGTTTATCTCAATCATACCAAGGCTTGGAGGGTGATGATCATGAAAGAGAAAATGGGAAAAGAAGAGTGATTCTGTCCATGTGCTCCTTGGGTCTGTCATTGTTTGCATGACAGATGTGTTGATAGGTAGGGTCAGAAGTTTGCAAGTAACCATACGTTTTTTGGTGTCAAAGGCCCATTTCCTTACTGACCTTGACTGGCTCTTGCTATGATCTGAAGTGGGTTTGACTTGTCACTAGTCTTTATGATTATATAAAATTTAATGGAATTCCTGCATTGTATCACTCACACACATGGATGGACAGACAGACAGACAGATAGATAAAGCAAGAGAGAAAGATACACAGATAAGTAGAGAGAAAATCTTTCTATTAAACTTATAGATAACACGAAAGGGTTAGAGTGGTTGAAGTAAATTTTCTTGCTTTTAAAAATAACAAAATTAGTGCATACTTACCATAACATAACTCTTTTCTTTTTGTGGCTTTGGAAGTGTTCTGGCTGAGTCAAACTTTTCAACTGTTGACTTGCACTTCAAGATACAGCATACACTTTTCAAGGTAAAAAGAGAAAAAGATAAGCATATATAAAATGTATTATTTAATGTATTTGAATCCCTACATACACTTTTCAAGGTAAAAAGAGAAAAAGATAGATATAGATAAAGGTAAAGATAAGCATATATATAATGTATTATTTAACGTATTTGAATCCCTACATATGTATACGTGTTGACATGTAAGATTGTTCCCCAGCAGTTATTAAAAAAAAGAAATGGTGAAAGAGCAAAGTTTAATGTGTATTTGTTTGCTGTTAGTTTCACGTCTGCTTCCAATTTTTGCTTATTTCACAGATGGGCACAAAAATTGAGGGAGAGAGATTTATAATCTGGAAGGGAAATAGATAGAGCCATGGGCTGAAAGAATGAAAGTAAATGTTTGGTTAATTTTCTCTAGCTGAAGTTTTGCTCATGTCACTACCAGCGGCTATGCCTTCTAAGTCCCAAGAGGTCTTAATCCTGCATGGCCTTTACTGGATTACTGAATCTTCCAGAGCACATATATTTTCACTCCAACTGGAGATTGAATCCAAACTAATTATCAGCTTACCTACTGCAATGACTCTATGCAAATCTGTGGAATGACTACACCATGACTGGATTACATCAAATGGCATTTCTTTTTCATTGATTAATTATTAAAGACATCACCATCAGTCAACAGTTTACAGTTTCTCTCTTGGGAATAACATATTGAGAGTCATGTAATGTTTCAATTTAAATTCACAACTGTTTTTTCTAGTCCATACAACTATATAAATTAAAAATCATTTCTATTGCTATGACTCGTCCTGCAAAAAAAAAAAGGAAAAAATGTCTGAATGGCTTGTTTGATTGAAACTAGAGCTTAGCAAATCCTGTCCTGTTTTGCTTTTAAAGATGCTGCTCAGAATTTGTTGACAATTCGATTGTGGACTTGGTTTAAATGTCTGACAGCATAATCAGTCCATTTCATAAAAAATCATATTTGAAATTACAAAAAAATTAAATGCCATGTGGCATTAACCATTATATCAACATTTTCATAGATAAGGTTCTCTATTTTTATAGTCAATGTCAGTATCAATCAGGGTCATTGATGACTCATCATCATCAATGCCATCACCATCATTATCATTGTCATCATCATCATCAATCATCAATCATCAATTCACTTATAAAATTGCTTCAAGATTTTGACAGTACAGAAATCGTTATGAGAAGGGTACATAAAATGAAACAGAATACAATAATAAAATTAGGTGATACTGATAAATGTCAATTGAATATCTTATACTCTGGGAATGTTTGTTATAAGAATTCATTAACTTGAAAGTAAGGTGACATCAAAATTGTTAAAAAATCAAAAACACTCATACTAAGATAATAGCAGACAGCAAATGTTGATATTAAAAACTTGAAAATTGTTTTTCTATAAATATTCCCTCAAGGATATAAAAAAATAGCTCTATGAAAGTATGATGATGACAACAGATGCTAAAAAAACACACTTGTACTTGTACAATGATAATAACTATAATGAATGATGATATCATAAACTTAGAAAGTTTCAAAGAAATACTCACAAAAGGACAACAGCTGACACAACACAGAGTGCAACAGAGAGGGAAATGACCACCATGTGTACACCATTGAGTTCATCATCTTTCTTAGGTAGAACGTCTGCAAAAGTTAAGTACAATGTAAGAAGGACAAAGAATAAATAAATAAATAAATAATAAAGTTGTAGAGAATTTGTATTAAACTGAAAACTTCAGTCTCAAGAATATGTCTTTAAGTGAAAGAAAATAAATTACAGATTTCTAAATACTGATCTTGCCAGTGAGGCTGAATAAAGAATCCAAGGAGAAATGAATTACATCACAACTGCATGGGTCTCTTAGTGTAATAGGGTTTATTGTCTTTTAGAGTCTCTTCATGACTAGCTGTTCTTTTAAAGTTGAATATGACAAATTATAAAGCATGAGCCTTTTAGCATGGCATCAGCGTTCATTATCTATAGATTCTCTTCATCAGCTGGTCATTCTTAGAATAGCTGATTACTTCAGAGGATAAGTTTGTGTCAGTTTGAATCAAGAAGTGCAACTCAAACTTGTTTTCTTATTGAATATGAATCATTTGTGTGATTAGAACTCAGACTGAAAGAATGTAAACCTTTCCTATGTCACAGATCATGTGAACTATTTTTGTTTGTAGATGATAGGCAATGCTAGTTGATGACACAGACCATGTGAATTATTTTTGTTCGTGGTTGGCTGACTTTGTTAGGTTATATTACAGATCATGTGAACTATTGTAGATGACAGACAATGCTATCACAGTTGATATGGTCTGATATCACAGACCATGTGAACTATTTTTGTTGTGGTTGGCAGATAATGCTAGTTTATATCATAGACCATGTGAACTATTTTTGTTCATGGTTGGCTGACTTTGCTAGGTGATATCACAGACCATGTGAACTATTTTTGTTGTGGTTGGCAGATAATGCTAGTTTATATCATAGACCATGTGAACTATTTTTGTTGTGGTTGGCAGACAATGCTAGTTGATATGATAAATCTAAATACCTTTTGATGCTGGTTGGCAAAAGCTTGAGAAACTTCAAGAACTACACTGTAATCCACATCTTACTTCTTGCCAAGCATAACACTTGCACCTAATGTAAACAGTAACAAAGTCTTGCACTCAGCTGCAAATAATTTGTCTGCCAGACTTACCTCCCGTTGAAGCAATGGCCCAAGTCCATTGTTTTAGTGATAGAACAGTTTTCTTTTCTGTCCAGATGCCCACACAGTACACAGTGTTTGGCAAAAGGTTTGTAAATGTCTTTGTGATGTGCCTGCCATGCTCATTGGCATCCACCTCTGAGACAAAGTCCTCTGTGTACAGAAAGTGTTATACATTGTGGAAATGACAGATACAAAGTTAGGTATCTTAAGTAAATCATCATTTAATAAACACAAGCACCTTTTCTTATCTGTAAATACCTGCTTTTGTTAGCAAAGCTATCTGTTAATATTTACTTCTATTAGCAAAGTTATCTATAAATACTTGCTTCTGTTAGCCAAGTTATCTCACAGTATTGCATTTGTTAGCCAAGTTATTATTATACTTGCTTCTAATAGGAGTTACCTGTAAATATTTGCATCTACAAGCCATGATACTACTTCAGTAAGTGCCTCACCTAACGTATTTCTTGTATTAACACAAAGAATCTCAAAACATTCTTTTTAAAGACTGTTTTGAAATTTCAAACTAACCTTAGTGATGATGAGTAACCAAGGTAAATGAATACTGATGGCTGCAGTCACAAGTGCATTCTATCATAAGTAATATTCAACAAAGTGATTGATAAGTGGTTCGCTTTATTTATTACTTTACTTATATCCGCTAAGTCATTAAAACTATTTACAATACAGTTCATCCTTAGTGCTGTTCAGAAGTCAGTTAACCTTACTTAGCAGAAATTGTTTTGTCAAACTTCAAACAGCAGAATGAATCAAACAGTGTTAAAAATGATGTAATCATGGTCTCTGTTAAATCTTTAACTCACGTTCAGCGATGAGACGAGGTGGGCAATTACTGCTGTGTTTCAACACAATTCGATATCCGTCCGGGCGACCATTGTTATAGTGTTGACTGCACGGTGTGTTAAATGTTACAACCAAATGACGGGGATCTGTGTCCGATTGCTGCACAGTCAGCGATTCTGCTTTTGCTGGAACTGGTAAAGAGTACGAAGAATGTCAAGTGAATTGTAATTTGGGTGTGTGACGCCAGTGCCACTAGTTAATGGATATTATTATTATTAGTTAATTAATTAATTAACCATCCAAAACTAATTACAAGTCATGAGAATATTAATTTATTTTATTAATGATCCTCCAGCAGACACTACTTGTCTCTCTCACTTGGTGGATATACGGGCACTGTTTTCTCTCTTCCACAACATAAAACAACATTTACGGTCACACAATGTTTCCATAAGTGGAAAAACTTTTACTAAAGGAGAAGATGTCTTTAATCTATATTTAGTGAGCCATCATCCATTCACTTTCTTCTCCAAAAATAAGTTATCAATATGCATAAGAAGGTTAATAAATTTAACAATAAATTTATTAAATCAACAATCATCATTATCAAATATACAAATGACAAATACAATGAAATAGATTACTTGGCATCGATATTTCCACAAACCCATGTTCAGATAATTTTATATTTACACAGTCCTTATACAGAAAATACAATTTATCAATATGTCAATACAAATCACAGGATAGTCTTATCAAAAAACAGAAATGGACTTATTAGAGATAAGTGATAATAGTTTTACATAACCTTGTTCAACTGCTGTCTCAATAGTCCTTCTGTGGCTTTTGCAACAAAGACACAAATTATTATCAGCTCCACAGTGCCTCACTCACACATTGAAAAACACTATTCTGCTACTTAGAGTTAACCTGGGCACTTCTCTTCACCGTGTCAACTCTTTCAAACAGAACAATAATGTAGAAATGTCAACAACTTCTCTACAATAGAAATTGTTCAGATATTCAACATATATTGCCACCACACATCAGTAGGGTGTAGTGTGTTATTACACTTACACACCGCTTCCTGCCTTTACCATGGTTAGTCATAGTGGTTTACAAACAGGTAAACTTTTAGATCTCAGCCCATTGGCTGGTCTCATTCTTGTAAATTATAACCTTTGGATAATAAAAACTACTCACTCGGTTTGCATTACATCAGCAATTTCTAGTACATTCTTAACTTGAGTTGTTTATTTCCAAATCAGGCACTTTCAAAATACCATCATAAGGAGTACCCAAGGTCGGGTTACTTTGCTAATTTAACAATTTATATAACAATTAAATTTAAAAATAGGGAGAGACAAATTTACTTTGCCACAGGATCTGTGTTCCTGAATTGCATAATTTGATTTGTGTGCATGTGTGTTTACTTGTACTGTTTAATTTGTGTGTTTATGTACTTGTTCAGTTTAATTTGATTTGTGTTTGTATACCTGAGCCATGTAATTTGATTTATGTTTGTATTCCTGAACTGTGCAATTTAATTTGGATGATTGCAATTGTAGATGTGTAATTTGATTTGGGTGTTTGTACCTGTACTTGTCATTTGATTTATGTGTTTGTATATTTAAATAGTAAAAAGTAAATTGATTTTAGTGTTTGTGTATCTGTACTGTGCAATTTGAGTTGGGTATTTGTGTACCATACAGTCTAATTTGATTTGTGTTTGTAAGCTATGTAATTTGATTTTGGTGTGCTTGTGCACACATGTAATTTAATGTGGGTATTTGTATAAATGTGCTACGTAATGTTTATGTGTTTGTTTAAACATACGATGTAATTTGATCTGTATGTTTGTGTACTCATGCTGTGTAGCCATATCCCACTTAATTATAAGAATGAAGAAAACATTTACAAACTTAAATGTCTTACGTTAGCCATATCCCACTTAATTATAAGAATGAAGAAAACATTTACAAACTTAAATGTCTTACGTTAGCCATATCCCACTTAATTATATGATTCAAGTTGCAAATAACCTTTGCCCCTGACCCCTCTTCTTTGATTCTTAGATACTGGAGACAGGATAAGTACTTAGGTATAATTTCTCACACCCTTGTTCATGACAAAAAAATTAAAATTAAATATATATTTTATTTTATTTTCTCAGTAATATTAAACTAATAAGATTAATAAGCTAACCTTTATTATAAGAGTACAAACATTCTGCCTTTGATAAACCACTATTTCCTTCTTGTGATGTCATGGAAACAAAGAAAGTTGGGGTCAGCTCTTTTTTGCTGCCCTGATAATGGCGTACTTGAACTGTTTGCTTTTGCTCTTTGCCCTCTATGACCTCAGTTACCAGGTTGGTCTGGATAGAAAAAACAATATTAATATACACGTTCCCACCCACACCCACTGCACCCAATACTTCCACATAACACTTACATCAATTTGTATTTAAAATGTAAAATGATAATGTTCACAATTAGAAATTATTTATTATGGATTATACTAAACAAGAAGCAAAGATGTTTTATATTCCCAAATGATACAGGCTTAAAAATAAATGTGAACTGTTAACTTGTTTAGCCAGACCTTATTTGTGATTAGTATATTATCAATTTAAACATCTGATTTAAACATACTCAAGATAGAACATCTGAAAAGAGCAATTTATATGACTTAAAGTTTTAAACTATTAATTAATGCATATGAAACATTAATGACAAGTTCAAAGAAAATTTTAATAAATATTTCCTATCTTAATTATGTTTATTTAACAAATGTTTCCCCATGGTTTATTCTTAATCTTCATAGGCATTTCAGTTAAAAGTATCTAGACTGACAAAATGAAAATCTGCAATACTACATATCCACAGAAATAAAAGACCTTTAAATTAACATATTCCATCATAAAGTTTAGAATATACACACATTAAAACCAACAGAAACAATAGTATTACCCTGCAGTTGAGGTTGTTGGTGACATCAGTAAGGTCATCAAAATTCTGTGCATAGCAGTAATGTACATAGTAAGTCACATTTTGCCAAGTGTCACTGTCATTCTTAAAGTGTGAATGCCACCTAACTGTATACATGTTCCTGTTCTTCTCCACGGTGATGTGTGATGGAGCTGTAACAATTGAGAGATAAACAGAAAATATATGCAACAGACCTTAAGCAATTGAGGAACAAGCAAAAAATGTGTGCAACAGAGCTAAAAGTCCAGAAACAAACACAAATTTTGTGTGATGGGACTGTAACAATTGAGAAATAAACAGATTATGAGTATAATGGAACTGAAACTGTCAAGAATAAAAAATGTGTGTTACACAGGTAAAACAATCGAGAAGCAAACAGAAAATGTGTTACACAGGTAAAATAGTTGAGAAACAATCAGAAAATGTGTATTACACAGGTAAAATAGTTGAGAAACAATCAGAAAATGTGTTTGATTGATCTGAAACAATAAAGAAACAAAGGAAAAAAGATAACTTAAGTGCCTAGAAGCAATCTTTAAAGTGTATGAGAAATACTTTTTTTTAAAGAAATGTAGACCTTAACTATTGCAAATACTGAAAAGCACTCATGAAAAAATATCTAAGTGTGTGTTTGTGTGAGATTATGTCTGTTTGCATGTGTCTCTAGTGCTTAATGCTGTTATTTTCATTCCGACACACACATCTGCATGATATAACTGGATACCCAAGGGTCTAAGGAGTTTAAGGATGCAGATAATTGTCCAGCCTCTCTAAGACTTTATATTGCTCAATCCTGAATGGACATTGTAAAACTGGATTGTTCTAATCTTTGGTTAACTTGACTGATGAAATCGAACAGTTGTGGAATAAACAAAATAAAACATGCAGTGGTTATAAACTGGTAGCTTCAGAAATTGAAGCTAGTAAATTAGTACCACAGGCACACAAAGTTCCAAGTGTCATGTGCATACACTATTTCACATATTAACATACTGAACAAAACAAGAAAACAATGCCTTTGCACCCAGCACTTACGACTTAGCAAGCCTGTGGTTTATTCACATATATAAACAAAATGAATTAAAATCATCATTATTTGAAATGTTACCAGAATTCTTTCATTATAACCAATGACTGCACTTACATAATGAAGTACGAACATGCAAAACATAATTGGTTGCAGGCGACATGCCCTTGCGGACATGGGCCTGCAGGCTGAGATTGTAGACAGTGTGTGGTTCAAGTTCTCGGACAAGGATGGTGTTGTCGGAACCTTTTACAAGCGTAAAAAAGCCCTTTGTGTTTTCACATTGTGTAGCTGCCAGTGATACATGTCCGATTGACACGCTGGTCCCATTTAGAGTGTACTGGATGACCCGGCCACCTCTAAGAGAACGTGGAATTTCCTGCATGATTAAGCAGTATTTTTGCACTATATATCAATCTGATGTGTTTGGTCAAGAATGGTGAGTATATATATTAATAATTATCAGTCTGGTTGATGCCATTGTAATCATCATTACCATCATAGTCATCAATGATGTTTTAACAAAAATGATGGAAAAAATATAAAGGGCTTATCACATTTTTAATAACATTAAACGACTACATGTGTATATGACTGTGTTTAATCTGACTGTTTATCTACTTAGTTTGGGTCAACAAGGCAGTCATACTAGATGCTGTAACATTTTTTCTTAAGTGCCTGATACCTTATTGAATGTTTGCTACATTGACTGAGTGCAATGATGCAGTGTTTGTTTACAATAACCAAGTACATGCTGCAGTATTTGTTAACAATGACCGATACATGCTGCAGTATTTGTTACAATGACCAAGTACATGAAGCTGTGTTTGGTTACAATGACTGAGTACATGATGCTGTGTTTGTTACAATGACTGAGTACATGATGCCGCATTTTTTTACAATGACCGAGTATATGCTGCTGTATTTGTTACAGTGACAAGTACATGATACAGTGTCTGTTACAATGATGTGTTTGGTTACAATGACCGAGTACATGATGCTGTGTTTGATACAATGACCAACACATTAAGCAGTGTTTGTTACAATGACCAAGTACACCATACAGTATTTATTACAATGACCAAGTACACCATACAGTATTTATTACAATGACCGATACATTAAGCAGTGTTTGTTACAATGACCAAGTACACCATGCAGTGTTTGTTACAATGACCGAGTACATGATGCCATGTTTGTTACAATGACTGAGTTCATGATGCAGTGTCTTTTACAATGATTGAGTACATGATGCTGTGTTTGTTACAATGACTGAGTATATGCTAGAGTATTTGTTACAGTGACTGAGTACATGATGCATTGTCTGGTTATAATGACCGAGTAAGTGACGCATTATTTGTTACAGTGACGGAGTATTTGCTGCAGTATTTGTTACAATGACATATACATGCTGCAGTGATTGTTACATTGACCGAGTACATGATGAAGTGATTGTTACAGTGACCAAGTACACCATGCAGTGTTTGTTACAATGACCGAGTACATGATGCTGTGTTTGTTACAATGACTGAGTACATGCTACAGTATTTGTTACAGTGACTGAGTACATGATGCAGTGTCTGGTTATAATGACCAAGTAAGTGACGCATTATTTGTTACAGTGACAGAGTATTTGCTGCAGTATTTGTTACAATGACCGATACATTAAGCAGTGTTTGTTACAATGACCGAGTACATGATGCTGTGTTTGTTACAATGACTGAGTACATGCTACAGTATTTGTTACAGTGACTGAGTACATGATGCATTGTTTGGTTATAATGACCGAGTAAGTGACGCATTATTTGTTACAGTGACGGAGTATTTGCTGCAGTATTTGTTACAATGACCGATACATGCTGCAGTGATTGTTACATTGACCGAGTACATGATGAAGTGATTGTTACAGTGACTGAGTAGATGATGGAGTGCTTGTTACAGTGACCAAGAAATGTTGTAGTATTTCTTACAATGACCGAGTACATGATGTAGTATTTGAACGTCTGGTACAATTGCTAATAATCTGGCTCTCTTACAAGGAAGTAAATGGCACAAGTCATACAAAGGCCTTCCATGAAACAATAGCAAAGATTGGCAGCAAACTTCGGACCAACAAGAGGCACTAGAGAAAAAATAAAATAATTATATGATGAAAATAAGAAGAGATATAAAGAAATACATATGCACATATTTGTACATGTGTAAAATAGCAACATTGATATGAAAACCTTACACTGTGGTTTATTTATTAAGCATGATCGTTTTCTCACTTGTTCTATTTAAAAAGTATTTTATATAAATGGAAATAAACGCACTAAATGGCACGAAATTGAATAATTTGAAAGATATAAAGTAGATCCTTTAGTAGAGCAATGTTATTTTAGTGAAACAATAACCATTACCACCACCACTCCAACAAAACATCACAACCATACCCACCATCTTCATCAGTGACTGTGTCGTCAATGTTCACAGTAAACACAGGCCCCAAATACCGGCCTACAGCTTGCAGACTGATGTTCACACGAGTGTAGGGAAGCAGGCCCGTCACATTCAAACGAGCGGCCGCACAGTCGAACCTCTGCATCCAGTTATAAACCTGTTACAACAAGCACTAAAAAATAAAAGCATGTTCTTTACAAAGATTACACTGTAATATCTTCCTGAATGCATGTAGTTTTTTCTTGAACAAAATTGAACTTTTATGGATTATCATGATCGGATTTTAAGCCAGCCAAACGATGCAATGGAATGTGGTCAGACACAGTCGGAGTACTCTGCAATCATTAGGAAGTCATCGAATGGGGAAAATGGGTCAGGTACTTGTAAATGATGCCAAGTGGTCCAGTCACTCCGTTATGACATCGTATGAGGTCAACAGAGTTCCACTCTGGCAAACTGCAGAGTCCTCTGAACTGTATCAGTGACATCATATGAATCCAACGGATCCCCCTTCTGACAGATTGCACAGTCCAATTATCAATAATTGGCTACAATTACACATTAAATATGCAAGCTTTTGTTTCAGTTTTTTTTAGCTTAATGAACAACGTCGTTAAGTCAGATTTCAAAGAAGGATTGTTTCATACGTCGTGGATTTTTTACAAAAACATTAAGAGAACACTGGATAAACAAACAAGCAGAGTGATTTACCTTGACAAGTGGATAAACAAACATGCAGAATGACTTACCTTGACAAGTGGATAAACAAACATGCAGAATGACTTACCTTGACAAGTGGATACCCAACACTTGATGAATAAGTAGAGGACGATTGTTCATCATTGTCAATGTTCCGCCAGATCCCGTACAGGTGGTAGAACTTCATGTTTTCATTCAGTTTCTGGCTCTGTTCAGACTCGGGTATGGGTGTAACAGTGTACTTGATTCTTAGTTGGATGGATGCTTTGCTTCTGCGCCCCATTTGCTGACAGACTCTTTTGTTGATTCCAACTGGCAGGCTGACATTAATTAGCAGCCATGTCATGCCACGGTTGATGACATTACATGTCAAGTGTTCTGGCCTGACTGAAAGCAAGTGATTCGTAGTTTGGTTTCTTCTTTTCGAACTCCAAAGCCTGTCTATATGTATTCTATATGTATTCTATATGTATTCTAGATGTAGTCTAAATGCTTTCTATATGTATTCTATATGTAGTCTATATGTATTCTATATGTAGTCTATATGTATTCTATATGTATTCTAGACACTCACCCCCTCTCTCACGCGCGCGCACACACATGGACATAAATCGCTAATAACTCGTATTTCAACCACAACAACAATTATGTATTACTATAATTTTAATACACTTTCACTGATTTTAATTTGCTATTCTCCTTGTTAACAATAAAAATAACGTATCGGCAATCTGCTGTGTAGTGAGTGTCTGTGTCAGGATTGAAACAATCACTTGTTAGCCCTTGCTTTCTTGATGATTTGAGTGATGTCAAGCGTCCATCCCCCCCCCCCCCCACACACACACACCTTTTGTAAATTTTACTTTATAGTAATCTGCAATTTAAAACGCTTTTAAAAATCTATATGCACCAGGTTATGCATGATAGCAGTATAGATTAAATGAACCAGTGACATAGAGAAATTAACTTAAAAAGAGGAGCATGAATTTGAACAGAGTTCTGCAGTAATAGCCATGTGTGGAGCGTGAATGGGTGAGTGCAACTGTTGTTGTTGGATCCATGTGACACACTCACACTCACATAATGAATACAGCCACAAAGTGACATGCTTGATAAATATCTACAGGCACTACAGTTCCTATTTGATTGGAGGTTCAATCAACCGGACAGATGCCTCTGGCCACTGACCATGACATGGTTTAGAACATTTGGTGTGGTCTTTCCATAGGTGACATCTTTGACGGCACCCGACAGAGAAGATTCTGGTTATAAACTTACTGTTTGATTTCTAATTCAACCGCCTCAAGGTAGCCGCCATCAGCTTACAGCATTGGTCGCCCAGTACAACTCTGATGGCAAGCAAGTCTCTACGTTTGCTGTTGCTTTGAATATAATCAGCCAGTGTTATGATCTGAGTGATCAGTTAGTGTTAAGATGTGTGAGTGACTGACCAGTATTATGATGTGTGAGTGATCAGCCAGTTTTATGATGAGTGAGTGATCAGCCAGTATTATGATGTGTGAGTGATCAGCCAGTTTTATGATGAGTGAGTGATCAGCCAGTATTATGATGTGTGAGTGATCAGCCAGTTTTATGATGAGTGAGTGATCAGCCAGTATTATGATGAGTGAGTGGTCAGCCAGAGATGTGAGTGACCAGCTAGTGTTAGGATGTGTGAGTGATCAGCCAGTGTTATGATGTGTGAGTGATCAACCAGAGACGCGAGTGATCAGCCAGTGTTATGACGTGTGAGTGATCAGCTAGTGTTATGATGTGCATAGTCAGCCAGTATTATAATGTATGTGATCAGTAAAGTTATGTGTGAGTAATCAGATAATGTTATGATGTGAGTGGTCAGCCAATGTTTATATGTGAGTGGTGAGCCAAATGTTATGAGTGATTAGCTTGTATTATGACGTGAGTGATCAACCAATGTTATGATGTGTGAGTGATCAGCCAGTGTTATGATGGGTGAGTGATGAAAACTTTATAATCTTAGTAGCCGGCTAAATCCTTCCCGTTTAAGGCAAGAAGACAGAACAATAGTCTTCTAAAACTGGCATTTACATCAAAAGCGCACTCACGCAAAGAAACAACAATTATGAGCAAAGTTTAAATAAATGGTACAATAAAGAATGAACCTACTAAATTTACATATACAAGTGTTCAAAGAATTATCGTACCTAAACTACGTGCACAAGTGAACAAATGATATAAATATTATGCTAGTGAATAGAATAACATAATAAAAATATTAATGTAAGGTATTAATTAAATAAATAAATCAAGGTCAGAATTTTGGTTTTTATGTATGCCTTATATCTGAATTGGTTGTATATGGTTTGCTTTTTCTAATGTCAGACAGGATCATTTGTACAAGGAATAATGATGACTGAACAATGATATAAACAAGCACATACTGTCTCTGATTTTACTGAACAAAGATGTGAACAAGCACTTACTGTAACTGATGTGAACAAGCACATACTGTAACTGATGAGGACTGAACTAAGATGTGAATAAGCACATACTGTAACTGATGAGGACTGAACTAAGATGTGAATAAGCACTTACTGTAACTGTCGCCGGCCCACCTCCTCTCTGACGAGGGGAGGGTGGTGGCTTGTCGACGCCAACAAGGACTTACATAAAGAGTATTACAAATCCGCACACAGAATACCAAGATGGTTGTTTGGCTCGAATTTTATTCTTCGTGTAGGTTACGTATTGCCGACATGTTTGCATGTGTGCTTGCATACGGGTAAGGGTGAAGTGTAGACGGCACAGACGACACAACGTATAACAACGACAACAACCACTCTTTCAAAACCATAGACAGGAGAAAGCCTCAATGTCAGAGTACAAATTCAAATTTACTGGTCTAAGGGTTTCCTCTCACACGTTGGTTAGTCAGCCATCCACACTCACATCCATGTGTAAGGGGGAAGAAAGAAAGAAAGAATGATAAATGATGAACAAAACAAAAGAAATATAAAATTCAAGCTTCTTCATGCAGTACTACTTCTAAATACATTTAAGCATTATTTATCATAAAATAACAGTCATTATTTATAAGTTCTGGAGCCACTGCTCTCATATAAAAGTTCAATAATTCAATAATAAACAATTGTCATTTGACTTGCAAGTCCTCTTCATTCAGTTCCATCAATATTTTCTTATATTAATCTTAAAACCATCCTTTACTTATACACAATGATTTAAACTTAAGGTTTATTTTAAATTTTAGGTTTAATGCTTAATTAAGATTCTAAGCTTTTAGTTCTAGGTTTAGGTTTAGGTTTACGTTTAGGTGCTCTGAGATTATTACCCTAATTAGAATTTTATTTTACGCACATAGTTATTGTCACTTTCTCCTTGTGCTGGGCTCAAATAGTTATCGTCACTTTCTTCTTGTGCTGGGGGGTTTTGATGATACACAAAAACACCGTCGACGTCGACGGTTCACTCCCTAGAACTCGAATACGGCCATCTTCGCTGCTATGACAGCTGCGACAATTTCACGCTCTTGCTGCGCTCTTCGTTAGGGCCTAATTTCTCAACTCTTGTTACGTTCTCTCTTCTCCCTTCTTCTCTTCTTCCATTTCTCCTCATTTCATCGCATCTCTCCTCTTCTCTTAACTTCGTTTCTCCTCTTCTCTCATGTTTCTCGTCTCTTCTCATTACGTAACGGCCAACCTTGCCGTTTTCTGCGATATGTCACACATAATCGCAACTGCTTCCTACGATAAATACTACCTCTTATGTAATATTTCGCTCTATAATATATCCCATGCGTGGTGACGTCATACTGCCAATTCATCACTTCTATTGGGAAATAATCGATCACCCGCGGTCTTTGCACAGAGTCTTTGAAAAACCCAGAGATTACTGTCCTGTATGACTGGTTCATCTAAAACTGTGGACGGCCATGAACAGCGTGCCTTCAAATACAGCTGGATAGACATCTGGCACTCTATTAGTGCCAAGTATTAAGTTCCCAGTTGGCACCTGTGATTCACGTATCCATTTGCCCTACCTAGCTAACTCTCAGAGCACGCACTAAAATCTCAGAGCAACAGTCCTACTCTTATTTTATTTTAAAACTACAGTTACTATGGCAACTCATGGCCACCTGGCAAGCCGTACATTAATCACAGCAAGAAATGGCTGTACACACAAACCAACATTTAACTACAGTAATATAAATATTAACTTTCCAATAATCTCAAAATTCTATTTCATTAAGTAATTTCACAATACTATATCAACTTAAACTACTAAACATTTTTATAGTGGTGATTCTTAATAATTGTTTATATTTCAAAACTCAAGAGCCTCCCTTCTCATGGACAAAATTGGCGTCCCAGCACCTTACGTACTCCCCTCCCGTGCACTGACATAGATTTATGGGCATGGTGTCCTGACCACAGAGGGTCAGCCAGCATTCTCCCTCAAGTTAATTATACTTTTTCCATTCTCCAGCATGAACTTAAGGCTAGTGTTTCCGACTTAGTTTTCGCGTTGTTGACAAAACGGTCATTTTCACCCCTGTCTTTGTGTAAACTAATTTGGCTGTTTCGTTAATAGTTTAGAGAAAACACTTAGGGGGAGAGAAAAAAAAATTATTAATATTCCCTCATTATCGTGACAGATGTGAACAAGCACTTACTGTAACTAACGGTAAATTAACAAAGAAGTGACCGAGCACTTACTGTAATGGATGAAGACTGAACAAAGATGTGTACAACCACTTACTGTAATGAACAAAGATGTGAACAATCATTTACTTTAACTGGTGATGATTGTACAGATATGAACAAGCATATACTGTAATTGATTACGAGTGAACAAAGGTATGAACATGCATTTACTGTAATTGCTAGATATTGAACAAAATGTGAACAAGCACTCGCTGAACGTATGATGACTGAACAAAAATGTGAACACTCACTGTAAGTGATGATGACTGAACAAAAAATGTGAACAAGCACCCGCTGTAACTGATGATGACTAAACACAGATTTGAAGAAGCACTCGCTGTAACTGATGATGACTAAACAAAGATTTGAAGAAGCACTCGCTGTAACTGATGATGACTGAACAAAGATGTGAAGAAGCACTCGCTGTAACTGATGATGACTGAACAAAGATGTGAACAAGTACTCACTGTAATTGATCGCACGAAAACTCTTGTGTATTGGTCCTGCTTCTCCAAACATGTTTTTGACAGTGACACTGAAACGAATGGGAGCGAAAATATTGCCGAGGTAACCCTTGTCATAGTAGCGTGTCCACATATCAGGCGACAGATCTCTGTGATCAATGGTGTAAGCGACATAGAGGCCAAAGTCTGGAACGGAACTTCGTCTGTAGCATGTAAGTTCATGGTCCTTCCTGAAAGTTCAAGAGTTCCCTGTCTTTTAGTAATATAGACAGATGGATAGATCGATGTATATATTAAGAATAATAACGTTTAACAGGTTTATTAAGTAATTAGTGACAGAAAAGAAGATTTTTAAAACTGTAAATAACAGTGAAACGATAATGCAGTAAACGAAATAAGTTATTAAGTTCAGGAAACACAGTCATATAGGCCTGAACAACGGGTCTCTTAAGGCCAACGACTACAAAGATCTAAGAGCACAATGAGGAATGAACTCTGGTCTAAGGAAATGGATTTGAAAGGGAGGTCACCGCTAACGTTAGTTGAGTGGAACATTGATGATTATAATCATAGGTGAGAAAAGAGGGACGCGGCCTCAAAGTGTGACGAGCTAGAAAATCTTTCCAAATAAGATGAACATTTTTAAATAGGTCTCCATGGAAAAGGAGTGTTAAAAGTAAAACCATCCGTGTAACGCATGCTTGCCTCTGTTCACACCTTTCCCTACTCTCTTCTACTGGTCACTGTGACGGACGTCACTAGGTGTTTCATCCTCAGAGTAGGACAAATTAATGAAAAATTTGGACAGAATGGTATTAGTGCACAATACTTTAGTGCTGAGACTACGAAATAAATAGGTGACCGGATGGTAAATAGGATATAGTTATTTTGATTTGTAAAAACAATTATATACTCATTATACTGTATGTAGTTAGAAATCATTAGTGCGTGAGGTGAATGGAAGAGTCTGAATTACTTAGCGATTAAGTACAGTATGTTAGAAATTTAGAAATTGTACGCCTGTGAGCTTGCTGAAAAGTATTTAAATTGCTTTATGATTAAATATATTTAATTATAATTATATTTAATTATACTTTGAAATAAGTAGTATGTGAGCTTAAAGTTAAAATTAGAAATGGCTTTGCCATCGTGGCTGCTGCTTCCACTAAACTGACTAAAGCAATTAGGTAACACATACTCAATAAAATGCCATAGCCAATCATACAACTCACACTCATTAAAATGCCATAGCCAATCATACAACTCACACTCATTAAAATGCCATAGCCAATCATACAACTCACACTCATTAAAATGTCATAGCCAATCATACAACTCACACTCATTAAAATGCCATAGTCAGTCATACACTCATTAAAATGCCATAGCCAATCATACAACTCACACTCATTAAAATGCCATAGCCAATCATACAACTCACGCTCATTAAAATGCAATAGCCAATCATACAACTCACGCTCATTAAAATGCAATAGCCAATCATACAACTCACACTCATTAAAATGCCATAGCCAATCATACAACTCATGCTCATTAAAATGCAATAGCCAATCATACAACTCACGCTCATTAAAATGCAATAGCCAATCGTTGAAAATTGAACATTCACACACAGATTTAATGCGTGAGCTCTCTCTCATATTGACTAGGTGCGTGAACTCTCTCTCTCTCTCTCTCTCTCTCTCACACACACATATAGACTTAGTGCATGAGCTTTCTCTCTCTCACATATATAAACTTAGTGCGTTATCTCTCTCTCTCTGTCACACACACACACACACACACGCGCGCACATAAACTTAGTGCGTAAGAGCTCTCTCACACATACATAGACTTAACGCTCTCTCTTTCTCTAACACACAGACTTACGCTCCTACTCTCGTGCACACAAACGTACGCACACACGTAATTAGGTCTACACATAGATTTGGGTCCAACTATATTTCTAGAACCTATTCAAAATAAATTCTGCCAATACAATTTTTTTTTAATCTGGCAACAAAAATGACGTGCTCGCCTACAAAAATAAGGACAAGTATGACTAATTTTTTTGTCCTTGTGACCATCCCATTGGGGGAGGGGGGCGGCGTGGAGAAGATGACAGTCAGGAAGTGCAACCAATACACACGCAAAGTATGACTAGCAATTCAAAAATGCGTCACACATAACGAGCCAGTTTCTTGGGAAAAGAAATAATTCTGGCGGCAAAAAGCAGACGACTGTTGTTATTGGATACGGCCGAGTCAAATCGCATTGCACGCTGGGCGCAGTGGCTGAAATGATGTTAAGCAAATCAACAACTAAACTAAGCGATGTGCAATGGTTTTAATTCTGCAACTGATTATAAAAATATTGCCCACAATTGTGCGTGTGTATGTATGTATTTTGACCATGACTAGCCATGTAAATTGAATTTGAAAAGCAGAAAATTAAAAAAAAAAAAGAAGAAAGCTTTCGTTTCAGCAGTTGAATCCAGTAACACTCTGTATGAAGTTATAATACGTACACTATAACAAGAAATACCCGCAGCTAACAAAGAGCTGTGATCAAACGCGCATAACAAGACATAAATATTCATAATAATGGGCTTAGAACGAAACAACATTGCAATTATGTTTTATAACAAAGTTACAACAATAATCTTATGCTGCTACAAGGTAACAGATAAATATTACATCATGCATAATTAATACGACAATGTAATTATGCTTTCGTAATAAAATAATGGCATTTGTAAAAATTGCTTGCAGTCTGACACCGGAAGTAGATTTGAATTTAATTTATTTAATGGCCCCAATATCTGTTTGCGTTGCTGATCTCAGTGGCTGAGTAAGAAAGGTCAAGAGTGCACGAAACAGTGATTCAGAAGTGCGTGTATTCAGATGACAGCTGACAGTGCAGACGCTTGGCTAGCTCACCCCCATTTATACGTCACAGACCATCTCGTGTGCGGATCGTTGAGCTTCTCGCCAGTCAGCACCCGATTAAACTTAAAGTTTATGAAGTGCATTGGTTGATACACAAGGCTGAGGTGTGTCGGTTTGACAGGCGGGTCTGAAAAAACAAATCTTCATCTGAAACCACTTTTTATTTTTACTGCTAAATTATCATTTCACTTCACCGTAATTTTTAAACATTACCATTACAGACTTCTGGGCAAATATTTGTTTAACAAATCTTATAAAAAAGATAAATAAATAATTTAATATAGTTGAGATCATCACATGCCTTTAAAAATAATTCATTCCAATACAATACAGTTAATTTAACTAATACATTTGAATTTCCTGCAGAAAAGTAATAACTAAAATTATGTTCTTTTCCACAAACATTATTAAATTTGGTGTAGCATGATTATGTGCTATTTTACAAGAACAATAATATTTACAAGAACAATAATTTTTTGTACAAGAACAATATATAAATAATTTGTCAAGAACAATCTGTGGTACTGTGACGCCAACATCACCTAAGTTATTGGTTACAAGTATTATTGTTAATTAAACACACATAACTAACTACAAGTATTATTGTTAATTAAACACACATAACTAACTACAAGTATTATTGTTAATTAAACATACATAACTAACTACAAGTATTATTGTTAATTAAACACACATAACTAACTACAAGTATTATTGTTAATTAAACATACATAACTAACTACAAGTATTATTGTTAATTAAACATACATAACTAACTACAAGTATTATTGTTAATTAAACACACATAACTAACTACAAGTATTATTGTTAATTAAACATACATAACTAACTACAAGTATTATTGTTAATTAAACACACATAACTAACTACAAGTATTATTGTTAATTAAACACACATAACTAACTACAAGAGATGAGAATATCCATTTATGTTATTAATAATTCTCTAAAAGACACAACTCGTCTCTCTCACTTGGCGTATATGTGAGCACTGTAAACATCTTCTCTCTTCCACATTAGAGACAAACATTTACTGTCACAATATTTCTGTAGGTGGAAAATGTCTTAACAAAGGAGAAGACAATTATTCTTTTAATCTATATTTAGAGAGCACCCGTCCAACCACTTTCATCTCCAGCATAAGGTTATCAATGTGCATAAGGTCAATAAATTTATTAAATCAACAATCGAATATTGTTGGTACCCCTATAAATGAACAATACGAAATACACAACAATTGAGGTCAATCACTCTGTTGACTCGTTCAGCCCCCAGGTGAAAGGTCCTCACATATATGATGGACAAACAAATAAACAAACAGACTGACAGACAGATGGACAGGCAGACAGACAGACATAAAGATGGACACAATGACAGACACGATGACTATGATTAAATGAATTGTACACGACATGAAGATGGACACAATGACAGACACGATGACTACGATTAAATGAATTGTACACGACATGAAGATGGACAATTCATTTAATCGTAGTCATCGTGTCTGTCATTGTGTCCATCTTCATTTCATGTACAATTCATTTAATCATAGTCATCGTGTCCATCTTCATTTCGTGTACAATTCATTTAATCGTAGTCATCGTGTCTGTCATTGTGTCCATCTTCACATATTCATAATCATGCAGTTTGCAACAAGTCATTGTCTTTCTTATTTAGATGAAGGCCTCACGTGTCCCTTCTAGGCACATTACACAACTGTTCCAAAATCTTTGATGAGCTCACAAGCATACCATAGAAAACCATCCTGAATTTCACACGCACTATCAAGCACATCAGGAGGAATGTCTTGAATCCTGGTGTAGTACTCTAACACCATGAGGAACATTCAAAATAATCTTCATTAATTCTCAAGACCAAACTCAAGCCACCATTTCCACTGTATTGGCTCCCAAATGGAATTCACAAGAATCAACTTACATTTTACTGATAAGTTGACAACAACGCTGAATTCACACACCAATGTGATCTAGTAGAGCACTTTAGCCACAGTAGCACAATGTGACAAAAGTAAAGCAAAAAGCAAATATTGAAAACTGTCCTTTTAAAAGGAATATAAACAATAAAATAGTTATATATGTTTAAGGGATAAAACTCAAAATGTTTTATAAATTCATTTTATGCTGTGAAAATTTCATAGTGAAATTATTTTTTGCTCGGTGCAGTATTTAAACAGTTTGGGTTTTTCATCAGGGTTCGAGTACCTTCTTATCCTCAGGCATAACTTATCCCATTGTCTTGGTCTTTTGTTGAATAGTCACGGTTGGCTGACTGTGTTCTAAGGATCGGCATTCCTAGCGTAGTCTCGTCTTTTTGGAAGGTGACCACGAGAACGTTAGGTATCGCTGTCTCTCCTGTGATGTGTGAGTGGTTACGTCATCAGAGCGCTCTTACAGTGAGCGTCGATCTAACACTCTGCTCTGCAGACCACAGCTGTTCAAGTTACAAGCTTTTGTTCTTTTATCCCCCAGATTGGACCAAAGTCGGCTGTCCAAAACGGCTTACAAGGAATTACACGGCAAAATTTAGAGGCAAAATTTAGAATTAAATTTTGTCATAATTAGAGAAATAAAATTTAAAATATTTAGAATTTATATTTAAATTAGGTTAATGTAATAATCTGCATTTTCAATCATATTCTCAATCTAAGTTGTTTACCCCAACTCTGACACAAAAATACCATCATAAGGAGCGCCCAAGATCGTGTCACTTTGACAATTTATATAACAATTAAGATTAGAAATAGGACAGACAAATTTACTCTGCCACATGTACAAAGAACAATAATTTGTTGTACAAGAACAATTTCTTATAATGACATTTGTTGCTGAACACTGAAACTTGCATTACAGAAAATGTTTTCATCACAATACAGCCACCACTGATGTACAGAACAGAATGTTTGCTTACTGTGCCGTTGATTATAATACTTACAGCCAACTGCTATAACCCGTTGTCGTGGTGATCCATTGATGGTGTCATTACAGACGTATTTGCCACTGAAATCTGTGGTCATGTTACGTAATTCAACGACTAAATGGCATTTGCCTTTATGTAGAATATTCATTCTGTTCGCGAGTGTAGAGGATGGCGGGATGATCACCAGATTAGTGGTTGTCATAGAATAGCAGAAATTCTGACTGTATCTGTTATCAACACACACACACACACACACACACACACACACACACACACACACACACACACACACACACACACACACACACTGTAAATGTAGATTTAAAACTAAATATTTGAGAGCAGCACACGACCGCATTAAATATTAAACTAAGACCCTCCCGATAAATCAAAATGAAAAGTAATTTTTGAAAGCCATATTTAGCAGTGCAGAAGTTCGTTCTAATGATCATGATTAAGATATTTCTCAAGGACTTACTTGCATTCCAAGCTGACTGTGCAACCAGCATGAAAAATTAAATCGATGTTCTGAATTAAAGTTCGTTCCGTGTTTTGGCCGGACGGGCAGGGCCTGACGGAATTCATTTCCACTGAAAAAATTTCAAACTCTCAAACGCATGCACACAAACAAAGACAGGCATATAGATGCATGCCTAATTTAAGCATTTGAATCTATCCATGCAATATGCATTAAAAAAATTACAGAGAATTACATACCATTACACTGTATACTAATATAAACACACAGACGAAAAATAGGGCGCCTATATTTTAATAGTCAAATACACAATACTAAGAAAAAACACCTTTCATTACACGAAAAGACGACATTTTAGAATAACATTGCGCTGAATTGGAGTGACTTTCAAATAATCCTAAAATGGTGCCATTTTTTCTTCACTTCATCTCCTCAATTCCTGAATCATAGAGTAAAATATTTTAAAGTTTAATATTTGAAATATTTAAAGTTTTAAATACAGATAAGTGAATTGAAATGCGGTACATAAAGTCACTTGAAGCATTTAACTATAATACGTTATAATACCATTTACTGACATTATTTACACGCAGAAATCTTGGGATGACAATTTGGATGTTTTGACGATGGAGGGTCAGTAGATGCTGGGCACAAGCACATAGGAGCGTCAGAATGTGTGTGTGTGTGTGTGTGTGTGTGTGTGTGTGTCTTTATATGTGTGCCAATTAATAGCTTATCTAAGTCCTGAAATAATCTGTAGCGTTTTGTATCCTGCAACAATTGTAACCATCGTCGTAGAATAATTTGTAGCATGTATCCTGCAATAATGTGTAAAGCCTACGATCTAAGTTCTATAATGCTTTACAGTCTAAGTTCTATAATGCTTTACAGTCTAAGTTCTATAATGCTTTACAGTCTAAGTTCTACAATGCTTTACAGTCTAAGTTCTATAATGCTTTACAGTCTATAATGCTTTACAGTCTAAGTTCTACAATGCTTTACAGTCAAAGTTCTACAATGCTTTACAGTCTAAGTTCTATAATGCTTTACAGTCTAAGTTCTATAATGCTTTACAGTCTAAGTTCTACAATGCTTTACAGTCTATAATGCTTTACAGTCTAAGTTCTACAATGCTTTACAGTCTAAGTTCTATAATGCTTTACAGTCTAAGTTCTATAATGCTTTACAGTCTAAGTTCTATAATATTATGTAGATTAATAATAAAATGTAACCAACGAACCATTAAATCTGTTATCTAAGACCTACAATAAATTGTGGTGGTCTAAATTCTGCAATTACTTGTAGCTTATATATAAAACCTAATTTTTGCAATAATATGTAGCCACTCATTCAGTAATTGGCAACTAAAGTTCATACTACTATGATTTCTAGCTCACGTCTTGATATAATTAATTTTCAAATTGCTAGTTTGTACTAATACGATTTCTAGCTCACGTCTTGATATAATTAATTTCCTAATTGCTAGTTCGTACTACTATGATTTCTAGCTCACGTCTTGATATAATTAATTTTTAAATTGCCTCTTTGTACTACTATGATTTCTAGCTCACGTCTTGATATAATTAATTTTTAAATTGCTAGTTTGTACTACTATGATTTCTAGTTCACAACCCTGCAATAGTCTCTGTTGCAAACTTAAATTCGTAACTACGTGTTCTGTTTTGCAGTCATTTTGATAACTCACACATCTCAGTAGTTGTGGAAGGGTCCACCACGCATATGATTAACAACACTGTTTGCCAGGCCAAGTCCATGATGTCGTAACTGACAGATCTAGTCTGTGACTTCAGATGGCCAATTCCAGACGCCTGCCACCGACGTTTAATCTAGAGTTGTGGTTTGAAGACTTGTCAGCCGTCAACTGTCAGACCAAACTATCGCCGTATTCTGAGCAGAAATGATGCATTCATTAAAGGTATAACAAACATTGAAATAAAACAGAAATGATGCATTCATTAAAGGTATAACAAACATTGAAATAAAACAGAAATGATGCATTCATTAAAGGTATAACAAACATTGAAATAAAACAGAAATGATGCATTCATTAAAGGTATAACAAACATTGAAATAAAACAGAAATGATGCATTCATTAAAGGTATAACAAACATTGAAATAAAACAGAAATGATGCATTCATTAAAGGTATAACAAACATTGAAATAAAACAGAAATGATGCATTCATTAAAGGTATAACAAACATTGAAATAAAACAGAAATGATGCATTCATTAAAGGTATAACAAACATTGAAATAAAACAGAAATGATGCATTCATTAAAGGTATAACAAACATTGAAATAAAACAGAAATGATGCATTCATTAAAGGTATAACAAACATTGAAATAAAACAGAAATGATGCTTTCGTTAAAGGTACAACAAACATTGAAATAAAACAGAAATGATGCATTCATTAAAGGTACAACAAACATTGAAATAAAACAGAAATATATTGTAAAAATATGCACTTTGACGATAAAGTCAATTTTTTTTTTAAAAAAAAAAAGAACAAAACGAAACAAAAAAGCCAACGGTAACTGCTAAAAGGTCAAACGTAACAGTAAAAAATGTCAACGGTAACTGCAGAAAAGTCTAAGGTAACAGTAAGAAATATGAACGAAAACTTAACAAGAATATTGGTCACTGTAAAAGGTCCTAGAACACTGTTCACATAACAGGACTGGAAAATCGAATGACTCCTTGCAAACACTTTAATAAAATAAAATCTTCAACACGTTATTTGACATCCTTACAAACACTTTAATAAAATAAAATCTTCAACACGTTATTTGACATCCTTACAAACACTTTAATAAAATAAAATCTTCAACACGTTATTTGACATCCTTACAAACACTTTAATAAAATAAAATCTTCAACACGTTATTTGACATCCTTACAGTTGTACAAAGCACTTTTCATGCACGAGTATTATTATTGTTTTAGCAATTAATTTTATTCAGTCATTTGGTCAGTCGGTGTGTTACTGACGGAAACAAAATGGAATGATGAGAGATTATTAGGAATACGGAGACAAAATCACATTTCAATTGAGAACGCTCTTATTCTACTAAATACAAACTTACGACAGGGTGAAGGTAGACAAAAACATATATGAAAACTGTAGACAAAGCGATAAATGGAAACAGTAGACAAAGAGAGAAATGAAAACAGTGGACAAGAAATGAAATCAGTTGATAAAGATACATATAAATACACAAAACCATAAATCAAACCAGGAGATAAAGGTATGCAAGATGACAATGACCTAATGATATCGCACACAATAGAAAACTATTAAAGATAATAATAATGGTTGATAGGACGTCCAACATATCGCACACAATAGAAAAGCTATTAAAGATAATAATAATGGTTGATAGGACGTCCAACATATCGCACACAATAGAAAAGCTATTAAAGATAATAATAATGGTTGATAGGACATACAACATACCTGGTTTTAGACGTAGAATGATCCAATATAAACATTTGTTGATGAGATTAGAATCAAAGGGCAATAGCATTTAATAAATAATGATGGTCAAAACTATCATTTTTAGAAAACAACAACAACAAAGACTGTTGAGGAAAAAAACGACTCTTGTCACTCACTCTGAAGACTCATTGAGAGAGGGTCGGTGTTCGACTACTTAGAATAGGAAACTCAATGACAAATTTTGACCCAATAATATTTAGTTAAGTAATAAGTTCACTAATGAACCACTAATTTGACAGATGATTTGTTAAGTTTAGTTAAGTAATTCTTTTCTTTCATTGCTATTGCTTAACGATTGTTGTAGCATATCAAGCTCATTTATCATCTGCTCTTGACATTAAACGAACCTGTCTTGCAGCACGACTCACCTTGATGACAAGAATGTGAGCAGCCTTGACAAGTCTTAAAACTCATTGAGGTGTGACTGAAATACGTGCGTGGTACAAAGTCATGGGTCGGATAAATGATAAATCTACTTTTAATTTTATCCATGAACAGATCAGCCCAAATAAAAAGTAAAAATATGACAATTGTAACCCGAAATGCAATAATTCTAGGTAATGTCATGTTGAAGGCCTTTACAAATTGCATGAGGGCATGGTGTGGAATGTAAACATACAGCGATAAAAAGACACGTATTGTGATAAAAAAAAAAGACACCTATTGGATAAAAAGAGAAGTATTGGAGAAAAATCATTTATGTCATATTTGGTGGCTCCTTTTTCTGACCAATTTCACCAATAAGCCTAGTTTGATTTTCTGAGAACATTAAAAGGAGCATTATAACAATTTGTTATTTATACATATAAAATGAAAGAAGTACTTTTATTATTTTATTTAAAAATAAACAAGCAAGATTAAGTATTTGCAAGGATATATTTTTAGCCTATCTTGTTTATCAAGCAAGCCAATCTTTTACCTGAGTGAAATGGCATTGTCAGGGACTTACAGCATGTATTCACACATTGGTCTTTGACAGAGATGTTAATTAGCACCGCACGACCCTGATCACTTGTGTCAATGAACAGTCCAGGTGATACAATGTAAATAACACCGTTCTGTTGATCATTTCCACCTCGTGTGTCCATGACTGGTAACGAGACAAAAAGCAATGTAGCAATTTTAACACGCGAACCAGGGCCGTCCTTAAGCAATCGCAGCGTATGTATTTGCAAAAAAGCCGCGAAATTTAAAGGCCCCACGAAACAAAAAAGAGGAGTTTTATGATTTTGTTCAAATAAGTTTATTTTAATAACATTTAATCGGTAGTAAACTGCAATATAAGTCCACCAACACGGCGCATTAATTAAATGCGTTTCATTAAATCAATGTTTTATTTCCAATTTGTGCTCGTATTTAGCTTTTCAGTGAAAATAATGTTGTCTAGGACCCCACAAGTCTTAGGGAGGTCTTGACACGAATTGTTCTAGTGACAGGATTGTAAAATGTATCTTCAATTTTTAATCTAGGAACTGTTTTTGGTCAAACAAATGCATTATTACATTTAAAAACCTGTCCACGAACTGTCCTGGTACAAATAATTTTATGTCTTACATCAGCAGGTGTCCTATATTGTAGTGAAATTAACAATTTTCATCTTGTCGCTACTTGTTTTTCGTGCCAGGTTGTGTACCTTTAAATTGTTTTGGACTTCTTCAAGCCTTATATCGTTATTTTGTATGTTTGTCGAGTTACGGCATTTCTCTTTACACGAGTAATGGATTATTTCTAATGCTGCCATTATGATCATCTTACAACCACGTCCACACACTCGCTACATCATAGCCTGACTACATTCAGTTGGTCCAGAATTATGTGTTGTTGTATGATGGGGAAATGTTCCCACATAGATATTTTATTATAAATTTTCATTTGTTGTAACGAGTGCGTATTGCATCCTGTTTACTGAGAAGGGAAGCCCTGAAACAAATGAGAGTGCATGGGGGAAGATTTATTGACCAGTGTTTGATGTCTGCGGAGCGTGGTGGTCAGCGTGTAAGGTCAGCGGGTGCGTTAGAGTTGTTAGAAGGACATAAATCATCTTAGGGCTAAAGAATTGGACAGGTCAGGAGCGAGTCTAATAGACGCAGGGAAATAAAAGCCACAGTGAAAATTGTATCTTCACTACTTCCTGAAAATCGTCTGAAGGTGACGACTGGAAAAGGGATAGTCCGTCCCAACATCTGGGTCGTATTTACGCAGAGAAAACCCTGGCTATATAGGTAAAAACGTCTTTGTATTTGTGTGAATGATTAAGTTTTATTAGGATGTTATATACTATGTTTTATTTTGAACATGTTAATATTCTTCCTTTCAGAGGCCTATGCCAAACTTAGCATTTATAAATAGAGCACTGGACTGGACACTTAGGCTTTGCAATTGTTTGTGTTGCAGGGTTTTTATTGTGTATTCTCGGCTGCTCGTTTATAGCTGCCTGTTGTTGTTTGCCTGTGTGGCTGTGCCTGTGTGGCCGTTCTACTTGTCCCGGCTGAATTGGGACGTGTCGCTCTTATTAACTGGAAAAATTCAAGTCCACCAGACTGACGTCATTTCAATACATAAGCTAAGTTCCCATCCGAAACGTGACTTTAGTACAATGAACTGGCTTAGGATGAACTGAATTTTCTAAATCTTGTTAACTTTTTCTTTTATTAAATTTCTTGTTATTATTTTAAAACGCGTGTTTGTTAGTTCTATCGTTATTTTCGTAGTTCAAGTGATAATGTAATGAGTACGTCTTGTCCTCTGTTCGTTAACTATAAATCATTATATATATTATTCATAAACATTAAATCTCAGCTGAATCTGAGTTGGGGGCAGAGCCAAATTGGCGACGTACCAGTATATCAGCGTAACAGTTGCAGATATACATATCTAACCAGTGACCCATACTCTGCACCGGCACTTGTAGATGTCTTGTATCACAGCTAATTATACATAGTTGGTATAAGTCATTATTACAAAGTCACCTCAGAGTATAGCGGCGACATGTGCAACTGTCTATACATTACTCTATTTAATCTATTCTGTCTATACATTATTCTATTTAATCTGTTCTGTCTATGCATTACTCTATTTAATCTATTCTGTCTATACATTATTTAATCTATTCTGCGTTGACAGAGGAGAGAGTGGAAATAATTATCACAGATGCAGAGAAACAGCAGAAGAACTTCATTGAAGGTTAGGTGTTATATTTCATCCCTCCCCCCCACCCCATGCGCCCCATTTCTAAACATTCACGAGTCACTAAGATCATTTCAAGGTATAAACCTGATAATAAGTATTTATATAACAATGAGATAAGCAATGTATCGCCTGCACCGCTTCTCCAATACTGAGTTATGACACACATTTACAAATATTGACTTTTTCAACAGAAATACAATGACGTTTTCAACAGAAATCCAATGAAGTTGTCAACAGTTTTGGAAACACAATGACGTTTTCAACAGAAATACAATCAAGTTGTCAACAGTTTTGGAAACACAATGACGTTTTCAACAGAAATCCAATGAAGTTGTCAACAGTTTTGGAAACACAATGACGTTTTCAACAGAAATACAATGAAGTTGTCAACAGTTTTAGATATACAATGAAGTTTTCAACAGTTTTGGAAACACAATGACGTTTTCAACAGAAATCCAATGAAGTTGTCAACAGTTTTGGAAACACAATGACGTTTTCAACAGAAATACAATCAAGTTGTCAACAGTTTTAGATATACAATGAAGTTTTCAACAGTTTTGGAAACACAATGACTTTTTCAACAGAAATACAATGAAGTTGTCAACAGTTTTAGATATACAATGAATTTGTCAACAGTTTTGGAAGCACGATGACTTTTTCAACAGCTTTTGACAATTAAAAAAATTTCTAGGGTTTTCTAGAGTTTTAAAAATATAATGAGGTGTTATAACAGTTTTAGAAAAGCAATTACGTTTTTAACAGTTTTAGAAATGCAATGACGTTTTTAACAGTTTTAGAAATGCAATGACGTTTTTAACAGTTTTAGAAATGCAATGACGTTTTTAACAGTTTTAAAAATGCAATGACGTTTTTAATAGTTTTAGAAATGCAATGATTTTTTTAATAGTTTTTAAAATGCAATGACGTTTTTAACAGTTTTAAAAATGAAATGACGTTTTTAACAGTTTTAAAAACGCAATGACGTTTTTAACAGTTTTAGAAATGCAATGACGTTTTTGACAGTTTTAGAAATATAGTGATATTTTACATTAGTGTGCCCATATTTTTGTGAAATACTATGACTTTATCAAAATATCTGCTCACTTTTATGAAAATGAACTTACAAGTAGTTTGATATTTTTGGGTGATGTTACAGTTATTTACAAATAAATATTATTAAATTTATGAAATGTAATGACTTCACATCTGGTGTAGTTAAACGTTTCGATAAAGTAAGCATTTACGCTTGTGACATACAGTGACTTATGAAGGCACACAAATTTGTGACATACTGTGACAAGTGTAGACATATATTTTTGTGACAGTGACTGTGTAAGCACGCATTTTTTGTGACATACAATGACTAGTGTAGGCATACATTATTTTGTGGTTACATCAGCAAGATCGGAACAACACCCATACTGGGTGTCGTGTGCACCGTGGATATCTGCATTTGACTTCACCTGTAGTATAACACTTTGTAAATGAGATGTAATACTCACATGTAGTATAACACTTTGTAAATGAGATGTAATACTCACCTGTAGTATAACACTTTGTAAATGAAATGTAATACTTACCCTGTAGACTGAGTGGTTTAGAATGGTATGACATGTTTCAGACTGTTATACTTTTAAAAAGAAATCATTACAAGGAATCACTGATAGTGCGTGCGTGTACGTGCATATGTGTGCGCGTGTGAAAACATTTTATGAGTCAGTAGAAAGGATGAGTCAGCAGAAAGGATGAGTCAGTAGAAAGGATGAGTCAGAGATGAACATACAATACTTCCTGTATTTTGTAGCAATGCTTTTGAAATTCCCGCCGTAACTGACGCTCGTTGGATATTGATTACACTTAACCCTTTCGCTGTCGTTCTAACATGTAGCATACACCACTGTAGTCTAAATCACTACAATTATCTTCCAGTTGTTATTAACCCTTTCACTGTCGTTTTAACACATGGCATACACCACTGTAGGCAAAAGCACTACCATACTCTTTCAGTAATTACATTTAACCCTTTCGCTGTCTTCGTAACTTGTGACATACACCACTGTAGGCAAAACTACCATACTCTTTCAGTGATTACATTTAACTCTTTTGCTGTCTTTGTAACTTGTGACATACACCACTGTAGGCAAAACTACCATACTCTTTCAGTGATTACATTTAACTCTTTTGCTGTCTTTGTAACTTGTGACATACACCACTGTAGGCAAAACTACCATACTCTTTCAGTGATTACATTTAACTCTTTTGCTGTCTTTGTAACTTGTGACATACACCACTGTGGGCAAAATCACTACCAAGCAATTTCAGTGATTACATTTAAAACTGTCACTGTCTTTCTAACTTGTGGCTGAGGCGAGGGATTTTTAAAAGGTGTTGCAAAGATAAATAAAACCTTAACGTGGCCAACCACACGTCCACCCACACTTCAGTGGTGTCAGGTGTCACGAGTATTCACCTTTAAACATTTAAAAAATTACAATTACAAATGGCTACAACGAGACCCCCAATGCCAACCTGACAGAGATACGAAGACAAGGATAACATGTAAAAGAAATCCAATACTCGTCAACTTAGGGATAAAATAAAATAGAAAAACTTTATAAGGAAGAAGTAATGGTGGTAGAAGCAATTTATAATGGAATTAATCACAAAGACGCGAGTGCAACATTAATGTTCATTACTAGTCTTTGTATTAACAAAGTAGCTAAAAAGGAGTTTGTGTATATTTTTGTCTCCTTGGTTTTGACAGGTTGCGACACTTGGTAAGCTGAGTAGCGGTGGTGGTGGTTCTCACGACCCAGGGTCAGTTAGGTGTGTGGCGCCAGACTGTGAGCTTTGCCTCCATACATTAGCGGTAGCTGGCCTCAGCCTGTTCTAGTTATTCGTGAAGCGCAACGCAGGAAGGGGTAGGCCAAGTAGGAGGTCAATGACACAGGTTTAGCAGATGAAAAGTCAGTTCTTTATTAAATGTATATTGATATCCACTAAGTATCGTCTGAATACACATGTATATTGATATCTACTAAGTATCCTGTGAACACACATGTACATAGATATCCACTAAGTATCCTGTGAACACACATGTATATTGATATCCACTAACTATCGTGTGAACAGTAGGGTGGCGTTAAACGCACGTGACTCATACATGCAAAAATATAAAAAAAATAAGGAAAGGCAGATGACAAATAAACAACGATGAAAGTTGAAAAGAATCAGTTAAAATTACGAACATACATAGCATATATATATATATATGAATCTATTTATCACGCACTAGCATATTTATAATTATAACTTATTACTTATACATGGTTTATTTTATAAGTTCAACCTGAGTGACCATTGTCGGCAAAAAGACATTTTTACCTGTGTTGTTTCTGGGAGAGGATGGCAGGACGGTCCTATTACGACGGTCTCTATCTGGGCTCTAAACCGTGGGGCAATTTTCCGCACAAAGTGGGACAGTCTGGCTAAATAGCTGGGATGTTATCACAACCTGACCCAGAAGATGGACCGGGTTGGATAACATAACCAGGACCTCTCACTAGATGGGGAGATGGCGTGTTGATGGCGAAGACGCGAGATCTAAGATTCGGCCTACTCTAATTACGGCCCCTGAGTTTGAGAGTAGATTCTTACACTAGAGGCAAAAAGATGAATGCAAGTTGGGCGGCCGGATCTCGTATCGTTGCAGTGGCATACACCACATAGACAAAATCACTATCAGGCTCTTTCAGTGATTACTTGCGAAGAAAAGATGAGATGAAACCCACTCTCTGACCTACATACCAGAACTCCCTGACTTACTTGTTTCTGGAGACAAAGTTCTTCGGTGTGCCGAAGAAAGACTAAAAGACGTTCTAGTGAATGGAGTTACACAAGTCTATATGACCTGTATTTTGGAAGGTGTTTAATAATATTTGAAGCCATAAAATCTTTCAATCAAATCTGCCTTAGGGAACATTTTTAGATTATTTGAACTGTACAAGCGTAATATAATTTTTATTAAAATTTTGCAAATATGATATAAACAGGGTAGCAGCATAATTTGTGGCTGTTCCACAGAGATATTTCTAAATCAATCACTTTTAATCCAACCTCGCCAGAGCCATTGAGTGGTAGGCCGTAATGTCAAATTGACATCTCTGACTAGTCATTCAGAAATACCCGTAGACAGAATCTTTAGACAGGGGAAAGACTATCGAGTATTTGGTACGCAGCACTAAAGAAAAAAAAACAAGTGCTTCCCAAAAATATAATCGAAAAGTCTAAACTTAGAAAACGATTATAGCAGACATTGCTTTTACTGTTTCGATCCTCATGGTCAAACTAAATATTTTATAGTGGTGTTGACTGCTGAGGTTATTTTGTCCACCTAGTACAAAGGGCAGTGGGTAGATGTTCATATCTGCATGTTATATAGATGACCCCGCCCTCTAAGAGTCCCCTGCTGCCTTGCAGATTAGGTTTTAGATAACCAAAGGCTAGGGTCCTGACACAGTACCTGATTGGGCATATGAACTTCCTCACTAAGGTCACCGCCCAGGGTGGAGGAGTCCCAAGAAGGACAACGGCCATGTGTCCAGGACCAAAAGAGTCCCAAGAAGGACTCAACGGCCATGTGTCCAGGACCAAGGCAAGTCACTAGTAAATGTGGAGTTTCGGCTGTGGTCAACAGCTTGGAGAGGAATGGGCTCCGTCAGGTTTATCTGCCCAAGACACATCATATGTAATGACAACTTTGCCTCAATCCCTACTGGATCGGTCGTCGTTTGGAATAAGGACTGCACCTTCTGTCTTGCACCAGGGCAGAGGTGTTAAGTGTGCTCCTGGTGCACCATCACCATCAGAACTCCATGCCAGAAACATCAGCATTTGTACGTAGAACATCAGAACATTAAGAACGCCTGAAAAAGTAGAAGAACTGACACATGAAATGAACAGACACCAGTAGACCATTCTGGAACTGTGCAAAGTACAATGGAAGAACCTTGGGATCAACACATGATGGCCATAAGTATACTACTCTAGTAGAGATGATAAACATGAACATGGTGTCGGATTTCCCGTCCACAAAGACATCATGAACACTGTCATGAGTTGTCAGCCAGTCGCCTTCAGGCTCATCACCATACATTTGAGGGCAACTCCACTCAATATTACCATTGTGCAAGCTTACGCTCCAACTACAGACCATGATGATGAAGAAATAGAGTACTTATATGACCAACTGCAAGAAAGTCATGGACCAGACCTCAAAGAAAGACATTCTTGTGGTGAAAGGGGATTTTAAATACGAGAGGATGCCACTGAGAACAGGAAAGGCACATCTGGACGCTATTGCAATTCAGAGACAAGCGACAGAGGCTTAAGGCTTTAATGATCTGAAACTGATGAACACATTTGGTCCACACAAAGCATCCAGACGGTGGACGTGGCATGGCCCGAATGGAGAAGACCATAACCAGATTGATTATATCATGGTGAAGAGGCGTTTCCATACAAATGTAAACATTGCCAAGACAAGAAGCTTCCCAGAAGCAGACATTGGAACTGACGATGACTTAGTGATGATGACCGACTACGTCTAAAGAAAATCAACAAACAGGGCCCCACAAGAATCAAGTTCAACCTTGACAAGCTAAAAGACCCAGAGGTATCGGAAGCCTTCCAAGCAAAGATAGGAGGAAAATTTGCACCACTGTTACTTCTTAGTGCACATAACACAGACCCATCGATTGACATATTTAACACTGCACTGACTCAAGCAGCCAATGAGATCCATGGCAAACATTGACAAGCAAAGAAACCTTAGGTTACATCTGACATCCTTGATCCGTGTAACAAGCGTTGAAACCTTAGGTTACATCTGACGTCCTTGACCTGTGTAACAAGCGTTGAGAGCTAAAGAAGAAGAAGTCAGAGGTAGAAGGAGCAAACAATACAGGAAAAAATCTTACACTGTTTTAAGTATTGATTCTCAAATATTTTGTACATGTACTGTTTCATATATTGACTTTTAAGTTTTGTGTATATGTACGGTTTCAATAATTGACTCTTAAGTTTTGTGTACATGCACACTTTCATTGCAGTAACTTAAGTTTTGTGTTTCAAGTATTGTGTATTAAGTATTAAATGCACCATGCACTGTTTTAGTCATGTTAGTAATCATGCACATAGGGGCATAGAGGGGAAGGCTACATTCACAGGGTCCATACATCTAAAGGCCCTTCACGAGGCAGAATCTGTTCCCTCTTTTTGACCGTTATTGCAAGTTAAACGTTTTCAAAAGCTGGAACCCACCAAAGAATTTGTCCCCTAGGGCCCATGAGAGCTCTCGACAGCTCAGCACGCATATCACCTCTTTATTAACTGATTGTTAACTGTTGTACACAACATGCACAATTTTATATATTTGACTCTTCAATGTCATATGCATCTTGCACTGCCCGCGTACTGACCCATGAGTTGTGTGCAACCTGCACTGTTTGATGTATTGGCATCTAACATGCTTATCCGAACAACAATACATGTTGCACAAAATTTGATTTGTAAAACAAACTTTCACGATGGACATCAAACACATTCCATATTCCCAACCACTCCAAACAGCCCAAGTACCAGCTCCAACCACTCCAAACAGCCCAAGTACCAGCTCCAACCACTCCAAACAGCCCAAGTACCAGCTCCAACCACTCCAAACAGCCCAAGTACCAGCTGCAAACACTACAACCCAAGGAAATCTCACTCAAGCCGCAACTACACAGACAGACAGACAAGAAATGAGAGAAGGCTGCCCAAATGGGTCAGGGAACAACAGAAAAGAGAAACACAGTGAACAACACCAGCAATACAACCACAAAATCTACTACAGATCGCAACCATTCAATTTCTCTCCCACTGAATTTTTATGGTGGCTCTTAGATCAGTTCAGTCAAAATTACAACCAAGACCACATGATCACCGCCACTATGGACACCGATGGCGTCATCCCAATGGGCAATAAACACACAACAGAAGACAGTATTGAATATTTTATTTATTTTTTTTCCCTATGACAGCTGCAACATGGGGAGAAGGGGAGTTAATTTAGAGTTTGAAATTCGAACTCCATATGCTCTGTAGCTTCTGAAACGGTCCACGTATATCCGTTTATTTTTAGCAGTACCAGAAAACTCTACTGAACTCACTTAGGTGCCCCCCAAAAGAGCCAAACTCCTAGCATTTTCGCAAAAAGAAAAGAAAAAAGAAAACTGCACCAAAGGATTTAAAAAAAAAAACAAAACAACAACAACGGTTGGGCCAACTCCGTACAAGCACCAAGACTAAACTCCACCGCCAGCCCTCCTTGAACACTCGTGAAGGGAGGCAATCCAATTGGAGCACTACAGAGAACGTCTGATGACGATCCACGAAAGCTCCAGTGGCGACGTTAAACTATTATTGTAACAACCACCACTACCACCTTGTTGACTCAAACGTTGCAAACAGGTGGTGGAGGTTACATTACATTTTACGTCAGTACTGGAGCTTTCATGGATCATTTCGTCATAAGACGTCCTCTGATCTGTGGTGCTCCGGTGGGACCGGCTCTCCTCACGAGTATTTGGGGAACACTGGCGGTGTTGTTGGAGTTGGAGGTTGGTTGGTGCTTTCTCGGTGTTGGCGGCTATTGTCTGGCGCCGGTGTTGTTGCTGGAGTTTGGTTACTTGCTCGGTGGTGGCACGACTATTGTTGATTTTTTTTTGTTGGTGTGCTCGAGTCAGCGATTTAAATCTCCCTTTATATATATATTAATTCTACACTTCATTCGTCATGTGACCTTGTACCAATTATACACTTCATTCTTCATGTGGCCTTGTACCAATTTCACACTTTCATTCTTCACATCTCAGATTTACCCATTACTAATTTCTCACTTTACACATCACATCAATGACAAGCCATTACTAATTTCTCACTTCATAAATCACATCTCTGAGCTAACCCTTATTAATTTCTCACTTCATATTTCACATCTCTGAGCTAAACCCTTATTAATTTCTCACTTCATATTTCACATCTCTGAGCTAGCCATTACTGGATTTCTCACTTCATATGTCATGTCTCTAGACTGCCCTGCATAAGTTACCTCTTTATTCATGTCTCTCTCTCTACACATAAATACTAGTTACATTTTTCTTCATTAATTTCTTTTTAAACATGAAGTGAGATTCACATGAAATAATGTCATATGCACTGAATATTTAAAAAAAAATTATTATTATATTTTTAGGATGACAGAATGCTAAGCTTATATTATCATTTTCATTTTAATGAAAGCTTTTATATATCATTATATGACAGTACATGTGTTAACCTTGTTGAAAACAATGGTGACTTTCACTGATTCTTCTACTGAAAGTCATAAAAAGGAAAGCAGCTTTGACAATAATACTTTTTTGTTATGAAAACTATGACCAACTGGAAAAAAAATTCCAAACGTAAACATAGAGATTCTGTACAGCTCTAACCAAAAATTCAAAAGCTGTATTTCAATATTTCGTTGTATATCAATCAGATAAAAGCTTTACATCAGTGAGACAGAAGCTGTATATCAATCAGATAAAAGGAGTATATCAGTCAGTCAAAAGCTGTATATCAGTCAGATAAAAGGTGTACATCAGTCAGTCAAAAGCTCTATATCAGTAAGACAAAAGGTGTATATCAGTCAGTCAAAAGCTGTATATCAGTAAGACAAAAGGTGTATATCAGTAAGACAAAAGGTGTATATCAGTCAGTCAAAAGCTGTATATCAGTCAGTCAAAAGCTCTATATCAGTAAGACAAAAGGTGTATATCAGTCAATCCAAAGCTGTATATCAATCAGTCAAAAGCTGTATATCAATCAGTCAAAAACTGTGTATCAAAATTAGCAGCAAGAAAAGGACTCTCCTTATCATACAAACTGCTGCCATCTTGAACTCATTCATCATTTTAAAATACTCTTTCACACTGCAAAACCTCTTTAAACAGGAATGCTCTTCATAATGCTTAAGAAAGAAGCACTCATTCAGATAAACTCTATTATGTTGATTGCACACTAGGTAGGATGGATGGCATCAATCTATGTTGCTTTGACTGGTGTATAAAGAGTCAATGTGTCAGTCAAGCTTCATAGTACAAATATAACACCTTGAGAACTTCAGTTCACACATTAATGTTTCAGTACAAAGCAGGCCTCCTATGGGCTCACACAACCCGTTCAGTGTCAGGCAAAAAAATCCTGTCACAGGGTACTGTATTACAGTACCCAATAAAAAAAATTGTAACAAATTGGCTACTGAAGTGAAGGCACATGTTTCCTGCACTCTGATTGGTTATATTTAGTGAATAGGATTGCCGAGACTGAGTGTTTGCATCTATGGGGAGTTATGGTCCCAGTGGCATACGGTTCAGTTTGACTTTGGGGATTATTGGTCCCAGTGTCACTCAGTGGGTTAATATATCAGTACTGAACAGGCCTGCCATGGGCTCACACATTAATATATCAGTACAGAGGAGGGATCATCCATTAATATTTCAATACATAGCTGGATTGCAATGGGCCCACACATTAATATTTCAATACAGCGCTGGATTGCAATGGGCCCACACATTAATATTTCAATACATAGTTGGATTGCAATGGGCCCACACATTAATATTTCAATACATAGCTGGATTGCTATGGACTCACATATTAATATTTCAGTACAAAGCAGGCCTGCTATGGGCTCACACATTAATATTTTAGTAGTGAGCAGACATGCAATGGGTTCATATGTTAATGTTTCAGTACTGAGCAGGCCTGCAATGGACTCACACATTAATATTTCAGTACAGAGCAGGCCTGCTATAGGTGTAAACATTAATATTTCAGTACATAGCAAGCCTGCTATGGATTCAAATACTAATATTTCAGAAAGTAATTCTTTTAAACATGTAAACATTTTTGTTATTGTCGACAGGTCCGCCGAGGTTAGCTGGGAACCCTGTTTACAATGCTGTTTTGCAAATCATATGCATGAAAATGAGAATTTGAACTGTGACATTTATGTTTCATTCCATTTTGTTAGCATAACTTGATGCTGAAATCTAATCAATGCCGTCAAGTAGTAAAGTTCTTTCTGAAATTTCAGTTGGACTTCCTGTACTTGTGCTATCAGGCTGGTTATTAAAATCATATGTTTGGACAAATGGAGTTAAGGAATGGCAGGCAGCGCTTCTCCCAGCTGGACATGTCTGTGATGAGATGGGGCGTGATGGTGTTAGCTTCAATGGAACATCTTCGTTGAAATGAATACCAAGACTGTTGCTAAAAAGTAACAGAAGTTCATCAGCATTCATTTGCAAATTATCTGGTGTAGACAAGCAGTTGTTGCATTTTAATTCAGAGTCAGATAAGATAGCTGGGATTAGTTTGACTGGTCTTCCTTTACTTTCCTCACTTGTGATTTTAAACAACACTTGTGCTGCACACTCTAGCTGTGTTTCTTCCTCGCTGCTCTGAGATGAAGTCTTTTCCATTGTTGCGTCCAAATGAAACACCTTGTTGTAATGACTCAAAATATCTTCTGTTTCCAAGGCTTTGTTTCTCATCTTTTCTTTTTGTTGGTCTTCATCTGCCATATTCATGTCTGCAATTTCTAAAGAAATGCTTGAGGAATTTGTGCTTTTGCACCCTGCATGCCACATGGCATATCTGTTATAAGACAAATCTCCACATGAGATATTCCTTTCATCTTCGACATTCTTTCTGACTAAATGAGGAACTGTTTCAAAAGCATTGTCTCCAACTTCCAAATCCTGCTGTTTCTGCTGCTCAGTGGTATCACATTCTGCAGAAGTAAAAAAAACAATTAGAACCCAATTTTCAAGCACACTTAATTTCAACACTATCAAATCAAACTGTCAACCAAAGAAAATAAACTGGTAAGTACAATCAACACTATCTAATCAAATTGTCAACCAAAGAAAATACACTGGTAAGTACAATCAACACTATCAAACTGTCAGTCAAAGAAAATAAACTGGTAAGTACAATCAATACTATCTAATCAAATTGTCAACCAAAGAAAATAAACTGGTAAGTACAATCAATACTAACAAATCAAACTGTCAGTCAAAGAAAATAAATAGACAAATCATTAAGTAATTACACACAAAAGGGCAGATATTCAATACTATCCAATCAAATTAGTCAACCAAAGGAAACAAACAATATGTCATTAAGCAAGCACACTCATAAAGGTAATAATTCAACAGTTATCACAAGTTAACCAAAGTGAAATATTTCACCATATATATATATATATATATAAAATTGTTGACATAAGTTAAAGAATTAAATCAAATTAATTAATTGACATATTTATCAATATGTCAATTAAACCAAAAAATCTGATTATTTATCACCTATTAATCTGTCAATCAAAGTAAAATATTTGGTTATTAAATATGTATCATATCATTACCAACATCAAAAAGGATGATAATTAAATATCTATAAAATTTTCAACTGCATTTAACACATCTAATAAATCTTGACAAAATCTAAAAAGCTTAATAATAAATATCTATGATTCCTGAAATCTGATCTATAAATTAATGACCAAAAGTGAGAAATTTGATAATTAAGTATTTATTTGGTTGCTGACTAAACTATTTTTGTATGTTTGTTTATTTAAAGTATGAATATGTATTTAAACACTAACATCTGAAGTTCTTGGTACAATACAACAAAAGAAATAAAGGAGTGTACTAAAGGCTATTCATGTAAGAAAGACTGATTATTAGAAAGAAAAAAAACTACTTCCTTATCTCTAAGTCTCACTTACATTTTTTTAAAAATAACATCTTTTTATTTTTCCGGTTTTTTGTGGAAAAATGAAGACCAAAAAAACAAATATCATATTTTATTATCTTATTTTTGTAGCTAAGTAATTCACTTGATTGTCTTAACCTGTATTTCTTACTTGTCTTCCATAGGCACGAATATAATCACTTTCCACTGATCTCTATTTGCTTATCTTCTACAGGCATAAATATCATTCAGTATCCTAGCCTCTATTTTCTTATGTCCTCTACAGTCAGAAATATAATTTTTTCTCCCTAGCCTCTATTTTCTTATGTCCTCTACAGTCAGAAATATCGTTTTGTTTCCCCTAGCCTCTATTCTCTTATCTGCCTTCTACAGGCAGGACTATCACTCAGTTGTCCTATCCTTTATTTTCTTCTGTGTCTTTTACAGGTATGTATTTTATTAATTTCTCACAGCCTTTATATTCTTGCCATGACTTCTAAAAATATGCAGTTCACTTGTTCGTCTTAGCTTAGCTTTTCTTACCTATCTTCTACAGGCATGTATGTTACTTGTTTGTCCTAACCTCTATTTCTTTACTCTGTCTTCTACAGGCATGTATGTTACTTGTTTGTCCTAAACTCTATTTCTTTACTCTGTCTTCTACAAGGATGTATGTTACTTGTTTGTCCTAACCTCTATTTCTTTACTCTGTCTTCTACAGGCATGTATGTCACTTGTTTGTCCTAACCTCTATCTCCTTACCCTGTTTTCTACAGGCATGCATATCACTTGTTTATCAAAACTTCTTACCTTGTCTTATTATGCTGCTATCAGTGATGCAAGGAGTGCCTTCAGATGGTTGAGGACAGAGGTGAGGTTTCAGCTGAAACATAAGGGAACTTACATCAGTGCTGAATATCTAGAAACACATCATAAACAGAGCAGCATTCTTGTCAAGCCTCATGATATTATTGTCACTCTATAGTCTATACTAAAACAATTTTGCTTGATTTTCTAGAATCACATCGTAAACAGAGCAGCATTCTTGTCATGCCTCATGATACAATTGTCACTCTATACTAAAACAATTTTGCTTGATTTTCTAGAAAGAAATGAAATCAGCTGCTATATGTGCACATAATCCTAAATATACATCTATAATGCATCCAATGATTTTAAAGAGAGTCTTTATTAATGAAATAAATGTCATGCATAAATATATTGTTTATTAATGCATGATAGCAATATCTAATGATTTGTTACAAAACAAGAATCTTATATGATGTTAGTTTAAAAATTGCCGAATTTACTCCTGCATTAATTCACAGTTCTTATGCAATAAAACTATTTTACTCCTGCATTAATTAATTCCAGTTCTTATGCAATAAAACTAATTTACTCCTGCATTAATTAATTCCAATTCCTATGCAATAAAACTAATTTACTCCTGCATTAATTAATTCCAGTTCTTATGCAATAAAACTATTTTACTCCTGCATTAATTAATTCCAGTTCTTATGCAATAAAACTAATTTACTCCTGCATTAATTAATTCACAGTTCTTATGCAATAAAACTAATTTACTCCTGCATTAATTAATTCACAGTTCTTATGCAATAAAACTAATTTATAAGAGTTTACTGCCCTGTATGTGTCCTTCAACATTTAGTGTTCATTTGTCTTAAGTAGCAGTGCTGATCAGATGAGACTTAGTGTGATAAATTCGGTTGCTGGTGTTCTTAATGCTGACTTGAGTTTGATAAATACAGTTGCTGTGTTCTTAAGTTATAATGCTGAATTGAATTTTTTTAAAAGTTGCTTGTGCTTTCAAGTCATAATGTTGGCTTGGGTTTGATAAACTCACTTGCTTGTGTACTCAAGTCATAATGTTGACTTGCGTTTGATAAACTCGCTTGTGTCCTCAAGTGATAATACTGAATTGAGTTTGAAAAATCCAGTCACTTTGCTCTTCTCACTTGCAAGTTACAAATGTTGACTTGAGTTTTGTATATTCAGTTATAAGTGCTCTGAAGTTCTAATGCTGGCACTTTCTACAGTGCAACATTTCAAATAAATTCATTACAATATAACTTTGGGTAAATAAAAAGATGCAGTCATTTAAAAGGCCTATATTTATTGATGGTGCTATGACTTTGGTACCAAAAGACAAATCAACAGATGAAATTTGATAATCAATTAATGGTGATGCAGTCATTTAAAAGGACTATATTTATTGATGGTGCTATGACTTTGGTACCAAAAGACAAATCAACAGATGAAATTTGATAATCAATTAATGGTGATGCAGTCATTTAAAAGGACTATATTTATTGATGGTGCTATGACTTTGGTACCAAAAGACAAATCAACAGATGAAATTTGATAATCAATTAATGGTGATGGTCCAGATGGATAACATGTTAAACTTCCACTGTTATACAGTCTGGCACCAAATTCTTTACTATTAGTGTTATACATCAATATCATTTATTTATAGTATGGTTTTCTTTGACACCCCATCATTGTTGTACAAGAGTATAAATAGCTATTAGGTGGATATCATTTATTTATAGTATGGTTTTCTTTGACACCCCATCATTGTTGTACAAGAGTATAAATAGCTATTAGGTGGATATCATTTATTTATAGTATGGTTTTCTTTGACACCCCATCACTGTTGTACAAGAGTATAAATAGCTATTAGGTGGATATCATTTATTTATAGTATGGTTTTCTTTGACACCCCATCATTGTTGTACAAGAGTATAAATAGCTATTAGGTGGATATCATTTGTTTATAGTATGGTTTTCTTTGACACCCCATCATTGTTGTACAAGAGTATAAATAGCTATTAGGTGGATATCATTTATTTATAGTATGGTTTTCTTTGACACCCCATCATTGTTGTACAAGAGTATAAATAGCTATTAGGTGGATATCATTTATTTATAGTATGGTTTTCTTTGACACCCCATCATTGTTGTACAAGAGTATAAATAGCTATTAGGTGGATATCATTTATTTATAGTATGGTTTTCTTTGACACCCCATCATTGTTGTACAAGAGTATAAATAGCTATTAGGTGGATATCATTTATTTATAGTATGGTTTTCTTTGACACCCCATCACTGTTGTACAAGAGTATAAATAGCTATTAGGTGGATATCATTTATTTATAGTATGGTTTTCTTTGACACCCCATCATTGTTGTACAAGAGTATAAATAGCTATTATGTGGATATCATTTGTAATAGTCTGACTGACAACTAGCTGACACTGCCTACCTCTTCCACCTTCACTAAAACAAAGTAAATGTATTTTATTTCATTAATACCACAGCATACAACTGTAAAAGAGAGTAAATGTATTTTATTTCACGAATACCACAGTACACAGCTGTAAAACACATCGATACATTTTGGATCTGGGGCACAAATACAAAAAAAGTAAAGATGGTATTTATTTTATAAATGTATATTTTAAAAAATCAACATACAAATGGCATATAAGCTCGTACATTTTTGGTCTGGGGCACAGGAATTTTACTCCAGGGAGTTTCAAACTTCCTTTTAGCAGACTTGCACTTTGACTGACACCATACAAATCTGAACACAGACATAAAAAATGCATGCTAGATAAACAAATGTCAAATGGATCTAACATTTTACAGTTTATCTCTATACTTATTCCTATAAAAAATTCATATAATATCATTGTTAAATGTACACCATACAATATCTTTTGTAAATCAAGAATTATGCAATGAGTAAAGAAAGCCTTCAGTTAAAATCTTCTACATCATAAGACGAACAATTATGTTTTCAAAATTAAATTACATCTATTACATCTTTATAAAGAAACTTGTTTCTCAAGTGTTTTGTTTTCTTGTAAAGAGAGTTTTGTTATAAAAAAAAATGCAACTTTAAGACTAAATGATTTCATTTATATGGCTACAAAGCTTATCCAATTAGCATCTATTCAAATTTTAATTACTCATCCTCATTAACATTTAAATTGATGTGTGTGTGTGTGTGTGTGTGTGTGTGTGTGTGTGTGTGTGTGTGTGAATAAAGACTCTGAAGCCCAGTTAAAGAATTTTAACCACAACATTTAGTGTTACTTTATTTTGTGACTTGAAGCACTTTATTTGATATACATGTGTATGTTCATTGAGTTTACTTTTTAATCCTTTGCTTTACAGGTTATTTCTGATTAATTCATCAGTATGGCATTGGTGATTTCATGCTAATCATTAAATTGAAGAGACATCTACATGTTATAAAGTAAACATTTTACAGCAGGAAACTAGAGGGGAAAAAATAATGTTAAAATACAGAAACAAGTGCCAATAAGATTAGAGAAGTTTGTTTTGTTTTCATGTGTGTTTGTTTCTATTCCTTTTAAAAAAAATATATTTGAAAAACAGAATAAGTTTTGGTAAAATGCTTCCTAGCCAATATATCTTTAATCTAAGATATATATATACTATAAATAATATAGTGTTTAATAAATTAAATATGATAAAAATGTTTATGTCTGTACTTCAGCATTTCTGTTATTTTTGTCTCTATTTTAATGTTTGCTCTTTGTATAACCCTTGAGACTGAAACTTTCCAGAAATTATTCCTAGGGACAGTAATGAAATAGTGCTCACAAAACACTTTCCAGTAATTATTCCTAGGGACAGTAATGAAATAGTGCTCACAAAATGATGACCGTGACTCCTAGTAGGATAAAAATAATCATGGGGATCACCCACACAACTGGCACTGCACTTCCCTTGTCAGGAATAATGTCTGCAAGAGAGAGATAAAATGTCATTTTGCAAGTAAATATATCATCCCTTCCAAATTAAATTGAAAAATACAAATATAAAAAATATTGAAATTAAAAACTTTAAAAGAAGCAGGATGTTCCTTTGCTCTTGCTTTATAAGTTATCTATTTCTAAAGACTGATATATGGAATGAATAAAATAATACTAAATGACTGATACTGAATGACTAACACTACAACAACTGAATGACTAACACAATTAGTGAATGACTAACTGATAGGGAACAAGAAAGAATGAATCCTGTAGTGAACAATCTGAACAAACCAAGTGAACAAATTCTTTTGCAAGCACGCATGCACGAATTGTCATTATCTGGATTAATTCTCATATTACATTGTATAAGCAGGAATTCCTAAACCCGGAAAATGAACATGATAATTTCAAACTAACTGAAAGTTTTAAACAACTACAAATCTAATAAATAAAAATATTTAATAGCAAAAGAATTAATATTTACTTTAAATTAACTCCTTTTTCCGTTTTATCCATCATATTGTTTCTCTGACAAATACTTTGTTATATATTAAAGCCATTTTATCCATCACTTTGTTTCTCTGACAAATAATTTATTAAATATTAAAGTCACTTTTGAAGGTTTCAAGATTATCAAGTCACTGTGCTTTTTAACATCCATTTGTAACTCAAAACTGTACTTTTATTTTCTTTTAATCTTTTACAGACACTAATTTTTCTTATGGTGCTAAGCAAAGAGGCCCACCACATACAACATGAGACTTCATTATTCATTTGTATTTCTTCTCACTGGCAATTAACTGCAATCAACAGTTTATGTCTAAATGAAGTCCACTGACAGCTGCAATCAACAGTTTATGTCTACATGAAGTCCACTGACAGCTGCAATCAACAGTTTGTGTTGAAGTGAAGTCCATTGGCAGCTGTATTTAACAGTTTGTGTCTAAGTGAAGTCCACTGATCAATGAAATTTTATAAAAAAATATAGTCTTCCTGGAAGACTATATCTAACTATGGAAGACTATATCTAACTAGCTGTTGTTTAAAAAAAATGTACTTGCTCGTTTTGTTTTATTTTGTCTGCACACAGAGATGAAATGGGGTATTGGGGACCTCTTTCTTTGCTCTGTCCTGATTGTGTAACATTGGGCCTGAACAATTTTTTGTACAGTAATCAAATTAAAAACACTAAATATATATAAAAACAACAGAATTTAAGAAAAAGATGATTTGAAACATGATAACAAATATTATGAATAAAAGATCTGATTTCAATGAACAGCACTTGTCAAAATATGACAAAACGTCTCCTGTAGTACTGGCTAACTGATAATCTAGTGTTCCTTCCAAATCTAAATTGAGAGAGAGTGTAGTTGTATATATCAGGAAACAAACAGTATGATGGTATAATTGTGAGAAACTCACCCCCAATGAAAACACTTTTCCAAGCTTGTGAACCTAAAACTGTATTAGGATGTTTGGTAGTAGATGACCTTACAATCACACAATACATTGTATTTGGCTGAAGCTTTTGGAAAATCTTGGTTATAGACCAGTCCTCCTTGTTGGCATCTTCCTCTGTGACTGTTGCATTCACTGTAAAAGAAATATAATATTGTAGATGAAGGAAAATCAACTGTCATTCTTCCAAAAGAAAGTAATTTTGAATTACCTATCATTACTTATTTATACTTTTTCAAAAAAAAATTCAGTTGGATATGATTTTAGCTATTAATTTCTTCTGACTTTAGTTTGTGCATGTGCGATTTTCTTGATCGAGACCCAAAGTGTCCACATATATGGATAATTATAGTTACATAATTAGACTGAATTTAATACATTTTGTGCCATGCCCAAATCCACTAAATTAATAAATATAATGGGCTGAGCAACCAGAATAATTACACAGAAAATATGAAGAATTAAGATCATGAACAGCACAAACCAGTAGAAGAAAATAAAAATGTACTTTTGTTTTCCAGTTCTGAGATTATTATGTATCAATTGCTTGATGTTTTCTCTTATATATTTATATTTATACTCTATTTAAGTTTATACTCTTTTATATTATATTTTCTGAACAAATAAAATTTATTTTGTACACAACAAAAAGATATTTTCTGGATACACCTCTAGTGAATAATTTATTTTCTAAGCCCAAAAACAAAATAAATAGTCTGGTTAACAATTGCCATCATTTATTGTACTGTACAGAGGAATAGGAACCAGAGCAGTGCCTGCCCTACTGTTATAATACCTTCACTAATCAGATTAACAAGGCTAAATCTTGAGAAACCTTGACATACCTAACATCTTGATTTAATCAGATTGTATACAAAATGTGTAACAATCAAACTGATTGGCTGAAACAGCTGGTTTATAAGTATGTTTAAAATATGGTTCCTTTTTGAATACTTGCAGCCAGATCAGAAGAAATGAAGAATTAAGGTCATGAAATTTTCTGTTTAAAATATTTTTAAAATTATTATACAAGATATTTAAAAATAACACTGATATTAATGTCACATAATGGATTATGTAGCCCACACCCACCCTCCCTCTAAAAACAGGCTACATGCAAATCTATCTTCTAGAATGACTGACTCTTATCCCTGGGGTGGAAACATACCTGAGTGTTACAGACACTCACTCTAATGAACCAATCAGAGCACCACTCATACTGGAAACTCATCTAATATTCATCAGTCTGACCATAGATGCAACAAGTATTTTGGCTCCTGGCCTTAATAAGTTATAACCATAGTACTAACTCTTAATGCCAGTTATCAACAGCAGGAAATCATCCCCCTGTATATATATATATATATTACTGCTGAAGTTATGTGGTTTTGCTTGGGTAACTAAATGTTATATCTATATTCATGTAACTGTAACTATATTTTATATTGTTATATTTCACTTATGATATTAAACTATATATGACAATATAAGTAAGAGTGTTCTGTCAGAGAACACATGAGGACAAATTCTTAGCCCATTTGTATTTTACTGGCAGATCGGTACTTTATCTGAGATGTTGAATTTGATGATCGCTGAGCCATGAAGCAATGCCAGAACAGAACCACATTATCTTAGATGTTGAGTTCACTGAGCTGTGAAGCAATACCAGAGTGTAACAACCCATGGGCCAGAGACAGTTTCACAGACCACATGCATGACCAAATTTATACATATATGTCAATGGGACTGTAGATGACATGTTCTTGATGGATAATGCAATGATAAGACATAAAGTTCTTGATGGATAATGCAATGATAAGACAAAGTTCTTGATGTATAATGCAATGATAAGACATAAAGTTCTTGATGGATAATGCAATGATAAGACATAAAGTTCTTGATGGATAATGCAATGATAAGACATAAAGTTCTTGATGGATAATGCAATGATAAGACATAAAGTTCTTGATGGATAATGTAATGATAAGATATAAAATTCAGAAAATTCATATTTCTTGCAGAGTACAATGAATCATTGGTGCTGCCCATCACTGCTAGTGCCCCACGAGTGGTGGTCATAGCTTCTCTAGTGGTATACCAATTGTTACTGTATATATGACTAAATTATCAACAGCCTCAATCTTTGCCAAAAATTAGCATAACATTCCTAATACTACCTAACCATTCACACAACACATAGACACTTTTACCTTTTCTAACTAGGGATCTTCTTTCTTCCTTTTACAACACATTATAGGGAAGGACTCAATACAGTGTTCAATGCTCAACCAAAGTGTCATTTCTAAAGAGTGAAGAATTAGAATCTTGCGCCTAGTTTTCTCAGACTATAAACCATGCCCATTTCTATCTAGACTAACTATTTTAACCAATCAAATTTAAGGATAGAACATAGAGCTAATTAATACTTATGACTTTCTCACATCTTCCACACCTACATTCTGTTAACACGTGTCATCTATCAAAAACAAGTTCACAGTTATATCAGCCTAAAGTTGCATAACACATAACGAGATTTTTGGATCAAATGGGATATAGCAGATCTAAGCCATTTAAGCTGACTGCACAATTGCTTAGATGCCAGGGAACTAGCATTGTCACAAACAATAACAATAGTCCTACCTTGTGGCTACTATTCTATGTGCACTCACTCAAACAGCTTATCTCCCCTCCACTCCTGTCCATCCTGGACTCTTAGTGAGATAAACATTTTTACATTTCTAAATTCCAAATAACATTTACTTTAAAATTATAGATAAAAAATGTTGTATTAAAAATATGTGGAAGGGTTCCCCATCACATGACAATGACATTATGTTTTTTTCGGTGCTGCAACAGTATTACTGCATAATAAACAAAAGCATTTTCCTTCATTGCTAATCAAACATTGATATTCTTCCAACTCTGCATTTAATTAATACGTATGTTGTCTTTATTTGAGCTATTAATTTGGGGGAAAAATGTTATAAAAATAAAGCATGAGAAAAATGCAATGTCAATACTGAGGAATACCATTAAAAAAACATTCAGAAAAACGTTTTTCTGACAACCACTGGATGAGACAGTCTACATTTGCACTACTTCACAGCTTGTCACAGGTATGCCTTGGCAGGTGTGCATTAGAGTATAAACAGTATATATGTAGACATGGGTATAGACAGTCATCCTCTACTATAAATATTGTTCTTCTGCAGAGATAGTCACCACTCTACTGTAACTATTGTTCTACTGCAGAGAGTCACCACTCTACTGTAACTATTGTTCTACTGCAGAGATAGTCACCAGTCTACTGTAACTATTGTTCTACTTTACAATTAGTCACTGAAATTAGAGTTCTATTTTATAACCAAAGAACTAAACCTTCGTCTTCGATCTGGACTCTGTGAGAAGGTGTGCAACTGCAAGTTGCCTTGATATGAATGTGGTACTCATGTGGACGACTATATCTGTAGTTCTGACCACAAGGCACCTTGAAATGCACAACCAAGTCACGTGGATCTATGTCAGATTTGTGTACAGTCAAAGACTCTGCTTTGCCTGGTGCTAGGAACAAACAAAAATAATAAAACATATACAAAATACATTGTGAGTGAATGTTAAAGTACTGAAGAAAACCACAACCAATAAACAAATACTCCCTTCCCAACATCTCTGTAAAATTAGAACAAATAATAAACAAAATACACAACGAAAATACAAAATGTCCCAAAATACATTTACTATTTAACAGAAAAAGCCAACTGCCATTTATTTCTGACAAGAATTAAGAATTGATTCATTTACCTGTTAAATTTATCAAGAAAATATCTACAAGATATTATATAATTTTTTCCTTCTTGCACAAACAACATATATATTTGACACTGAGCAGTTATGTACCTGCTTTTATTATTACTTTTTTGGTTATTTCCCCTTAAACAACCATGTTCCCTTTTATGTCATGACAAGAAGGCAAGCACAAATGACTCATTAATTAGCATGTTATTCAGTCTGGAAATATGTACCTCATGCAGGCAAGATTATAAAATTATATCCAATATGCATTTAAAATGTTTTTAAGTATATCATAGTAGTTTTAAAAAATATTAGACTGAATAGGCAATTCATTGGATCCATTGAAGACAACAATATATTAATTTAAAATATCTACTAAAGTACCTTCTACTATCATCTGATTAGGTAATTTATAATTTCAACTCTTAACATCTCAGAAGTATTAGTATATGCCACAGAGTACAGTTAGATCAGGAACCACATGACTCAGAGTGACTCTAGTGTCAAGGATCTATATGTTACCATGGGAGAAAATTGTCTCAGTTTTCCAAATTTAAACCAAGCTCCCTAATGCTTTGCAACTAGTCAAGTTCTTTCCTGGCTAGATTTGTTTTACAACATTAAGGTTAAAGTACTTTAATAAGTACTAAATTGCTTGCTCAAGACAATTTTTATGGCAAGAAAAGCTAATAAAATAAGAAGTGAGACTATTTCTTCCTTAGCTCTATCAGAAGAGTGCTTTTTGGGTCCTACAGAAAATAAACTTAGGTCAAATTTGAGATACACCCACATTGATGATCTGTAAGGGCAACATTAGTGGCTTCGAACTCCAAAGATATCAGAATAATTCTAGTTTTAATTCACTGGAGATCAGATATAGCAGACATTCTAAGAGGTCAAATTTAAACAGAAATATATATATATAGATATCCCCAATCTCTCTCTCTCTCTCTCCTCTCTCTATCCCATATTATATATATATATATATATATATATATATATATATATATATATATATATATATATATATATATATATATATATATAAAAGAATTTATTATTTTTATTTTTACTAGACTCTGCTGAATCAACAAAATAACTATTAACTTCATGGTGCACTAATGAAACAATTTCTTTTTCTTCAATAAGCTATTTTTGAATATTTTATTTGTCGGGGTTTGATGCTCACCATAACTACCTTAAAAATCCCAAGAAAATAGTGGAAGTAGATGACATATATTTACATATATTTACAGGGTTTATTTACAAATATTTACAGGGTTCCTGCCACAAAGTTTAAAATCTTTACAAGACCAAAATTTTAAAAATTCCAAACCTATATTGTAAACAGTGATTAGCAATGCACTAAATATTATGGAAAAATTATAATGAAGATTCTGATGATACAATTAGTATATAAATTTAAAAGGATATTTTAAAATAATTTTAAAAAAATATAATTATGGGTATATAGAAATGAAAAAAAAATTATGAAATTGAAAAATAATGAAAAAGTACGTATTGTTCAAAACTGTTATTTTCGAAGAAACAGAATTGTAAATATTGGGTTTAATCAAATAAAGATGTACAGATCATATTATTTCATAACCAAATCATACAAGTCTGAAGTTGTTGAGGTACATGAATCATATTTTGATCTCAGGTGTGTGGCAACTTTTTCTGTAAATTGCAATTGGTTTAAGATTGATATCTCAAACAGTTTGTAATGAAATTATTCCATGTAATTCGACCTCTCTGGTCAATTCAGTAGAAATTGGAAAGTCACAATGGCTGCATGCTCCCATGTTTTCTCAGTAATGCATACACTATCCGAAAAGGGCAATTACTCCAACTGTAAAAAAGCAAGTCCATTGTTCTGGTTTCCAATTTTTAGTGTGCAGACGGTCAAAAATTATTAAACAATTTCTAATCTTCAATTTGTGGACAACCAAAAATTAAGAATGGTAAAAAAACTTGAATTTAAGTATTTTTCCAGACTGTTTTGACATTTTACCGATTTTCCAGAACTGGAAAGGTTAAAATCAAAATTCCAGATTTTTTCCCAGAATTCCAGACCTGCATGAGAATCATGTATTTAACAGCTAGAACTGAAACTTAAGTCCATTGTGTTCTTGAACTTTGAAAATCTTCAAATCTTGTCCTTATCCTAAAACTGCAACCTAAAAAAGGTTGTAGAAACAAAAACTAAAATGAATATATTTGGCTGTTAGTCTAACACTACTATTGTCTGGATTTTTTCCATAATACTGGCCGATGTTAATATTACACCCATGTGTACTTCTTCACATTCAGACACAAGCATTACTGCAGTTCTTTCAAGAAAATTAAATTAGTGCCAAGTGAGATACGATTTTTGTGAAATATACATTATAATCAGCAAGGGAAATACTGTCAGGCGAAAGCAAAACTTAGCCCGGCATCACTCCATAAACATTTAAAAATTAAAATAATAAAATGTAGATACATGAGAGGTATAGGAACCATAGCATAAATTATACGTTTAAAACATTCAACCAAGACGCTAATTACAAGACTGACCAGCCACTCCAAGACATTAGCAGGACGTTAGAGTTATACAAGACCTGACCACCCAGGGCTAGGGCACAGGAAACGGTTAGGGATCAAAAGGGTCACTTGTAGCTAGCTGATAGAGAAGGGGATAGATTCACACTGAGCTATAGGCCAGAATACAGGAAGCGGTCGGGGGATCAAAGGACCACTCTTAGCTAACAGTAGAGGGAAGGGTTAGTTTCAAAGAAATACCAGGAATACTGGAAAGCCTTTATATAAGTCGGGCCGAACCAATTCTCTTCACTTGCCCAAAACAACCCGAGTTTTAAAACACGCAGGGGCAGTCCCAGAGATTTCATCTGGTAACATTTTAGAAGTGAGAAAATTTCTAAGTCAGAAAGACTAATCCTTGAGTGTACTGCACTCCAACCAGATGACGTTGGGTTCATTCGGTTTCGGAACGTGAAAGGTATGTGTGGCTAATTTTAATCTTGTAAAACTTAGCAAAATGATAATAGGATGTTTGAGGATGATTTATGTATTCTAACTAAACCTTTCTTTCAGATTAGTGCCAATGTGCTCAGGGAAGTAGTAGCCCTGGCACCTAAATACTTTTATTCTGTAATTAGCAGTTACTTACACTGCCTTAATTACATTTCAGAACCAAACAGTAATCAGAGAAACAGTAATCAGAAGAAGAGAATCTATAAACAGTAATCAGAGGAAGAGAATCTACAAACAGTAACTAGAGAGAGAGTAGCTACAAAGAGTATCTACAAACAGAAGCTAGGACCAAATCCGGGTCAGAGAGCAGACGACAGACGTGTTCTGCCGGTTGTTGTTCACGCAGAGTGAAAAGGGACGGAGCCACTATTCAAGGGCCTGCCGTCGGGGAACGCTTGCGCTGCGCGACGGGGACTCAACGCTGTGTTGACCTTTGCCCCAGCTGTTGAGCTAAGTATAGAAACATAAACATTGAGCAGAAGTGCATAATAGTGTATTGGAACTGAAATACGGAAAAAGGAACGATTTGGGGAAAGGAAAACGGACACTAAAATCATTTCATTAAGAGGGGCTAGTATTTTCCCTGAATTAGTTATAGGACTTATATTTTGTAATTATTTTGGCCAACATTGTTAACTGTACTTCTTTTATTGTTATTTTCTTTATTCTATTTTCTTTTATTGTTATATAAAGTTATTGTTAAATTTTCATTAGTGTTGTGTCAAATTCATTGTCATTCTTGTCTAGTATGATTTTATAATTGTTATCGTCACGTCCGTCTAACGTCTGTCTTGAGTCTGTCTTTCGTCCTATCTGTCTGTCCGTCTTATCTGTGAGGAATCGTTTCCTCTGGGGGCTCATTACGAGTTACCGGAAGTGACGTCCTCAACTTGTTGTCCGTCCTAGATACCCGTATTTAGGGGGGTACCAACAAATACATCAATACATAATTTTAAAATCAATATACTGAAAACAATCTTTTAACCTATTTCAATTAGGAGGATAGAATAAGCTTAGTTTCCTGTAATAAAGGAAACATAAAGAAATGAAACAAATATTGATTTATCCAACCATTTCACTCACTTAGCTGCAAGCTGCAGTTTTACCTTTATGAGGCGAATAGAAGCAATCTGCTTTTATCAAGCCACCACTTCTGCCATCTGGTGTTCTCAAGGAAACAAAAAATGAAGGTTCAAGATCTCCTACATAGTCAGAAGACAAAGTAAGACTGTAAGTGTAATTGTTGTTTTCTATCCTCTTGGTAATCATATTGGTCTGAAATAAAATGATGATAAGTATGCATATGATAAGTATCTCTATTTTTCGAGCTAATGTCTTTTCAATAAATCATATTTCTATCATGATTCAAAATTAAGTACAATGTATAAGACAGACAAAGAGTTTTTCAACAGTTCTGATGTTGACAGAGTAATGTAAACTTATGACTATGAAATTTGTTTAATCAAACTCTTTTAAACTTGCACAAGTTGCAGAATAAGCAACAATTCATGATGAAATATGCTACTGAGAAAATTATTTACCAGTAACTTAGAGGGATATAGAAGACTGCCAGAACAAAAAGACCATGATTAGTAAGTCCATCATAAAGACCATGATAAGTAGGTCAATCTTCAGGTAAATGGAAGGCAGAACATAAAGACAGTGCTAAGTAGGTCAGTCTTCAGGAAAATGGAAAGCTGCTAGAATACAAAAACCATACTAAGTAGGTCAGTTTCAGGTAGATGGAAAGGTGATTAAATACAAAGACCATGCTAAGTAGGTCAGTCTTCAGGTAGACAGAAGACTGACAGAACATAAAGACCATAATGAGTAGGTCAATATTTAGGTAAATGGAAGGCTATATAAAGACTGTGCTAAGGTCAGTCTTCAGTAGCTGAAGGGCTAACAGAACATACTGTGATAAGTACGTCAGTCTTCAGGTAGATAAAAGTCTGATAGAACACAAAATCTGTGCTAACGAGGTAGATGCAGATATACAATGTTAACAATTTCAAATAAATTGATTTTTGAAAAGCATCCCCAAAATAAAACCAGCATATGTCTATTTTACTGCTCCAATCTTATAAAATTCAAAGATTTTCACTTTATTGTCAAGTACTGCCTACTATATTTAGTAAAACAAACAAAATAATTTAATGTGATCTCAAACAAAGGTCCTATAAATAGGGCACAAAATGTACACAAAGCACATATAATACATACAATTTTACTTGTGATTACATCAGTAAAGGATCAAAAAAGAATGCAAAAATACATCATTCTGAACTGTGATTCACATTTAGGCCAAAGAGGAATTTTGATGAACTCGATTTTTATTTTATTTTTGTTTGCTTTTCTCAATATGCTCTTAATAGGAATCACCCATTAATGTACTATCTACAATAATTTATGGCTGTGCTAAGTCTTCTTAAAATCATAACCGTAAGTTTTACAGGAAATGATGAAAAAGTGCAGTGCACTCAAAATGATACTTGCCACCGTTGGTGCAAGTAAGCCCTTAAGTCCTAACACTCACTTTTAAAAAACTATTAATATGTTATTGGTTCTCTGTTAAATATTGGACCCCATTAACATAAATATAACACTAAATATAGTATTTAAGTTTTTCATCAGTTGGGCAAATTATTTAAATCCTCAAGATTTTGTTATTTTTAGGGGTTTTGCAAGTCAGTCCAAAATGTATAAAGAAGAACGAAAATTGTTGAAAGCTTTTGCGCAAATTTACTGCAACCAAAACTTTGTTGCAACTCACTCTGCAGTTGAAGTTGTTACTTGAGTCATCAAAGCTCTGTGCATAGCAGTAATGGATGTTGTATGAGAAATCACTGGCTGCTGTTGTGTTATGTTTGTGCCACTTCACAGTGTACTGTGTACTGTTAAAACTTCTCTCCACAATGACATGTGTTGGTGTACCTGGAACTGAAACATTTTAAGCATACACTGTGTGCACTGCAATGCTGCAAAGAAAGTCAGCAACTGCTGCTAATTCCCCATTCCTCTGTGAGTAAACATTTAAAGTACTACTGCTGCTAATTCCCCATTCCGTTGTGAGTAAACATTTAAAGTACTACTGCTGCTAATTCCCCATTCCGTTGTGAGTAAACATTTAAAATACTACTGTTACTTCCTCATTCCTTTGTGAGTAAACATTTAAAATATAACTACTAATAATTTCCCACTCCTTTGGGAGTAAACATTTAAGTAAAACTGCATTGCATGCCATGATTTTATGCTAAGTCAAAAACCTGCCATGATCTACTGCTAAGTCAAAAACCTGCCATAATTTATTGCTAGGTCAAAAACCTGCCATGATTTATTGCTAGGTCAAAAACATGACATGATTTATTGCAAGGTCAAAAACCTGACATGATTTATTGATGGGCCCAGAACCTGACATGATTTACAGATTTCTATTTGTGGAAGGCTAGCTTACAGTGTACATCTATACAGCTTTGTTTCACATCCACAGCTGTAGCGGCAAATTTGGTCAGCGATCACTTGCTTTTTCAGGGCTAATGTGTAGTGCTGTGTTTGAGTACATGCATTTATTTTTGTGTATTTATTTAGTTATTTATTAACTGTAGTTGATGTTTATTTATTTTGATAGGAAATAGTTTTTCTATTTATATATTTTTGTATGCTAGTTTGTATTACTTTTTTTTGTATATTTTGGGATTTATCCATGTAAGAATTTTTTTTTTTACATGACACACAAGCAAAGTTATTTATTTTATTTTGAAGCTTCTCTTATAAATTATACATTAGGAAAGAGTTGCATTTAAAGAGCAATTAATATAGTTTATTTAGATGCTCTAAGCATAAGCATTATATAACTCTAAATAGATTAGAAGTAAATTATATATAAACAAAAGTAGGACAGCACAGTTCAAATCATTAGCGAGTGTTTTAATATATGCAGTCATTTGCCTCCAATAGTGGCTTACTTGGACAGCTGCATATTCAAGATATAGATGGACTAGATAGGTGTAAGTGTAAACATTTTATATGTGTGCAGAGAGTGAAGAGAAGAGAAGTGAATGAGTATGGTGGTGTGCTGTATTGAATAAAGGCTTCATATAAGCTGTAAATATGGTGTTAATATCTCTTGTGGTGGTTGTCATCAAGCATGTGTCCATCATCGTCATTTTTCTTCTTGCATCCTATGGTGACTCACTACACTACACTACATTACACTACACTACACTACACTACACTACATTACACTGCAGTGAACTACACTACATTACACTGCACTCACTGCACTACACTACACTACACTACATTACACTGCACTACATTACCCTACAGTACATTACACTACACCCCAAACCTCTTGCTGTGATTTTTCTTGACCAAAGACCAGTATTGTTTCTCGACCAAAGACCAGTTCTTTATTTAATGTTGATCTACAGATTTTTATGTCATATTGGTGAGTCAAAATATTTTGTCATGATTTATTCCTGGACCAAAATCCTGAAATGAAGTATTTCTGTTCAGTGCCTAGAATATGGTGAAGTCTATCTCTCTGGTGAGTATCTAGAACAAGATGGAATCTATCCCTCTGATTAGTGTCTAAAGCATGATGGAATCTATCTATCAGATTTGTCTAGAAAATGTTGGAATCTATCTGTCAGATTAGTCTGGAAAATGATAGAATTTATCTCTCTGACTTTTCAGAACCTGATATAATCTGTCTCTAAGGTGAGTGTCTTGAACATGAAGATAATCTCTGGTGAGAGTTTAGAATAGAATGGTAGTCTGTCTCTTTAGTGAGTAACACATGATGTAATCTATCTCTGTAAGATGCTTTGTGACACATACATAACAAGTGTACAACTTACATAAATCATCTATGGATGTGTGTGTGAGAATGCATGTAATCATGGTGACTTTGTGCAGCTTCCCTGATAATATATCAGCGAGCATATTATCACTGGTGGCATGTAAACACAATGTTAATTGATGATGATAAACACAATGTTAATTGATGATGACAAACACAATGTTAATTGATGATGACAAACACAATGTTAATTGATGATGATAAACACAATGTTAATTGATGATGACAAACACAATGTTAATTGATGATGACAAACACAATGTTAATTGATGATGACAAACACAATGTTAATTGACTGATGATAAACACAATGTTAACTGATGATGATAAACACAATGTTAATTGATGATGATAAACACAATGTTAATTGATGATAAACACAATGTTAATTGATAATGACAAACACAATGTTAATTGATGATGATAAACACAATCTTAATTGATCACTGAGCATATATATTATCACTAGTGGCATGTTAACACAATATTACCTGATGATATGTCAGTAAACATATTATGTATGGCGGCATGTTAACACATTTTAATCTTACCTGATGATGTATCAGTGAGCAGTGAGCATGATGCTATGGGTGACATGCCTGTACTGACATTTGCCTGCAATTGTAAACTGTAACTAGCATTTGGCTCAAGACCCATAATGAGAAATGTATTATCCTGTTCCCCTGCAATCTGAGAGAAGTCATCTTTATTGTGGCAGTTTGAATTTTCATGTAAATCATGACTTTTCATGCGGGTTCCATTAAGAATGTACTTCATTATGTTGCCTCCCCTCAGTGGTTCAGGTATCTCCTATAAGAATAATAAAAGATTCTTAAAATATCAGTGACACAAAGATATCAGCATTACAAAAATTAAAATAATACATGTGAACAAAGATATAAATGTCAACAAATATAAATAGCTACCTGTGAGAACAAATTTTTTTTAAAAAGGGGGTGGGGGACTGGAAACATAAAAATGTAGCCAGTAAATGAGTAAGTTCTTATAACATGGGTTATGATGGTCAAATTCAGCCCGTAGCATGAAACCCACCTACTGGGAGAGGATAAAAGCTTAAAGAGGCAGTGATGGGAAAGAACTTTCATTCAAACAATAATACATAAGCAGGCAAATGGATGAAAAAACTAATTTATTAGCATATATAAATACATATATATATATATAAAACCAAATTTATTTATTTAAATTTATAAAATCCAAATCATCTCAAAATTTAAATTAAATACTAAAATTCATGGAATACATCTCATTAATAATCAGTTTTAGCAGTGTCCAACTCAGCACTTTTTAAGTGCATCAGTGGGGCAACATCCTTAAACTACAATCATTTAAATGAACAAATCATTGTTACTGAAACTAGTTACTGGTTGGCAAGTGTTGATTTTATAAACAAATGAAATAATTTTACCTTTTTAAAGGTAAATTTTTAATCCTTAGAGGATTAAAAATTAATCCTCTAAGGTTTCATAATTGAAACTGTTTTTTTAATCACAAATTGAAATAACTACAGTTTATGAAAAGTGAGAAAGAAAGACCTACACATTACTACCATATATCACTAACAAAAGGTGAGTGCTTGAAATCAAAGATCTCATGATCACTAAACTGATGACAGTGAAGTAAATTTTAAAAAAAAAGAATGAAAGATCTCATTAATATTACTGACAAAAAGGGAGAGCTATAAATTTGGAGAATTAAAGATCTCACAAACACCACTAGAAAAATGTGAGTGCTGTTAATTTAAAAATGAATTAAAGAACTCATTAATATCACTAACAAAGAGGGAGTGCTTTAAGCAAAATTAAAAATTAAAGATCTTGCAATATCACTAAAATACACAGATGAATGTTTTAAGTGAAATGAAAATTAAATATCTCTTCAATATCACTAACACAACATGTTTATCTCTAACACAATGTGTGTTGTAAAGAGAAAGAGAGAATGAAACATCTCATGAATGTCACCATGTGAGTGCAACAAGGCAAAGAAAATGTCAATTACACAAATATGAGTGCTACCAGTGAAAGAAAGAATGAAAGATCTCATTAATATCACCAACAAATATGAGTGCTAAAAGACAAAGATCTCCGTTATGTCACTAACAGAATTGTAAATGCTATCAAAATTCAAATACAGAAAATGTCCCTGAATATAAATCAATCAAAATATTAAAACATTAAATGTTATCTATGAAGTATTTCTATAGCAAAGCAGAGCTAGACATAGAATTTCCAGATCCAGAGCTAGACATAGAATTTCCAGATCCAGAGTTGCAAGATGAAAAGCTCTGGAAAGAAACTAACACAACCAACAACAAACACCACCATTGTTTTGTTAAATATAAATTTGTATGATTCTCTCCCCTTGACAACAACTATTGAGATATTTCATAATGAAGTCATTAAGTATTCTACATAATGCAATTCCCTTTATTCTATCTATCTATCTATCTATATATATATAAAATATTAAGACTGGGTTTATATTTAATTTCACAAGTTTCTCACATATTGTATACTAAAGAATGCATAATCATCTACGTACTTTTTCTGGATTTATATATATTTCTTAAAATATAGTTTACGTTATTGGCAATATAATTATTATATTATCTAGTTTTACTAAAATACTATTAAAGAAAATTACAATGAACAACAATTATATATTAATTATTATTACAAAAACAAGATAGTCATCAAAAACTATTTGATTGTTTCTATATAAATGATGCATGCAAAGAAGATGAAATTACCAAGAAGTAAATGGCACAAATCATACATTTGTCGTCCAAGTAACATAAGTAAGGACCAAATTTTGGACCCACCCAAGGCACTGAAACAAAATGCACAAAGAAAAAAGAAATGTTTTCTGTGAAAGAGACTAGATGCAGGTGTACATTTTGTTGATAGTGATTTCATTGACACAATGATGTTACCTGTAAATGACATTGTGTGTTTTACTGGTGACTTTACAGACTTTATTTTTGTAGGGTTGTTGTTGCTACTGGACATCACAACAAGTTGTATGTAATAATTTGTTGATGAATATTTAAGTCAAGACACTGTTTAAGCAATCTTTGACTGTGCATGTTTGCTTTTCCTAGTAAAAATCAAATATGAAAATAAATACTTGTTTGGAAGTAACACTATATCTTCTCTATATTCTAAAATGTTAGCATTAAAATACAGAAGACAGGCATTTTAGAATTTGATGTTGTAGTTAGCAATTGAAACATTTATTTATAACATGATATAAGATGGATGGGCTGAGATATATAATGATGATGATGATATGATAACCCAGGATCTCAAATTTGAAATACGACTGTGGAATGTAAAAGCAGTGATATCTGAAATGAAAGTAGCCTTGGGGAACATAAAATCTGAGATGAAAGGTGTTCTCTGAATAAACTACCTGGAAACCACAGACTTGTTTCATTACTAAACACAGCACTCCTCAGAAGTGCCACATTCTCCAGAAAAACTTGGATTTTCAAGAATCATGGTAAGATTCCACGACCTTGGTTCACAACTGACAGTTATCAGAAGTCATGAAAAGGATGAATAATAATAATAATCTTTAATTCACCAGCAACTCAACATTTGCTAGAATAGTACTAATATAATCATACAGTAACATATGCTACAAAATAAAAATATAACATATACAATAACACAAACAGTAACATAACATTATAATATAATAAATATGTACAGTACCAAATAAGCATGTAATAAGGTGTGTTTACAGATGAATCAAAAAACACACTTGTAAGTGGAAAGATAAGGATAAAAAATTGGTAAAGAAAAATGTTTTCTATGAGCTTTTGTTTTAAAAAGTTATTTTGGTGTGGCTGTAGAGTTTACCTACAGCCACACTAAAATATCTTTTTTTTTTAAATAAAGATCTAAAATAAACATTTTGGTGTGGCTATATTTCAATTTGAAAGACAGCTTTTTACCCCCCATGTGAGAGATCCCTGATATGAGAACAAATGTTGACCTTATATTCTGGTTGTTGTGAAGGGCATGCTAAGGATGTGACTCAAAAGAAGAGTACAAATGTTGAGATGGAATGTACACAAGGTGAATTCAGACCAGTAGGCTGAGGTCAGTCAAACACATCAGTTAGCAGACTTTATATTTGAGTCTGTAGAGAACAGACAGATGAGGAGACCATATACTTGGATCTGAAGTGAACAGACAGATAAGGAGACATTATTCTTGGATCTGTAGTAAACAGACAGATGAGACCTTATTTTTGGATCTGTAGTGAACAGGCAGATGAGGAGACCTTATTCTAGGATCTGTAGTGAACAGGCAGATGAGGAGATCTTATGCTTGGATCTGTAGTGAACAGGCAGCCAATACTGTGAGTGGAGAAGTATAGAGTAAGAGTTCTATGGGCTCTTACAGTGATACAAGCAGCTGAACTTTGAACTTTATGACATTCCTGCAGCGGATAACATAATCAGCTAAATATAAAAGCTGAAGTAATCAAATCTTGGCAGCAATAACAAGAGTTTATGTGGCTTAAAATGAGAGAAGGTTATGAATAAATTTATTAAAACATTTTCTATGCAAGCTCAGCATCCTGCACAAATATGACTGCATACTTTCTTAGTAGTATGCCAGTGAAAACACTACAATATACTAGAAGGAGAATAATGAATTTATGGTAAAAAAGAAGAGAAAACAGTAATATCAAATATAAAAGTTTGTGTTAAACAGAAAGAAAATAATGGATCTGTGGAAAGTAGAAAGAAAATAATGAGTTTGTGGTATTTGAACCATCTTCTCGATTTCTGAACAATCAAATTATAAAGAGCGTACTGTAAAGATTTCTAAGCTGGATGTGAAAAAAATCGTTCAATTAAGCTACTGTTAATTTGTACCAACCATCTTCAGTGGTATATGTTTCTGAAGTACTAAGACCAAGTTCAGGCCCAATGTAATGTCCTTTAGCTTGCAGAGTGATGTTGACTCGAGTGTTAGGTGGCAGTCCTGTCACATTTAATGAGGTCACTTTTGAGTTAATCCCTGTCCAGTTACTCCCCTATAGATGACAAAAGAATAAAGAAAATGTTTTGCTTATGTGTGTTCAGTTCTTATGAGGTGTATAGACTAACAAATGAAAATTGATCTTTTCTTTGGTTGAAGGTTTAATCAAAATTTCATGTCACATAAGTTTGTTGCTCTATTGAGTTCTTTACTTCTAACATTCTGACACTTTCACTTAAAACCAAATTATGTATATTCATTATTTTCTTAAAAGTTTAAGTATAATAGATGCTCAGAAATTACATCAATGATCTAATCTTTGTTATCTTAGACAATTTGTGTGTTGCAAGAGGTTCTGATCTTGCCCCTACCCAATGTCATAAGTAGTCAGTCATCCAGTAACCCACCAACTGTACAAATCAAGCTGTCCAAATGAAACTGCTTTCACCTCCCACAGTTATAAGAAATATGTTTCTGATGCTACATCCTGGATAATGAGATGATTATTGTACAAATTAAGCTGTCCAAATGAAACTGCTTTCACCTCCCACAGTTATATGAAATATGTTTCTGATGCTACATCCTGGATAATGAGAAAAACACTGTACAAATCAAGCTGTCCAAATGAAACTGCTTTCACCTCCCACAATTATATGAAATATTTTTCTGATGCTACATCCTGGATAATGAACAATAAATTACAAATGAATGATGATCTATTCCTCCCACATGAATTTCTAAATCCTTACCTCTGCCAGAGTCAAAGAACATTGATGCTCCAATTAAACTTAGTATCAAAGACCACAACCAATTTATCAGCCACCAATGTTATGACAACCAACTGCAACAACTTCATTGTGCAAACATTAAAAAACACTTCAATATTGTCACTTGAGACAGTAGCAATTTATTTCTAGTAGACCCAGAGAGAAAAGTTTATCATCCAACAATGTCATTGTAACTCACTACAAATCTTGTACTTAGCACAGATATGTGTTAATACACTGCACTTTAAGTCCATACTTATAAAGACCCTTGAAATTACTTGTAGATTAAAGTTATGATAATCAGCAACAATTGCTTAAGGTGATAAAGTACAAAAAAAAAACGGTTGGATTAGATAAATATTTACAAAATGAAAGTGTTACAGTTTACCTTGCTAAATGAATAATTTCTGATTGCTTCTTTGTCACTGATGAAGTTCCTCCTAAAAAACTCATTGTTTTTTGATTTTAGCAGGTATTTGACAGTGTATTTGATTTTCAAATGGAGATAAATATGTCCGACAGATGGAATATGTACTCTCAAATACAACCATGTTGTACCACGTTGTATCTGTTCTAATACTTCAACTCTTGGCTTGACTGCAACAGTAACAAAAGAAATGAAAATGAAGAAATTACACTGCTTTGTAATTTGACTCTGGCATGTAAACAAAATGTTTAATCAACATTTAAAATAGTTTTTCTTATATAGAGCACTATTTTTTTTTTTATTTATTTACTTTTTTTGGGGGTGGGGGGCATTGCATCAAGTCTCTGAATCCATTCATCAAGAGTCAATTATTTATGCCTAGTAAACTTTTATTATATTACTGTCTCTTTATTACCTTTCACAAAAGTTAAGTTTACACGAGTGTCTTGTAAATCAGAAACTTGTGTTTTATCTCTTTATACATGAGCTAAAAAGTTCCTTTCAGCAATTATTTTTTATTTTCCTTTTATACATAACTATTTGTTTGTTTATAAAAATGCATGTGTCTGTATGATGTGTTTATGTGGATGTGTGCATGTATGTGAGTGTGTGTGTGTGTGTGTGTGTGTGTGTGTGTGTGTGTGTGTGTGTGTGTGTGTGTGTATGTACATTTGAAGGGGGAGGGGAATTAAAAAGCAAAAATGTAATAAGTCTTAGCTCCCAGATGCATGCTGCAGTTTATTCATGGGAGATAGTGAGATGTGGAAGTCAGACAGGATAAAGTGTATTTATGAGAGTCAGGCAAAATGTAGTGTATTTATGGGAGTCAGACAGGGTACAGTTTATTTATGGGAGTCAGGCAGGATACAGTGTATTTATGGGGGTCAAACAGGATAAGTGTATTTATGGGAGTCAGGCAAAATGTAGTGTATTTATGGGAGTCAGACAGGATACAGTGTATTTATGGGAGTCAGGCAGGATACAGTGTATTTATGGAAGTCAGGCAAGATACAGTGTATTTAAGGGAGTCTGGCAGGATACAGTGTATTTATGGGAGTCTGGCAGGATACAGTGTAATTATGGGAGTCAGGCAGGATACGGTGTATTTATGGGAGTCAGGAAGTGACACCAATGCCACTCTAGATATTGGCTATGATGATGATTATTATTTAATCATCCTTAACTAATTATAAAGTGAAGAGAATCTTAATTTATGTTATTAATAATTCTCCAGAAGACACCACTCATCTCTATCACTTGGTGGATATGTGGGCAATGTAAACATTTCCTCTCTTCCACAGCATTAAAGACAAACATTTACCATCACACAATATTTCCATAGCTGGAAAACTTCTTATCAAAGGAAAAAGATAAATCTATCTTTTAATCTATATTTAGCAAGCCCCAATCCATCCACTATCTCTCCAACATATGGTCATCAATATGTGTAAGAAAGTCAATATTAACAATAAATGTATTAAATCACCAATTAAATATACAGCATGAATATAATCACTAGAGCATTGACATTTACATCACTTCACAATAACATTCAATTAACACATACAGTTGTTCAGTTTATCCCAGCCTAGACATCAGCAGTCAATTAACATAAATATATAATCAAGTTCATGGATGTTATTCATCACAGAAACGAGAGTGGAGTTTTAGAGAAATAATTAAAGTCAATGTACATAACCTTTTCAATGATGGCGGCTGTCACAGGCATATGTTTACAAACACACAGTTTGCAACAAATCACTGTCTTTCTTATTTAGATGACAGTCCAATGTATCCCTTCTAGGCACGTTACACAACTGTTCCAGAATACCCCTGGAGAATCATCCAGAATATCACAAGGAGGAATGTTCTCAAATTTTCGTGTATGAAATTAAGCACACTATGAAGAATGTTCAAAATAATCTTTGTGGATTCTTGAGACCAAACACAGGCCACAAAATTCCACCATATTGGCTCTTGAAAGGAATTCACATGAATCAACATACAGCAAATGCTTACTGATAAGTCTAATGGTAACGCTTGATTCTCACATCAATGTGATCAAGTAGAGTACAGTAGTCACTGTTGCCTGAAGTGAAAAGAAAGGCTTGCTCTTCTCTGCAAAAGTCAAATTAAGGCAGTGATAAATTTCAGGCACATTTCATCTCTAAAACTCTTTTCTCTCTTACAAACATTCTCATAAATCCTGCAACAATTTCTTAGCCTGATATACACACAGCAAAAGAAATATAACATTGATCAAAATTCACAAGTATAAAGTACAACATAATCAAATTAGTGAACAAAGAAATAATGGTTCAGTACATAAGCATTTTTAGTTAAAATCATAGATCAATAGCAAACATATATATCAGTCAGTTAACTTACCATAATCTAACAATCGCTTTTATGACCAGACTCAAGTTTTGTCAAATTCAAAGTGATTAGAAAATATAGACTTTCTTCAACAAAATAGCTTTCAGTCCAGCCCCATTGGATGAAATTGTTATGAACAAGTGTGAGACTATTAGTCAGAAAAACTACTCACCCAGCTGGATTGCATCAGGAAAATTTCTAGCATATTATCTACCTGAGGATGTAGATTTTTATGTGAGTCATGCAGGATGTAATTTTTGATTATCACTCAAAAAATTATTGTGTTTATATTCATTTTGTACTTGCTTTTTCACTCCCTGAGTCTTTAGAAATTCTCATCCAATATTGTTTTTTCCCTGCATATAATTGTAATACAATATAATTTTCCACTCAGTTATGATGTCTCTGTTAGGCAGCTCTGGTACTATTTCATTATTATATATATAATTTGATCTAAGACAGTTATATCACCCAGTGGATTGTAAAACTTTAAAGTAAACACTGTTTTGGGATTTAAAATGGAATGAGTGGTTAATGTATCTTGAGAAAAAAAGGAAACATTCTGCTTCTTATTTATCCAACATTTTTTATTTTTGCATTTAAACATACTTTTTCTTGCTATATTAGTAATTGCACTAACTAGTAATCACATTTATTGAGAACAGTAAGTACTGGGCTTTATGAAAACAAACTTTGGCTGACAAAACATCTTATCATAAAATGAAAGACTTACTGAAATCAGAAATATTAAATGCTTTTTCCACCAAGTTTGACCTGCCATACGTATTGACAGCTCTGACACTGAAATTAATTGGTTTGTTAATATAAGTAGACTCGGTAATTCTACTTGAATGGATGTCAATGACACATGCAACAAAAAGGTCACCAACAGAATGCTGATTGTAAGCAGGTTTTACATTTTGACAAGAAGAGTTCCTTTTTCTGAAAATAAAATTACAAATTATGAATAAATGAGGGCTTTAAGTTGTGACTTCAATGAAATAGGAATGTAAATATGTAAACATATATACTCAACAACTTGTCTATTCATTTACAATCACAAATGGCAAGAGAATATCATTATACAAGGTTCAAGAGCATTTCCTAATAAGTCAACATGATCTAAGAGGAGATGCTTACTTCCACCCATACTCTAAACATTTTTTTGAACAATAAACTTATGCATCCAACAACATCACTAAAGCGAGTATTCACCTCAAGTTGTAAAACAAAACTACATCTTTACCATCAAGAATGAGTTTAATATTTAATTTAAACACAAATAGCACAAAACTATATACATTTACCTCCATCAGTAATGTGAACTTTTAACATAAATATATAATACAGCCTACAGGCATTTACTTCAACAATTAACTTTAATACACAAAACACAGAGCTATATGTGTTTACCTCCATCTGTTACTTGAACATAAACTGTTATATAGATATAGCATTTACCAATATGTTTTATACCTTAATTAACAAAATGAATATACAAACTGTCTATATAAAACAATGAAAATTAATATTCTGAGTAACTTGAACATATACTGATATAGCCCCACACCTGTCTTGTTCACCATAAGTAAAAACTTGAACATAAAACTTGATTATGTAACAAATTTAGATATTAATTCTTTACTCTTTTTAACATTTGTGTGTGTGTGTGCGTGCGTGTTTGTGTGTGTGTGTGTGTGTGTGTGTGTGTGTGTGTGTGTGTGTGTGTGTGTGTGTGTGTGTGTGTGTGTGTGTGTAAAGTTGTGGGGAGAAAGAGAGGTGCAATGTGCACAGAAGTAGAGAGAAGCAGTGATGTGTTGAAATGTATGAAGATGTGTTGAAATGTATTGTCATAATAATCTGGCAGTGGACTCACTAGAATTATTTTTTTTATTGGCTTTGGTTGCGTGTGGATTTTGCCCTCTGTTTTGTTTTGATATTCTGGCCATGGGAGGCCACTACAATAATTACACATTAGTGTCATGCCAGTCATGGTATGTCTGAATTCTTTCTAAACGCATATTTCTAGAATATAATTAACATGCCTTTCATACATCCTTTGTATTTACTGATAATTTGAAAGTTAAGTTGTAACTTTTATTAATAAGACTGTTTTATTAAATATGTATTTACTGTTAATTTGAAAGTTGTAACTTTTATTAATAGACTGTTTTATTAAATATGTATTTACTGATAATTTGAAAGTTAAGTTGTAACTTTGATCAATAATACTGTTTTATTAAATATGTATTTACTGATAATTTGGAAATTAAGTTGTAGCTTTTATTAATAAAACTGTTTTATTAAATATGTACATAGTCTAATGCTAAGGTTTATATTATTAGTTTCTTGACATTAGTGTGTGTACAGTTTTCACCCCCAACTCCGTTTTACCGTTTTACGCTTTTGAGCAAAAGTAGTTAATAAAAAGAATTATGTTATTTTGAAATTCTTGTTTTAGAATTTTTTGAGTTTTATGTAAAAATTCAGCAATTCAGCCTGAAATACTTTTACTAAATGCATTATTTGTAATTACATGTACAAAGTGTTTGAGAATTTAGCATGTTTATACAAATGGAATAGTTGAACTTAAAGTGCATTCAAGGTAATTAATTTTTCATTTACTGCCTGAGGGGTAGGAAAGTCAAGAAACCTCATAAACTTATTAAGTGGCAACCTACAATGGGAAAAGAGGTTACACCCTCTGGGTTCATGAGACAGGGCTGGAGGTTTAATTGTATGAAGACACAAGAAGACTCAGAGATGCCGAGGTGATGGTTTTTATCAACATTTAATTAGTGTTTGACAGCACTTGCTAGGAGCATGGCAATTATTTAGAAAACAAATGTTTTAGTTGATACAAAGCTTTTTATCCAATTGAACAGCAATTTTATTTTAGCCCACCAGGGAGCACTAGGGATTGTAGTAAATATAAGCTTATGTTTTTGCCCAGAAAAAGAGAGAGAAGAAAGGAGAGAGAGACAGAAAACAGGAGAGACTTTGAGATTCATGCATGTTGGTGGCCTCCTGCAAGCTTAGTAAATTTTTTTCTCTGTTTTCTTTGAACATCAAATTGAAGATTTTGTTAAGGATTTGAAGCAGGAATAAAAAATGCAGTTTTAATTACTACTCAAGTAACACTGTAGACAGTATGAGACTTAATACTGAAAGACCAGGAGACCAGAATTATTTCTCAGTGGTGTTATGTGGGTAGCATCACTTCTTCATTTATGTCGCCATGTTAAATAGCTGTATAGTTGTGATGGCAAAGCAGGTGGGTATCTTAATGCAGTGAAATTATCTGGTAAAATATTGTCCCACTCTATGGGCAAAATTCATTAATCATTTAATGATCCATTACAGTGCATCAGCAAAAATGTTGGACAGGACATTTGGTCTGTGGACAGCCAGAGGCCTTGAACCAGACCTATTCCAGGGTGGACTGATTACATCCATGCAGATATTGACGGAAGGTAATACCAAGCCATGACAACACTCCAGTGATGGTAAAGTGTGACATCAACTTGTCATTGATTTAGCCATGGTCTGAGAACCACTCAACATGCTCGACTTAACCTACACACAGGGGCATCTGGATCCAACCTACAGATAGGCAGTCAATCTGATAAGTTGATTTGGATCAAGCAGAGAGCTGATCATTCAATGCCAGAAGTGTGCTAGGAGGGAGAGAGACAAGAGACAAAAGTGACTACATTCGAACTGCAATCCTCCTTCAGTTGTTTCTCCATTTCTCTTGCATGGTCGATTGTGTCATCTTTTCATTGGACACACCCAACTTGATTTTTGAAGGGTATAAAAATAAAACACTGAATAATCAAAGATTTAATCTATCATAACAAACCTCAGTGCACATAAGATTAATTATAAGTAGGGCTAAGTAGGACATAGGATTTGAACATAAGATTTAAACCATTATCTATTTTTATTGAATTGTGGAGGAGCACAATAGTTCCATGACTCTGTAGTGACATATTTTAGAAATAATTGTGTATTTTTGCTGTAGCTGTTTTTATAACAGAAATTGCCGCACTTTGAATGCTCTTAATTTGTTGCTATTTACTTATTTCTTTACTTTTTCTTAATTTTCATCACTCATCATTTAGAAAATTACTTCTTTATTCCCAGAGTGTGTTTCATGACAGAATGGTTTGTGAAACAAGTGATTACATTTTTCTTGTATCCACCGCATGAAAGAGAATCTGTAGGACAATAAAGTTCAATACTATTCATCAAAAGATATTAACTTGTCTACTCTTGTATTGAAAGGAGACATGATGTGGAAAATAGCTGTATGCTACAGCAATGTTTCCCCACTATTCACTGTCCTTGTTCAAACAAATGTCTTCCTTTTGTGGTATGACAATTTGGTGACCCTTGCTGGTGACAGGTATGAAGATGTGTTGAAATGGAAGAAGTGTTGAAACATATGAAGATGTTTTGAAATGTATAGTACTACTTAATGTATTATTACCAGTAGGATGAGATGTGTTGAAATGTATAGTACTACTTAATGTATTATTACCAATAGGATGAGATTTGTTGAAATGTATATTACTACTTAATGTATTATTACCAATAGGATAAGATGTTGAAAATGAAGCCAAAACAAATGGTTACATTTAAATTATAAACAGAATGATGGTGTAAGCTTGAAATGTTCATAATGAAAAACTGGTGGACATTCTTATATTTTTTGGTAAGCTTCCAATCAAGTGCACAAAATAGCCGTAATATTTAGTTGGTTTTATGGTGTAAGCTCAACCCCCCCCCCATCAGACTTTAACTCCTTTATATTTAAATATGGCTATCCTAAAACTTACCATACATCTTAGAGGACAGAACATCTGTGAGGACAGAACATCTTTGAAGACAGAACATCCTTGAGGACAATATCTCTCTTTAGACCCAGAATTCAAGACAAGTGAGAGAAATTGCCAAATGACAAGTCAATTTATTTATTGTGACAACTTTAAGTTCAAGAAAGTTCAGGTTGTTGGAAACAAGTGGACAGCAAAGATTATGCAGAGAAACATGAAGGAAAAGAAGAATGGCATTTATTATAAGTTTTTGTTATTTACTGGTAACATCTTAGTTTTACTGTAAATATTGCACTTAGAGATATTATCTTATATGAGCCTCATTTTCAATTCCAAGAATATTTTTAATATCTTACCCCCATATATAATTAACATTCCACTCTGTGTATGGGTCATTCAAATCATCACCAGTCTTGATACGATTTAAATTCAAACTTATAAATGCTCCTGGCTGGTATATCAGAGTCAAATTAGTTGGAGAAACTGGTGGATCTGAAAATAAGGAAATGTTTACACTCATTATCAATTTTCTTTTATATAAAAATACATTTTTTCAATCAATAAAAATAGCTTGAAGATTTGAAACAATAAATGCATAATGATGACATATAATATTCATTTTCAATTAATGTCTTATTCTGTTTGATATTTAAATATAACAAATCAACACATATACACATGTCTGATCATGTATATACACTGGATATTGCTAATAGTGTGCACTATGTTGGTATGTGTAGAATTATAGTAAACAATCTCTTTATTTACCTCTTGTGTGTGTGTGTGTGTGTGTGTGTATTTTGTTGAATGTGTACTAAGTGTGTGTTTACGTCTTTCACATATAATTGTTGACACTAATGAATATACTCAGTTTGGGCTTACGTCCAACAAACATTTTCCTGTGTCGAAGCCATCCATGAACGGTGTCATTGCAAATATAGAATCCACTGAAGTTTATGTTCAGATTGTGTAACTCCATTACCAAATGGCACTTGGTTTTGTTCAGTACAACCATGCTGTTCACAATCCAGTCAGCAGGTGGTCTGATAGTAAGGTTGGTTGCATTCACACTCTCACAGTGATTTGTTAAGTATCTGATCCAAGCAATCATTAATTGAAATAATTTGTAATAAGATGATAAATAGATTTAAGACAGGCAAAAAATTGTTTTTCAATCAAGAATAAAAAACTTATACCAGCAATCAGATTCACACATTTTATAATGAGAACTTGCTCTCTTAATATAAAAGTACTCTCTAGAATCACAAAAGCAAAAATATCTTCAAACATAAACACAAACCAAGAAATGTTATCAAAATGATGACACACAGAACATCATGGTTAGTGAATGCAATGCACTTTCACTTATTGATGACATTTAGAGTGTCATTTCCTATTTTAAGCTGAGACTATTAAATTTTTAAAATTAATTTTAATGTAATTTAATGCATTTTTAAAACATTATTTTACTAACAAATAAGAATGTTAAAATTATACTAAAAAAATGTGAACTAAATTGCAAAAATGATTATTAAGTAAAATTAATAATGAACATTGTAAACGAGTTTACACAAGGATTAGTAACTTTGAAAGGTTTGATTAACTCATCCAAAATACTGGACTTCGTGATTAACTCATACAAAATACTGGACTTTGTGTGTGATGATAATTCTATTCTAGACTTATGAGTACAAAAGCTGAAAATGTTTACCTGCATTCAAGACTGACATTGCAGCCGACATGGAATATCCAATCAATACTTTGAATTGGTTTGCTTTTCATATTTTTTCTGGCAGGACATGGTTCAAGGACATTTAATTCCACTGGAAAAAAACTCAGTATTTTAATAGTGGGATTTTAAAAGACCAACTCATACACAACACACACACTTGAGTTATTTTGTAGTTTCTTTATTAAAAACTCACAAAACTAATAATTTTCCTCTATTTTTGAGACATGAGTGAATAAACAAAAGGCTGGGATTAATATAGTGTAATGCTTTAAAATAAATTTTTCCAATACTTAAAATATTATTTTATAAAAATGTTTTTTTCCACTACTGTTAGACTTTATTTTACAAAGGTAATTGTATTGATTTCCAAAGACTCGAATCAAACCAGTATATAAATGTGTTTATTATAACTGTAGTTATGCTGGGTATTTTCACACAGTATATAAATGTGGTTATTATAACTGTAGTTATGCTGGGCATTTTCACACAGTATATAAATGTGTTTATTATAACTGTAGTTATGCTGGGTATTTTCACACAGTATATAAATGTGTTTATTATAACTGTAGTTATGCTGGGTATTTTCACACAGTATATAAATGTGTTTATTATAACTGTAGGTATTTTCACACAGTTAACACTTAAGAACATGCTGAGCATCAAATAGACTACACATAAACTTAAATAAATTATAAAATATTCTTATGAGCCTAGAGTAGAACAGACACAGAAAATATTACATTATAAAATTCAGCTATCTTAAACTGTCAGACACAGAAAAATACATTATAAAATATGGCTATCCTAAAATGTCAGCTATAGAAAAACAATGAAAAATACATTATAAAATCCTGTAATGTCAGATATTCTCTCTCTCTCTCCCCGCATCCTTTTGTCTGTCTATCTATCTAAATAGTGCAGTTGTATATGTCACACCTAATCTATATAAGTAATTTAACCCACTGAGAACCACTACAGTATATGTAATTAAACTATTTGGTGTCAGACTCTTACATTAAATTAAAGTGTCTAGCCAAATTGTTCTAAATTGTGTACTTGTATATACCATATCTGTATGTGTACAGTAATTCAACATTAGTAAATGAACTTTGACCTGTTCAATGCCAGACCAATATTACATTCAAACAACTCATACATGAACAGACATGCACATATACATTCATATAAAATAAAATAAAATTCAACCTTCAATCAGTAAACATTTCCTTAAAGTGTTTAGATGGGCAAAGAAGATAAATTATATATATTAATTAATTTAGTAACACACACAGAGTGCATGACAAAATTAAAGAACAAATTGTTAAGTATAAATTCCTTTCTCTCTCTCACATCATGCACGTATGCTGTGTGGGTGGTGAGTGCATGCACATATTTTTCCTTGTTTAACAATTGTACACAATATAGGTGCTGTCAAATATAAATAGCATAACTATCTTTCCTCATCTGTAAAATGTACTTGACCTTGGTTTGTTTTTAAAAAAATATTTTTACATTTAATATTACATCAAAACATGTTTCTCTCTGTTGTTTTGAACAAAGTACAAAGAAATCTGTTTGAATGTGTGTTTGCTGTGCATGCATATGTGTATGTCACAGTGTCAATAAGCTTTTAGTTGTATGTAGGCCTATTTAATTCATGATCTGAATAATGATTTAAAAGATAAAATTATATATGTATTTATAACTTACACATCTGAGCTTTGAGGAGAGCTGATGTATACAATGAGAGTAGCCAGAAATCAATGACCAGTTGGACTAACCAATGCATGGCAATCAATCCACACTGCTATCACTGAGGCATCTAGACATGACTAACTGACTAGATTTGTCTGGCAAGTTGTCCATGCTGTCATAATTCGATGAGTGCAGGGGAGATTAATGCCACAAATAAAACAATAAAGATGTACACTTTGAAAAACTGCAACAACAAAGTAATAATAAGACATTATTCAGTATCTTGGTAAACAATTGAGTTATGTGTAAGTCTGTTGCTGGACTCAATCGAACAGAGTTTCTAGATTCAGTGAGTTACTGCAAATGTTATTATAATGAAGTTTAGAATTATCCTTTGTATAATAAAGGTATAAAACAACCAATCAGGAAGGTTTTAAATTAATTAGGAAGTTTTTACAACAGTTTTCAGGCTATTTAATATTACTGATGGCATGATAGACTGTTAGAATTAAATTCAAATTTTATTACATGTTATTGTTAGAGAACGCAGGCCTAATTGCTGCACATATATAGGCTATCCTTAATGACAAAGGTATCTGCAGAGGAAACTCATCCCAGCAAATGGCTGACAGATATCCAGTATCAAATATAAATTTTACCTCCTGGTTCTCCACACATACCACTGGTTTTATAAGTTTTATTATTTCATTAGTCAGTGAAAGACGGGGTAATTTGGTCTTATATTTAACTAGGATCATGTTATGTGCACATTAAACCAAGCAAAAATCCTGCACAAAATGTCAAAGATTGTACACTATGTAGAATAAAAAATAAAAAATAAATAAAATCATAATCTATTTCATAGATATACAAATGTCAACATAACTTGTTTTTTTAATTTTTTTTTTATTGATGAATGTTCAAAGATCAAGTTTGCAAGCAGAAATGAAACTAATGTCAATACTTATTTTTTTAAGTTTCACACTGTATTTTAGTCTTTTTTACTGAGGATATGTTTTTATGATTTATTTCCTTATACCGAGGTGACAAAAGGTGTGTTATGTGTGACAGTTTTTTCAAACCAAAGCCAAAAATAACCCAAAGTAGTGATGTTGGCTATGTAATGCATTTTTTTTTTTGTCAGTGCATGTTTGAGACAGCATTGAATGCAGTGAATTATAATAAATATTCTGTCTGTTGGAAACAGTGATCTTGCTGTATCCAGTTTTATCAGTTTTCAGAAAGTACGTGACCATTTCCATCAAGTAAAAAGTACACTGGAAATATTCATAAAAAATAAAATTACACACAAGGCACACATGTGTGTCTATGTATACATCAATATATATATACATGCATTTACAATGGACTATAAAGTACACTTTTTTATTATTATTATTGTACAAGCTATAAAAATTGCCTTGTTCTTGTGTATTTTCATTCATGTAATGATGATAAACAGAGTGCATGCAGACTTACATAATTTAACCATATGACAGGAAATAACAGTCATGACAATGTATCTCATTAAAAACACCACTATTTTGTTTACCTGAAAAATACCTGTGTCACGAGAGATTTTTCTTGAGTGAATTGCAACTAAAAGAGGATTGCTGGACAGTTTAATTATGATCAATATCAAGAGTAAATGATTTAATTTGTAAAATTAGTCACAAGGTTTAAAAAAAACTTGAAACAGATGTCTGAATTCTTTACCTATAAAGGTGAAAATAATTCAAATTAATTTGCTCCATGATTTTTATTTCATCTTGAGAGACATGAAAAAGTTGTGCTTGACTCCCAATGTGCTAATGAGAAAACTTTTTGACACAGTTCACGAAGTACAAAACATCCCTCTTTATCTTTTAATTGTACAACTACTAAAAGTACTGTTACATAATGTTCATTTATTAAATTGTGTGTTGTTATTGCCTTAATACTTGTAGTCACTGAGCAATCTAGTTTCTACTGTGATTTTTTTTTTAAAGGAAAGAAGTAGAAATATTAATATTTAAAAGACAATGTCCTGAGTACCAGACCTGATTATTATTTCAAAAGCAAGTTCTACTGCAATATACATGTTTTGATTGGCTGGTGCAGTATGGTCAGTTCTCCAGCTGATTGTCTGCCCTTGGCCTGGTTATAGTCCTTTCCAAAGCGAGAGTAAGTACTGGGCTGTGTGGAGTGCGCAGGGTAATTTGGGTGACCATGATTACAGTGTGGATTGTGCAGGGTAATGTGGGCGAGCATGATTACAGTGTGGGCTGTGCAGGGTAATATGGGTAAACATGATTACAGTGTTGACCACTATATCTGAAAACCTGAGGGTAATAATTAATTAACAAATAATTAATGACCTCTGATGAGAGTGTAGCAGTATAAGTAGCTTTTAGCTTAAGTATTGGCAGTGTTGTCTAGCACATGTATATTTTTTGAGTGGTATTGAACCAATGTTATACATGTTTTGGTGATTAAACCATATGTATACCTGTGTGTTAAATATAAGTATAAAAAAAAACTATTCTTGTTTAATCATTTTTGGTCATCCCTTCCTAAACTACAAACATCTTATTAATTATATTTGTGAAAGATATACCTGCTAGACCTCTTAAATAATGTTCAGCTTCTTTTCACCTGTTAGTCAAAGGCAATTTGAGACATTTGATGTCATATAGTCACTGACAGCGGCCAAGTTCTCTACAACTGAAAGATTTCAACTCAAAACCAAATATTATCGCCCACAAACATAACTTAATAACTAAAATCAAGCAAAAATAATTCCAATACCTGAAGGAAAGACAAGCTTGTGACCTCACCAGTACTACAATTTCAAAATCGGGCACACTGCCCAGTCACGCATTAGAAAACTTGCCACTTCCTTTCACTCTTTCCAAAACCAAGCCATTGTTAATAATGGAGCCAAGCAGGCGTACTCACTGACCCGTTGACAACCCTAACGATCTCAGTAATATGTTATGCCTGATTGTAAACCTAACGCCAAACGCCCACAGCACGTTTCGACCTAATTTCCATTTGAGAAATGGTTCCTCGTCTGGGACCGCCATTTTTCTCTCTGAAACTCTAAAATTGTTCCAGATTTCAAGTTTTGTGCCCGAGCATTATTATGGCCCCAACATAGGAGTCACAAAGGACGGGGTGAGTCAAAATGTGACAGCTGAAATTATTTTCTCAATAGTTTAGGAAATTACACGTATATTTATTTTATATCATCGAGAGATCAACGAAACGAAACAAACAATAACATTAAAAAAATGACGATCCGGTTTCCCCGAAATGGAGGTAGTGCAATACATGTGATTTTATCTTTTATTACTTAGAGTAAAAATTCCTTCAATCAATACTACCTGTGACACCTCTGGGCACCCTTCAGTCGTTATGGTCATTATTTATTAACAACAAATAATTAATTACAAGTGATAGAGAGTCTAATTTATAGTAATAATTCTCCCACAAAACCAACATGTCTCTCACTTGGTGGATTATAAATGTGTCGTAAAACTCTATTCCTTATACAATAATGAGATAGACATTTTACTGTGCATAATGTTTCTGCAGGTGAAAACTTCTTACAATAAGAGTAATAAAAATCCGTCTTTTATTTATATTTACGGAGTCCCCATTCACCCGCTATTATTCCAACATAAAGGTTTTAATATATGTGCAAGAAGGTTAATTTATTAAATTTATTAAATTTATTAAATCATCAATCAAATATACAACATATGAATATAATCAAAGAGCATTGAAATTTACATCACTTCACAACAATGTCTGATTAAAGTTAGACATTCAGTTTATCCTAGCACAGACATCAGCGGTTAAATTAACATATATATATATATAATCATGTACTTAGATATAATTCATAATAGAAATGAGAGTGGAGTTTTTAGAGAGATAATTACAGTCATTGTAGGCCCACATAACCTTTCAATGACGGCAGTTGTCACTAGCATGTGTTCACAATCATGCAGGTTTGCAACAAGTCACTTTCTTTCTTACATGATGATGGTCCAACACACCCCTTCTAGGCACATTACACAACTGTTCCAGAATCTCCGATACACTCACAAAGCACACGGTGGAGAATCGGAGAAGCGTCCAGAACTTTTTGCGGTTAATCATGAGTGGTAGGTCATACAGAGCGGCAGTAGTGACAACACACACACACACACACACACACACACACACACACACACACGGCATGCTATTTCTGGCACAAGTCGCATTTATTTTGCTTCATGCAGCATTTATTAAACAAAGCAAAATCCACTTCATAATAATAAACACATCACATCACTTATTAATGCCGTGTTCACACTCCCATGGGTGTTGTAGGCTATTAAATAATGCATCACAAACATGGCTTGAGAAATACTTCATGGTGTTGTAGGCTATTAAATAATGCATCAGACATGGCTAGAGAAATACTTCACGGTGTTGTAGGCTATTAAATAATGCATCACAAACATGGCTTGAGAAATACTTCACGGTGTTGTAGGCTATTAAATAATGCATCAGACATAGCTAGAGAAACACTTCATGGTGAATGTCATATAAAATGGTAGAGTTTCAAACAAAGTACCAGAAACATGAGTCTCTCACCTATTGAAGCCATTACAGCATGTCCACGAAAGTTCTTTATCAGTCCTATTGTTAATATGACATCATTGTCTAAATTAAGTGTGAGTGCTTGAGCCATCACCAATAAAACAGCAACCACAACTATCACAACAATTCAAATGTATAAATTACTCTAACTGGCTCTTACACTAGCCAACTGGCGGACTTGTCAGACTGGCTGTCTGCACCCTTAACAAAAATCCCAAATGAATATATTCTCCTGTTCTGACGAATGGTGGTGGTGATTACGCTGACATTTTTACGTCACCACTGGAGCTTTCGTGGATCATTACGTCAAGAGACGTTATCTGATCTGTAGTCAGAAAAAACTACTCATCGCTTGGAACTTTTTTGGATTGCATCAGCAAGTCTAGCATATTCACCACCTGAGTTTACTCCAATTCTGACACAGCAACAACAAAAAATATCATAAGCAGTGCCCAAGGTTGGGTCACCTTAACATTGGCAACAAATATGTAATTATTAAGTTTAGAAATAGGGATGTTTATAAAGAAATTTTCAAAACATGATTAATTTTAGCTTCACAAGAATCTATCAGTTCACTTCACAGCAAATTTCAACACAAAGTTCTCTTCTCTATGTTACGCTTTACTCACTGGATCCAGCCTCGAGTATTTTGTCTGATCTCACAGATGTATACACGGGCACCCACCCCCACCCGGGCAAAAAATCTAAAATCTCCCCTTTGTCCACACACACATGCAGCACTCTCTCTGCTCTACAGAGAATCAGCTGGCTGTGAGAATCAGCTTGCCAAAACTTGAAAGCCCCCCCCCCCCCCAAGAACTGCAGGGGCAATAGTTACACTACTCAGTTTCCTGCTACTAGCTCGCGCATTAGACGCGCGCATTTCAGCGTACGGACAGCGCAGCATTAGACGCGCGCGCGCATTTCAGCGTACTGACACACGGCATTAGACGCGCGCATTTCAGCATACTGACAGCGCGGCATTAGACGTAAGATCCAATTGTTCAGCGATGGGCACGGTGTATGCCACTATTTGAAATTCAAACAAGGGCAGACAACAAATGGCACTGTAAAGACATTCTTTGTCCACAGTTAAAATAATCCACCACCCCTTTTCTCCTTGTGCGAGATTTTTATTCAAACTGTAGATTTCTAAATAAAATATATTTATGAATCCTGTTTTGTAAATACATTTATTTGTTTTATGTTGTCGGTGTGCATGTTTATTTTGTTTTGTAATATTATCTTCACTTTTCTTAATCATCTTTAACTGATTTTAAGAAAGATTTTTGCTTTGTAATTTTATCTTGACTTTTCTTAAATATCTTTAAGTGATTTTAAGACAGATTTTTGTTTTGTAATATTATCTTCACTTTTCCATCTTTAACTGATTTTAAGAAAGACTTTTGTAATAGTATCTTGACTTTTCTTCAACATCTTTAACTGATTTTAAGAAAGATTTTTGTTCTGTAATATTATCTTGACAACATCTTTAACTGATTTTAAGAAAGACTTTTGTTTTGTAATATTATCTTGACTTTTCTTATATGTCTTTAAGTGATTTTAAAGAAAGTTTTTTGTTGTAAGATTTTATGAGTAAATATTGTTAGCGGTCGGAGCTTGTCTATATTTAAGCGCTCTATTAAGACAAAATAAATAAATATATAAAATAAAGAATGTCCTGCAGGTTAGAAGTACTGGGTTTGGTTCAAAATCACGACAAGTCATAATCCCAATTAGTTTAGTCTGATGCTGCGTCATTTGTTGACTTGGGAGTTATTCCGTCTGTTGAAATTCCAGAAACGTATAACGCCCCGAAGTTCAATTTACAAACGGAAGCTACTGATTTGACTGAAGCGCTCCCCATAACTTAATTAAGTAATTGATGTGATTTAAGCGTTCCCCATAACTTAGTTAAGTAATTGATGTGATTTAAGCGTTCCCCATAACTTAGTTAAGTAATTGATGTGATTTAAGCGTTCCCCATAACTTTAAGTAAGTAAATGATATGGCTGAGGCGCTCCCCATACCTTTAAGTAAGTAAATGATATGGCTGAAGTGCTCCCCATACCTTTAAGTAAGTAAATGATATGGCTGAAGCGCTCCCCATAACTTTATTAAGAAAATGACGTGACGGAAGCGCTCCCCATAACTTTATTAAGAAAATGACGTGACGGAAGCGCTCTCCATAATTTAAGTAAGTAAATGACATGACAGCGTTCGGAAACAATTATATGTCTATTCAAAAGTAATTATGAATTAACATTTAATACGTTTAACTTAATATATAATTTAACTTATGAATCATTCAATGTTTGTCTTTTACTTGTTTATACTTGAGCGTCAAACCAGTATTAATATAAAACTAATAAAAGAAATATTTTAAAAATCCAATTGTCGAGATTTGGTGCTTTTTTTTTTTGCTTTTTTTTTAATAGATTTGGGCTTTGGGGGGTTGGAACTGTTGGGATTTTGCCTTTTTGGGGATTATGGCCAGTCGGAATTACGACCGGCACTCAGAGTGATCGTTTTGGAGAAATCAGGTGTGATGATAGGCCTATGTCTACACAGTCCAAACAGCGCACTATGACCATGACAGATTAGCTCAAATTAAAATGGGTATTATAAAGTGTTTTTTTCAAAAAAATATTATTTACAACTCATTAAGTATAAAAGGTAGGCATTGCGGTGTAAGACTGTATAAAAGGCGGGCATTACGGTGTAAGACCAATGCCCCCTCCCTTTCTCCCTCCTCCAGCGCAAAAGCCAGAAGCGCCCCCTACATTGACGACGATAAGACTGATAAATTACCAGCGAGTTTCTTTTCCGGTTGACCGTAGCGAGCTCGCGATGCATGCTGGTCGAAGACTGGAATGTCGAAAAAATGAAAATGACAACACCCACGACTTACACCCTCTCTAACTGCATCAAGATGAGATGCAGAACATGTGATGAAATACACCACACCAACGTCGGCAGCAACAGCCACCAAGAATTAACTACAAGACGAATCGCAACACAACTACAACTTAAAGAATGGAGAAAAGAAAAAAAATATCATGCCTACAGCTCTCCACCGCCACAACGGACACAGCGCTCCTTTCTGAACAAGCTCCGCCACCACAACACCACCAACGGCATGCAAGGAAAACCACCACCACCAACGCAGCACCACCCCTCTCCAAATTCCAGTGAAAAGAGGAAGTCCCCTCAAAAGCAAACCAAGACCGAGAATATCTCACGATAAAAAGTCTACTGCGGCTTCTGAAGGGAGACGTCATCGAGGAAAAAAAAAGTGTAAGACTGTCAGTGACGTGTGACGGTACAGAATTAAGACTGTCAGTGACGTGTGACGGTACAGAATTAAGATTGTCAGTGACGTGTGACGGTACAGAATTAAGACTGTCAGTGACGTGTGACGGTACAGAATTAAGACTGTCAGTGACGTGTGACGGTACAGAATTAAGACTGTCAGTGACGTGTGACGGTACAGAATTAAGACCGACACTGAAAGCATTTTTCTTTTTTCGCTGACTCTCTCCAGAGGATGCTGGAAGCCTTTTATCTGAGATATTTTCAGTTTTGGTGGTTCTCTGGAAAAAACTTCCTCTCCTCACTTGTTTCTAGAGAGGGGTGAGGATGGTTGCTTGGAGATGGAATTGAACTTCATGCTTGTAGTGGTTGAAAGGCGGGTGCAGGAGCTTGGTGTTGGTAGACTCATGGAGCAGTTGTCATGCGGAGTAGTGGCTAGCTGAGGAAGAATGCTAGAGGAATTTTTTTTTTAAATAGGTAAAGCCTGCCTCTTATTGGGGGAGGGAGTGTTGGTTGCGGGTGAGTGTGGATTTTAATCGAATGAGAGTTTGTTGAGTGATATCTGGTTGATTTGTTTCGGTTTGTAATTCGTGTTTCCTGTCTGTTTCTGTGGCTGTATTTGTTAATTTTTTTAAATGTGTGGGTTGATAAATGTATAGAAAAAAACGAAAAAAATAAAAATGTGATAGTGTGTGAGGGACTGTTTTCGGTGTTAGCGGCCATATTTGATATGGTGAGAGAGTGTGATTATAGTAATTTTTTTTTTTATATAATAGATGGAGTGTGTTTGTTTTAGGAATTGAATGAGCGCTGCTTGTACAAATCCTGCGGTTTTTTTTAAGGCGGGAAGAGTAGTGTTTGTAAGGGGAATGGTATTTGTCTTTGATTTCTTTTGTTAGTGTGTTTGTAAGGTGAATGGTATCTGTCTTTGATTTCTTTTGTTAGTGTGTTTCTGTGTGTTTGATGGGCTAGGCAGTCTATTAAGAAGTGTTTTATGGCGTTGTCTGTTCTGCAGTGGGTGCAGGGTAGGGGTTGCACGTTTGGTTGATGTGTGTAGCGAGTTGAGTTTAGTCTTAGTCTATTCACTAAAAGCAGCCTGCAGAATGTATTATATGGCGGTCCTTGTTTCTGATGTCCGACTGATTGGGGGGGGGGGGTGACAGCCTCCTCGCGTCGGTTTCAAGGCCGTTACTGGAATAGCCAGAACACATGACTCTATAGTACATGTATACGATTTTTCAAACAATTTAGGACTACTTGGGCATATAATAGCATTACAATATCCCAGTCTGAACTGTATAGGGTGTAAATAGGTTCTGTTTTTACGACTGAGCTGCAGTAGGTGTACAATAGCTCCCCCCCCCCCCTGACTGAACCGTACTAGGGTGTGCATAGATCTTTCTTCCCTGAATGAAAGGACAATTAACACCATCTATCTTCACATGCCTAGCAACGAAAAAAACCGTAGTGCTTCTAACCTTTTGAGTAGTGGGTTCAAGTATGCAGTCGAGCGTTGTCAAGGCAATGAATAATTCGAATAGTGTCCTGTTCGACTTCACGATAGCTCAGTGCGTGGTCCACAGATTGATTTGAAACAAAACATCATTATTTATTAATTCACTAAACATCTTGTAACAGTCCGACCAGGTAATCTCTTTAGTAAAGTTATTCGAACTAGCTTTCAATTTTAAGGGCCGCAGGAGTTCAGTTAAAGGTGCAGACAGTCACACTGAAAATCTACATTCTCAAAAGTGTACATGTAGTCTGCTAATTCCAGAAGAGATGCTGTCGGGATAAGTGGCCACGGTTCGATCCCAGCTCATGGTGAAAAAAACCCTCGATCATAATATATGATCTTGAACTGCTTCCCCAAGTTTAAGGAGTGAACTTTTTAGTGCCTTAAGGATGGAATGATAAATCGGGTCTTGTAAGCTACAGACTATGCGCACAAGACCCTTAGCAGTTGACAATTGAAAGAGTGGGCAGTTGACCACTAACTGGGCAAAACTGCTCCAACAAAATTCACCAGACACCCACTCCTACCTTCATTCTCCCGATCCATGGCACAATATTCCTCTGGTTTCTAAAACAAAACCCCACCCTCCCTTGGCGTTTGCGGGCTAGTTTACGATGTCAAAAGTTAGAAAAACCGACGTGAAGCCCAAACCAGCTGACATATCTATGCAACGACAGCGGCATGGTTGGTCAAGTACTGGCCAAAGACGGGCATTAGACCTACTCAGCTGTCAAAGGTTTGGTTCTGGAACTGACAGTCATTGCAACTATGTTCTAACTCGGTTGTTGTGGTTGTTGTGCTAGATATAATTTCATTAAATCAATATAATTGTCGCGTCCCATTATATTTAACAAGACTTTGATCGGTACAGTCGGCACTCCCCAATTCCCAGAAAAGACATTCTCAGTAAGACGGCAATGTCCGTGTATCGTCGTATAACTCAACGCTAAACGTTCTTTTAAAGCAAGATTATACAAAACATACAAGGCAGCTTAAGTCAGACATACTTAGAAAAAATAACAACTTACTGGTTTTTGTTTAAATCATGGGTGGCAGCAGACTGACGCTTATTTTCACTGGATATAACGGAGTATATGCCGTAGTTCTAAATCTAAGGAAGATAACTCATTGCTCTTGAACGAAACAGAAAGTACGCGGATTTTTGTCTGTTTTACAATTTCAGGCAGGTTAGTTTTTTTTCCACACTACATTTTCTGTCATCTTTTGTAAAAGGAAACGTTTCTGTCCTATTTTATGAGATGCGAGTTCCGTAAAGAATAAGTTGGGTAGGGAGGAAAATCATTATCTGCCCCCAAAGAACAAAAGAAACACACTATCTGCCCTCAAAGATAGTTGCACGAGGCTTTCCTTTTAGTCATTTGGGGAGAGGAAGTCACAGACGGAGAACTTATTACGCACATATAAAATTTTCGGTTTCATGTATTGACATTTTTAAAAGATTAAAACAGTGTATCTTGTACACGACATTATGATTTCGTGTACACTACTGTGAAGCCAGCGAAACAATGGCGGCATGACAGATTGAGTTTTTGACCTTAGAATAAAAATTATGATTTCGGTGCTTCTGGTACTCTTAGTAGTCTTAGGTTGTAATTATTAAAACAAAGATGATAGATAAAAGATTGAGTGATTTCATAGATAACGTTGATAGATTCCCAAAACTAAAAACGAATTACGGGGAATAAGGTACTTGACCAGGGATTTGCTTTTGTGTTAGTTTTAGTTTTAGCGAGATCAGTAAACTATTTGGAATTCCATATTTTAAAACATTTTATTTTCAACCATTTGGAATGGAATTCCTCATTTTAAATCATTTAGAATTCCATGTTTTAAAACAAAGCACAACGTACTGACCTAATTCAAAGGTACCGGTAGTATGCAAGTTCACGACGTGCATGTATACTGCTTATTATTTTAGTTCTGACATTTTTTGTTTAGAGATTTTCCAAATAAGAGTCTTTGAAATTTGATTGAATATATGGAGCCAAAAGTACTCCACTGTTATTACTTTATATTAGTGATAATGCAAATGAAGAATTTACCCCCTATTTTATTAGCTTCTTTTAAAATCTTAAGATATTTTAATCAATAAATAATTTAGCTCATGATTTTGGCAGACCAAGTATAATGAACAAGAGCAAAAATACATTTAAGAGCCTGGCTATCCATTGTAATTAAGTATGTCAAATTTTTTTTTTAAAGTGAAAAGAAAGTATTTCCCCCTATCCTCTCTTTATAAAGTACCCAATTAATAGTACAGCTTACTAATTTACTGATTTATAAAAATATTGTTTATAAAAATGCTTATAATTGTTTACATTATAGAAATATTGTCCCCCCTCCCCCCAAAAAATTAAAAATTATTCAACACAAAAGTGTTTTCTAGCACCTGTACAAAGATGCTACAGCAGTTGCATTTATTAAAAAAAAAAAGTCTGTATATGTTTTATAACATATCATTTTTATCATAGTATAAATTATTAAATAGTATAATTTTTTACAGTACAATATAATGTGTTTTATAACATATCATTTTTATCATAGTATAATTTTTTACAGTACATATATTCTGCTTATTGGCTGGTCACAGAACAAAGCTAAATACACCAACAAACCAACAAAAATATAGAGCAACATAAATTAAACTTGTAAAATAAATAGTAATGTCTCAATTTCTGGACCTTTTGACTAAATCCTTGTTACAATATGTAACACTTACCACCTCCCCCAAATCTCTTCCCCTTTGCATGACAATTGACATAGTTTATGGACAGCCTTATGGCTGCCAACATTCCTTAAATTCTCAAAACATATTCTTGCACCCCCATGGAAAAATGTATAATTTTTACTTACTAATTATTTAATTAAGTTTAACTCACATGTGCATTCATATAAATTATAGCACAGTTTTTATTCTTGTAAAATATTTTGCTCTAATATTTAAAAATTAAAGTGTTATTTAGATTTAGAATTATAATTACAATATGACAAATAATCATTTACTTATGGTATGCTGCTACTGTACATTAAATGATACTTTTATCATAATGATTCACACCCCACCCACCCCAGAGTAGCTTCTCATACAACCCCCCCCCCCCTCCGGGATGTATGCACCCTTGGTTAAAAACCACTGTTTTAATGCATAGTCAGTAACTTAGAACCATTAAACAGCTCATCTGACTACAGTCAAGACATAATTTAAAAGTGACCTCATGAACATATTGTCTAACTCTAATCAGATATAAATGTGCACTCTAATATAATAAACTCATTAATATTTTTAATAAACTGCATTAATGTAAAATGTTGCCACCTCTCCATTCCTAATGCAAAGTGTATAACAGCTAATGATGAGTGCCTGTACTGGAAGTTATCAGCTTAAAAAAAAATACTAATTGTTTAAAAACTAAGTGGACAGTACATAGCTGAGAGTGTCATTAATTCAAAGGAAATTATGTTGAGCAGAAGTCGGTCAAGTAGATTTCCTGAGAAAGATCACTGCATACTATTTGCACTGGGCAGATTTATTTAATACAGAAGTTAACCGCTAAAGTGACTAGTTTTCTGATTTTGCAGCTCAGCTTGTGCACAATAATTGATAAACTAAATTTAAATGCTTCACTTTGACTGCTTGGGACAGATATATTAAAATAAATAGACATACTTTTGATGGATTTGAGAGTAGATGATAGTGGTAGTGTCTGCTGACTGCTCAGATTTGGAACCTATGACTGTGACAATTTGTGTAGAAATGTGGAGACTGTGAGTGTGATATAAAATTGTGATATAATATATCAGATAATGTGGAGACTGGTAGAAATTTGTGTAGAAAGTTATGTACCAGATAATGTGGAGCCTGTGAATGTGATAGAAATTTGTGTAGAAACCTATGTACATACTGCATTTCTAGTGAGCCTTATTCAGACCTTATATAGGTATTCCTGCATTTCATTTGGATTTTTTATGTTTAGAGATGTGTGCCACATTTGATAGAAACCCCCCACAACAAATTAGATCTTATAAATAGTATTATTTGGTCAGAATAATGTGAAAACATTAAGCAGAAAATACACAGAAACAATGTTTCCAAATAATATGGAGATATTAAGCACAAAATACACAGAAGCCATATCCCAAATAATATGAGATATTGAGCACAATATTTACAGAAACAACAAACTCAGATGAAGGAAACACAGCAGATATTGGAGCATTACAGAGTTCAAGTGCTAAAGTAATGATTGTATTAGTGGCCAAACAAACAAAATGTTGATCATGAAAATGTAACACTTACAGTCAAACAAAAGTGAAAACAATTAAAAAAGAATAAATAGTTTCTTGAAAGGTTTTGTACAGTACATTCATTATTTAGCAGTATAAGTTATGTATCAATTTTAATATATTATTGATGTCTATAATAATAATTAATATGGCTGCTTTTCTTTTTATTCAATTACTATCACAGTGATTTGAATTATTGTGAGTTTATTCTTTTACAGGCAATCTTAAAATCTGTTTAAAAGGCACCTGCTGTTAGATGGAGACTTGGAATTTAAATTCTTTGCCTTCTATGACACATAGTTTTAGTTTGGTTAAACTGATCTGTCAGCCAGCATGAACTGGCCCATAGTCCTCCTGGAAGTAATCTTGCTTTATCTGCTGCTTGTGACCTTTGGGTACCAAGAACATAAATGTAAGTTGACAGATTTAGTCTTTCATTGTAAGTACATAAATATTTGAAACCAGTCAAAGAGCACCTGGTTTCTCGTGACCATCAAATAGAGAGTGTGCTATTTTGGGAGCTGAATGGATGTGTTCTGATTGTGTTATTTAGAACTTGAATAGATGAGAGGTTTTGGCACTGGACTCTCATGCAGGAGTCTGTGTGTATGTGGGCATTTGGTTTGGGATTCTTTCTAATCAACATACCTACTCCCTAGCACAGGATTGTTCCTTGATGAATTGTAAAGAGGTGAGAGATTTCAGGATATGAAATCCTAATGACATTCTATAGTATTATTTTAATGATGAATTTTTCACTATTTGTGGGATTTATTATAAAAACTGTCGTGCATTAAGTTAAATATGTGGTCTAACTAAAGAAAATTTCAAGTTCCCAAATAATAATCTTAACAGACTTGATATAGATAAAATTAAGAAAATGATATGTGAGAATTTCTCTGTGATAATGGTTTTGTTTTTTTCTTTCTCATTTCTTGCAGTGGAGCTAATTTCTTTGGGTCACAGTGAAGACTTATTTTATAACGTATCAAATAATGCTCGCCTTGAATGCAGGTACAGTTTTATCCAGCCATATATATGATGTGAATCTGTTAATATTGACTGTATGATTTGATCTATCTTCTGTTACTATTGACTGTGTGATGTGATATATTTTCTGCTAATATTAGGTAGTCCCAACATTGCTGTTTTCTGGGAATAAGTAGCTTTTAGTGCACAAATTTGGTGATTTTCTGAAGCGAAATGTGATACTTTAATACAATTATTTGTTGAGGCAGTTTGGATAAAATTAAAAAGATAATTTCTTTAACATACAAATTACAATAGTATTTTATTTAATGTGACTTAAATCATGTTTGAAATAAAAATAATTACACTTACTAAGTGTTGGGTGTGTTTTTGCTAAAAAAATGGGGGCTTGCATCAATGTAATTGAAAAATTTGCTTTGGTCTGAATTTCTTTTTGTGCGCTACTGCATTTGATTTTTTTTATTTCAGTAAGAGCAAAAATAAAGGTGCAATTCTAAACTTTCCCCTGATCCATTTTTATTAGCATAACTTTAAAACTCAAGCTTTGGTAATCAATTAAAAACATGGCTATTTTGAAATTGTTGTTGTTACCACATTTGAATAAATTTCCCCTCACTGAAACCTGCAGTAAGAACTGCATCCTTTCCTTTACGAAACTAGTATTTAAACTATCTTGTAACTTTAGATGCTGTTTTGTGCAAACAGTTTCCTCTAGGTAACCGAAAAAGTGTATGATTCAAATTCTAACAATGGCTGCAACATTTATGTTATAAAATTTTGAGTGCAGAAAATTTCAAAAGTGTGTCACAGTCTGATAAAAATGTCCGACTTGGTGACCCACTTGTCTTGTTTACTTCAAATTTGAATTTTGAAACCCTTGGCTCCTTTGTTCAAAGCTTCCTTTTTCGAGATGCTTCTAGAACAGGTCAAGATGTTATGTAACTTTAGGTCCATTGTCCAGTTCTCGAACCAACTACATGCTTCGCGAACAGTCACGTGATACGCATTATGCTCTTCTATAAATATGACCACGCGCTTCCGTTTCCTTACTTCGAGCACACATTAGCTTTTTCCATCAGCTAACTCGGGTCATGAGGGCAGCCGGCAGCAGATGAGACAAAGAAACCTTCGACTTCTCATAAAAGGTATCATTTTATCTAATAGTATTTTGCATATATATTGTTTAAGTATGTATTTGTGCTATGTATTATATGATTTCCATATATGCTTGAGCATGGTTCAGAGAAATAGCTGAAAAACCTATAAGTTACGGAATATAAATTTATTGTAACTCTTTTTCCATTTTGTACTTTAATTTATATTGTTTTAATTCACTAAGAGCCAGAATGCTGCGCTCGATATGAATTCTTCATGTAATTCAATTATTGCGTATAATTTTAATTGTAAATTGTGAAGCGCTCTGTTGGTTTGAATTACCCCTTTGTATGAACATTAATTTAACGTTGTAACTATTTTTATTGCTTCATACGTCATGCTGTTAAATGGAACACATGTGAGACGATTATATTTTTTCTAAATCTAATTGTAAACGACGCGAGGTCGAAAACTCTTATTCAGCGCATTTTAACTGAGCCATGCTTTAGTAGGAACGTGTTAGATTGAAAATTATATCCGAGCACGTTGCGTCAACAGGTCGGTTCGTGCCTTACCCATGTCTTACCTTGCCTTACCCATGCCTTACCTTGCTTTGGCTTGCTGGTACAAGCTGGTTGAATTCTACGAGAGAATTCTGCTCTGAGGGTCCATGCCACTAAAATTCAAGTTCCCTAGCTACATAAAAGAGGAGCACCTTTTCTTATGCACCACGTGCGTCGCTAGAGGGGGACTGTGAGAATAGACCGGCATGACTGAGTAATGAGACCAGACTGATACAAGGCAATCCAGCTAAGTGCAACTCAGTGTACAAATCTCTAAAGGACAAATTGATGGCAGTTCGTTAAGTTGACAGAATAAGCATGTACGCGCAGAGAATAGAGAAATAGACTATTCGCGATCGTATTTTGATTATTGTTAACTTGTTAAAACCTTATTAAATCTTATTTTCTTTGTTAATACCTCTTAGTAGTTGATTTCTATGCACAATAGACCAATAGATTTTCTTAGATTGAATGGGGGCGAATGAGCAGAAAGTTGATAATGAGTGCATATTAATCTAGAGGGATTTAACGGTTTTCAATCTAGCTAAAAGTTCGCAATTTATTAGTTTGTAAATTTGTCGTCTGACTACAAGACACACTTTTTATTAGTCAAATAGTAAATTGAGCAACCAGTCTGCATAGGATATGAGAGAAAGAGTTAATTATATTTAAAGTCTTTAATTATTCTAAGCAGGGTCTTTAAATAAATACTGGAAACGTAACAAAGTGATTAATCTTAAAATTGATGTTTGTTAATGTTATGCTTATATCACTTAGTATTGCTTCCATTAAATATAGCTCTTTATTTGTGTATGAATTTATTTAGTAATTGCATGTTAATTTTAGCAGCTATATAATTGCAAAATTGATGTCTTTGATCCTCATTTCTATAGTTCCTAATTATTTCTTTGTGACAATTCTACTCTATTTTAAACCAGTTTTAAACTATATACGAAACATACTTTGGTAAAAATAAAACTTTAGCTTTGTTTTATAGTGGTATTTATTTTATGCTCAATTTTTTAGACTGCCTTTTATTTGATTAATAATATAGCTTACTCTAAAGTTAAACTTTACTGAGATCATGAATGTTTTTTTTAAACGTTGTTTTCTGTAGTTTTTTTTTGGTTGAAGAGTCAACTAGAAAAGAATAGCACTATGCTTTCAGCAAACTGTAACAATTGAGCTGAAGTCTTCAGCAGCTTATTTTCATTAAAAATATGTGTTGTATTTAAAAATAATTTCATTTAGTGATAAAACTCAAGTCAATTATATTTTCAGGGTCTTGGCTTTACAAATATTACACTTAATAAATATTATAAACATAGTATCAATCAATATCAGAATATGTGTTTAATAATTTCCTTGTACATTTATTAATTAGTATAGGCACATGGAATTTACATCTGTTCTCTTAAACATTGCAAATTTAATTGCTAGTATTAAATTAATATCTAAATAAATTTAGTATTCTTTTTTTGTTTTTTAATTATATTTTGGGTTTTAGATGACTTTTACTTTTTAATCATTATACTTTTTTGTTGTTGCAGTTCTTAAGAGGTTAGATTCCCACCCCATCTCAAAATTATTTTTCTTTTTAACTATTCAGTTGCATAGTTTGTTTATTTTATTAAAATAAAATTAATAAAGAACTAAAGCTGCACATAAACTTTATACTTAAAAAGTTAAAGTATTGAATGAAAATTATATTTGATAATGATTCAATGAAGTGAATGATTGATTAACAATTGAAATTACCCTCTAACCATTCTTTGTCGGGTTTTTTCTTTGTACTTAGCATTTCTTTTTAGAAGGCCTGCCACATTCAGATTATTTAAAAGTTGTTATTTGAAGGCTTTACCAGACAGGAGCAACATTTTGCAGTGTATTGCAACAATTTTTTGTTTTTATTGTTGAGGCAATCAGGATTTGTTATGTTCAGTACAAGTCTTTGTATTGTTAGTGTAATTACAATTCTGAATACTGGTGTAATTGTTATAAAACTTTCATAACTTTATGTACATTCATATATGCAATTTCTTTATCTAATCAACTTAATTATAATAATTAAAACAGGTATATTCATGAACACATAAATTGCAATTAGATGCTAAAAAGATATATGAATTGAGTTATAAATTATATGATAGTAGACCCTCAACAAGCTAGAATTATAATCTTAAAAACTATTGTAAATATATATGTAATTATATATAAAGCAAACCTGTATAAATAAATAAAACTAATTGCAATGATACAGGTTTTACCATATTTATATATTTGAAGTGATTTTTAATAAATTATTATATAATAATTATATGCATACTTTTTTAAGTCAGCAAATAATGATTGTATCAGTTAGATAGAGCACTAATCCCTCTTTTTAATATTTGAACCATATCTGTAGCTTATTATGGTTCTAGAGGTATGACATTTTATTATTATTAATAAAACTTTCATGGCTTTTTTTCTGATGAATAAGTGGAAACAAGAACTCTTCCAGTGATTATGATACTCACATAAATTTCTTCTGTGCAGTATTGGTGGTAATTTTTTTTCATTGATCAGAAAGGATGTGATTGCTAATCTGTGAAGCAATGATTTATCTAATGTTTATCTACATTTTATTAATAAATATAAATGACTAAATAAGGTTAAAGGCATATCTTTGAGCTATTGTTGTGTTTATGAGAATACTGGAAAATTCCTTTTCACACAGTCCTAACAGTGTCCCATAAAACTGATGTTAGTATTCAATACCATTTTATTCAGTCACTAATTATGACATCAGAGTAGCTTTCATTTATTTTTATCTTTATTTAGAACCAAAGTGATTTAGGTTTTGTTAACTAAATAACATGAAAAAAAGAAGTTCTTAAATATATTGGGGTTAAAAGTCTCTATATAAAATGCAGTTTTTAAATCATAAATTTCTATAAACATGCACATAAAATAATTTTAAGATTTTTAATTTAATATATTGCTATTTGTAACAGTTCTTTTAGACTTAATCATAAACTGAAAATTATTAATCAGTTTAAACAATATACTAAAATAACATTAACAGTAACTCTGCTGTCATAATAAAATAATTCAATTGACATTTTCTTTGCAGAAAGTGATAGTTTCAGTTTAAATTAGGAAACTGTCCAAATTCACATGACTAGTGATATTCCTGTAACTAAGGAGCAGTGTCAGTAGGCTGAGTAGCTGAATGACTTTGATCTCATTTCAACAAAACAGTGAGATCTAAAATGAGAATCTAACTACACGTGTCTATATATATTTCTGGGAGAACATGTTAGTATCCAACCATGTGTCTATCTGTTTATTCATCTGTGAGAAGACATTGGTATTTGCAAACATGCATAAAGTCACTTTTAGCTTCTAAGACAGTTTTAAAATTTTATTCTATAGCTGTAATACCGTGACATTTTAAAAAACTTTTTATAAAACAGTTCTGTTCTTTAATGGTATGACTCTAAATTGAGAATAACTTGGGTATTAGAGACTAGTTTAAGTTAGTCAAGAAATACGAAATCTTAATCTCATAAAATAAATATTAAAAAAAAGGAGTTTTCAATGAAAAGACTTTTATTTAACTTTGTACTTAAAAGAGGAAAATAAATTTTGGGGTCATATGTGGTGTGCAGAATAAATTTACATATATTTAATGTGTGCTATGTAGCAAGATGAGGCTGCCCACCTTGGTAATACACACTTTCAAAGCTACCTTATCTTCCTCCTTCTACTTAACAAAATATCTTTCTACTGGAAGGATCTATGATCTTGTTATCAACAGAAGTGTGTGCTTATGCAAGAAATGGTCTCCAAGATTAACTGAATACGTATTTGACTTGTAAATAACATTTACTTTTAATTTGTGATGCATAGACTTATTACCTCCCTTGAATTGATAGAACGATCATGCGCACACCTGAAGACATGCACACACACACATACAAAAACTGATAGATAAAAAGGTAGAGATATGAAGTTACAAATTTTACACAATTTATTCATATTTTTTACATGGATAGTGTTTTCCTGTACTATCAGTCTGGCTATTGGAGAAATGATTTTTTAACATTTAGCATCATTGGATTGTAATTTAGTCTGCATAAAGAACATTTGTGCTAAAATAAATAACGCCATTTTTTGTGTGTAAATGAAATATTTAATTAACAGATTTGATTTCTCCAGGTACAGAAATAAAAGTGACTGTGACTCTGTAAAAACCACAAATATCACTATTATTTTGCCACCGGAAGACATTATCCGTGACCGTTTGATTGTGATAAACAGTAGTAAGTGCCATCTGGTGGTAGAGTTGCTGAACCTGACTAAAGACTTCGGTGGCATTTATCTTTGTAAAGATACCGTCAATAATTTCTCACGTCAGAGGAATATGGCTGTTGGAAGTAAGTGTTGTTGCTCTTTGGACTGTAGCCAGTAATCACATTATAAATTTATTTAGTGTATTTGCTCTTTGAACTGTAGCCAGTAATCTCATTGTAAATTTATTTAGTGTATTAAAAACTAGTTTGGAATAAAAGCACCCTGAAACTTTATTATAGTAGGAATTATTACAAAAATAGAAGAGCTTGTCCACCATAGATTTGATGTGATCTTTAATTTATGAAGATGCAGAGTTTACTCTCTATTTTTTAAGTATGTATGAGATTTACCTTTTTTTGCTGTAAGCTCAGTAATAAGTATGTACGAGATTTACTTTTTTTTGGCTGTAAGCTCAGTAATAAGTATGTATGAGATTTACTTTTTTTGGCTGTAAGATCAGTAATAAGTATTCTCTGAGTGTCAAGCTGGCTAGCTGGTATTTGAATAAAACAGTTCTATAAAAAAAAATTAAAAATAAAATATATGTTTACCATTGTAGCTTGTAATAATTTATTTTTGGCTGCACTTAATATAAAATGGGGCATATTCTTTGGTATTTAAAAATAAATAGTTAAATAAATAATTTTATCTATTGGACTATCTTCAGGGTTTAATTAATTTATTTTTTAAAGTCAAACCTTCTTTAGCATATTATGACAAGAAAATCACTTCATGACTAGTTCTTAGCTTACTGTATAGTTTGGATTTTGAAATTATATACAAGTTTTTCTTCTGACTAATTAATTTATCATGAAATAAACATTTTCCCGTATAACTCCAAACTGAGAAAACAATAATAAAAAAAAGTTATTGCATAGTTTGTTCATAAAATAAATTAATATTTAAAGAATAATCACAAGAAGGATTACTGTTTCAGATCCACCTTTGCCACCAACTACTTTGACTGTTTTGTATCAGCCTTTGGAGTTTATCAGCCTCATGCTGAAAGTAATAGAAACTGGGTTACAACTTCGAGAGTTAGAGGACTCTTACGTTAATGTTACGTATACGTGGAGGCAAGTAGTTTTGCTTGTTATTGCTTTTTTCTTTTGACTTCTCTTTCTGCTTCACTGACATATTCTATGCATTGTGATTTTAAAAAAGAAATAAAGATATTTGTTTCATTTTTTTTTTTTATTTAATCAATTTTCTGTCAGGTTGGAAAGCTGTTGTTTCATTTCTACACATTTATAAATAGTAAATGAAAACATAGACAATATTGATAGTAATAATATAGATTGTGTCAACACTTATCTCACAAGAGTTCTATAGTAAATTAATTAAGGTACTAAGCTCAACTATAACCCACTTGGACGGAACTAGAACCTAGGCCTTGCAACCATCCATTTCCATGGGGAATATCAGATCATCTTAATTGCTTGCTATATTAAAGAATCAATAATGTTGGTTAATAGGTATTACTAATTTTTAAGTAAAACATTTTCTCTTGAATACTAAGAGATGTGCTTATTATTATATCAGTAGTTATGTAACCATCGTCATACTAATTCTTCACGGTACTTTGGGTTCTAGGTTGACCCTTACAGAAAAATGAAAGATAAAAGTCTATCAGAGTTATCCATCCTTGACTAGAGGACATGTATATAGTACCCATTTGCAGGGAATAGCCTGAAAATAGTATGACTATGTGTTTGTGCCTGTGGCAAGTATTCAGAAAAAAATCACTTAAAAAATTTTTTAAACAGTACATTTTTCCATCATAAACCAGATTTACATACAATAGGATAATCATGGTTAGGAAGGGTTGAAATATTTTGTTTTGAGTATTAAAAAAAAATAGTATTCTGTGCATATTCTTAAGATAGTAGTAAATAAAAACTCCTAATCTCATGAAATTAAAATATGCAGAACAGCTGACATGGCCCCAAGACAGGTCAGAAGTCAGAATAGATATACCTGTAAGAAAGACTATAAAGAAAGTAGAAAGGGCCTTCCATCTTACTCCTGATATGCTGTTACTGAGGGCTACATTTCTGTAAAATGCTAAACTAGACAAAATGACTCTAAGCTCATGGGCTACATTTCTGTAAAATGCTAAGCTAGACAAAATGGATCTAATATCCTAGCTACATTTCTGTAGAATGCTAAACCAGACAAAATGGATCTAATTTCAGGGCTATATTTTTGTAAAATGCTAAACTAAACAAAATGACTCTAAGCTCATGGGCTACATTTCTGTAAAATGCTAAACTAGACAAAATGGATCTAACATCAGGGCTACATTTCTGTAAAATGCTAAACTAGACAAAATGACTCTAATCTCATGGCAACATTTCTGTAAAATGCTAAACTAGACAAAATGGCTCTAATCTCATGGCAACATTTCTGTAAAATGCTAAACTAGACAAAATGGCTCTAATCTCATGGCAACATTTCTGTAAAATGCTAAACTAGACAAAATGGCTCTAATCTCATGGCAACATTTCTGTAAAATGCTAAACTAGACAAAATGGCTCTAATCTCAGGGCTATATTTCTGTAAAATGCTAAACTAGACAAAATGGCTCTAATCTCAGGGCTCTAAATTCTAGGCAAACAACTGAGCATTTTTACAGGCATACCTAATAACCATCTTACACTAGGACAACATTTAATTTCTGAGGAGAGGTGGGTAGAAAAAGTCTAGACTTATTTACTGTACAAATTTAGATTTCTGTGAGTAGATTTTAGGACTGAACTAGGCCATGCATACTTGGGATATTATCTCTCCAACATAAGTAAAGAGAATATAATAACCACCACTATGCTATATGGTAAAAGAGAAAAAACATTTTTTTTATCTGTTTGGTCTTTTTGAAAATGTTGTTTTTCTTTTGGTCTTGTTCAAAATTCATGTTAATTTATGTAGAAGCTTATGAAAATTGAAAATAAGGATGTGAGTAATTTCATATTGTGCAATAAGACATTATTAATACTTTGGATTGCCTGTTAAAATTATTACATGAACTCTATCCAGCTTTCTTATGAAAAGATAACAGGATATATTTCCTTAATTCCACATTTTTAAAGCAAGGCATAATCTGACTTAAGAAACTAGAGAAATAGCACATTATAATTATTATGAAAGAATTTACATATATTTTATGAATTTTGTTGAGTGCTCTTAAATTCTGCATACAACTTAATTTGAAAAACTTTTGCTATGTGAACAACCATAACAAAAATGGTAACTGAGAAAAGTGTGATACCAGCAATAACAAGAAAGACAACTGAAAAACTGTTTATACAAAGACTAACAAAACTAACTGAGAAAGGTGTAAATAAATATTAACAAGAACTGTGGCTTACCCTTTTCAGTCTTTCTTCATTTTGATTTTCTTATTCTTTAGATTAATTTCAATCTAGGACAATTTTTAAGGGCTATTTTAGTATATTTCTGTGTTTAAATGTTATAATTTGTACCTGAACAAGTTGAATAGATAATGTATGACATTGAACCATAGCAAAATTAGTTCTAGAATATTGACACCATACTTATGCATAGAAATATATTGTTCAATAGAATGCCATTTGTATTTTAAAAAAATCCCCATATTAAAACAATTTATTTTCAACTAGAAGTTAGCAAAACATGTAAATGATAGCAGGGAAAAGTTTAGCATCACTGATCTAATGCAGAAATGTATTTTAATTGTAAAACTACATGTATGTCACATTTTTCATACATGCTGAGGCTCTGGCCTTGTTTTATATATATATACTTGGTGGTCATTGCAAATCACCCCTATTTTTGTGTGTGTAGAAACAGTACAAATATGACTTATCAACCCACACTCAAGACCCTCCAATCCATGCTCACACATTTTAGCATTAACAGCAACTTGCCTGCCTGCCTGCGCAAATATAATGGATAATACATAATACCAGAATAGACAGTACATATCACAGAGATGTAACAAAGTTATTGCTAACTATTACCAAACAAATTTCAGGAAGTACCAAAAGAACCAAAGACACTGCCAATTCTTTCTTCTGATAAACAGTTCTTATGCATGAACACTGACTGGCTTCTCATCTGCCTATCTATCTTTTTAAACACTCATCACAATTGTTTTAGTGGTTATAAAGTTCAATTATTGTACTCTCTGCCTTGACTGAATGGCATCTTTAAATAAACACAAAATTGTACTGCACAGTTTTTCTTAGCAATTATGTACATATTCATACACATCAAAATAATTATTTCATAATCCTATGAGAAATCTCTGAATCATTACAAGAACAGTTTCACAGAGATTTAGATCTGCTGCATTAATTGCTACAAAGTTCCCACAATCATGACAATGGCTTACACATGTTACATTGTTAGTTGCAAATAAATCAGTCAATATTAAATCACATGGCATTTTTGCTGAATGAGAATAAACTAAGAAAATACTACAGAGTTTTAAGACATCACACAAAATTACACATTGAATTTAAAATACATTATTGCTTGGCCGAAAGAAAACATGAAAATTACATTTCTGTTTAGCTTAAAGAAAGTATAAAAATTACAAGTTAAAAATGTATAACTCCAAAATGACTCACAGTGGCATTGACCATGCACATGCATCAGAAAAACCGGGGATATTTCCAAAGAAAACATGCTGACTACCAATGTTTTAAATCAAGTTACAAAATGAGGGATTTTTTTACAAGTTGCTTCCTCCCTAACTCCTATTGATCAGTTGTGGTTAGCCATCATCAGGCCATTGGTCAGTCATACTTACTTGTCCCCTAGAAATGTTTAGCATCACCCAATAAGCCATTTATTAATAACAAGCTTTAGTAGCTTGACCTAATATTTCAATGAAACTTTGACTATTGAATTCACAAAGAACGACACCGGTATCATATAACTATAATATTACTCCAGGCTATCATCTAGTTATGGGTTTGGGAAAAAAAACCATCTATGCTTTCACTGCATATTATAACCTTATTGTGCAGTACACGATGTCTACTTTTAAACTCTCACTATATAAATACTAGTAACATAAATAGTGCTCCAGAATTTTAAAATAAACTATTTCATAAGTAATAAAATATATAGAAATAGGTGACAAGGAAGGGGTGAAAATATTTGTCACACTATCAAGACAACAAAAGGAAAAAACAGGAAACGACAGCAGTGACAGAACATGGATAGAAACTGATGAGCAACATGATCAATAGTGCATCTAGCATGATAAGCTGCACAGGCATATATATTCTGCTGAAAGGGTGGATAACTCTGACTGGTCTATTTCTTTCATTTTACTCTAAGGTCTATAATGAGCAAGTATGACTGAGTATATACTTGCTCTGAGTACACACACATCCAGTAGCATGATGGAAGAAGCATTTGTTGTGTATTAAAACAGTACTAATTTAAATGTCAATTTATTTTATAACTTTAATAATACAGACTAGAAATGGTTCACTTTGACACACCAGCAAGTGGATAAAATATTACTGTATATAATAAACTAGTATACCCAGTTTCATGGGTCGGGTGATTTTTTTAATTCATCTTTAATAATCTGTTTGCATCTAAACTCATTCTATTTTTTCTTATTTGGTTAATAATTATACTCAGCAGTTATCTGCCCCTTTGTCCTCTCCATTGATGCATGGTTACTTATAACTCTATAACTGTTTTGTCTCTGCCTGTCTTATATGGTTTCAGTAAATGAATTCCTTGATTTTATTATAACTTTTCTGTGTTTTACTTGCAGGAAAGACAATTATTTACCATGCTCTGGAATAAAACCTGAACATAAGACCAAATATTCTCACAATAACAGCTATGTGGCTTGTGTCCTTGACCTTCATGGAAAATATTCTGGATCGCAAGCATATAAGAATGACTTAGGCAGTGTTCTTCTACCTATCAATTTTAAGATTATAATTAGAAACGAGTTTGGAGGGATTGAAACAAATGACAGTTTTCTTATTTATAACTATGGTAGGTATAGATTTTTGCTCTATTTTTTAATTCTTTATTCTGTTCTGTTTTTACTTTATCTGTCAGCAGTTAATGATATAAAAGTCATTATTCTTCATGCTTTTAAATACTAGTATTATAATATAGTTGCTTGTGTGTTTGCATCCATGTCTCAATAAGGATGATATTCATTTCTGTTCTTTATCTCTTAGCTAAATATACATGCGCACAAAACACACACACACACACACACAACACACACACACACACACACACACACACACACACACACACACACACACACACACACACACACCCACACCCCACACACACACACACACCACACACACACCACACACTCACCACACACACACCACACACACACTACACACACACATCACACACACACACACACACACCACACACACACACACACACCACACACACCACACACACACATATATATATATTCTCACATTTTCAGCTATATGGCTTGTGTCTTTGACCTTCATGAAAAATATTCTGGAGATCAAGCATATCTATCTATCTATCTCTATTTATCTATCTATCTATCCCTTAGTCTTGTTGACTGTAGAGGCACCACTGATGACCTAACAACCAGTTTCCTCCATTCCATTCTGTTCTCTGCTAATCTTACAAGTATTGCTCAGTTTCAGTCCTGTCCACTCTGAGATGTTATCCTCCCATCTTTTCCTATGTCTTCCTGTCCTTCACCCTCCTTGCACAATACCTTGCATGGTTGTCTTAGCAAGCCCTGTTGATTGTGTGACATGCCCATATCATTTCATTTTGCGTTTTTTCACAATGGCCAATAGCTCTTCATAGGTCCCAATGGCTTGCCTAATTCTGTTTCCCATTTCCTCATTCATGACATGATCTCTATACGAAATGCCAAACAACCTTCAAAAGCATCTCATTTCAGTAGCTTGTATCCTCCTTTCGAGATCCACTGTGAGGGTCCATGACTCACAGGCATATAAAACACAGATACAACCAAGGAGCGCATCAGTCTGATCTTTGTCTTTCCAAACTGTCTTCAGCCTTGCCATTGCTGTTATTGTCATCACAATCCTGTACAATATTTCAGTTTTTAATCCCTTGTCTGTCATGATGGCTCCTAAGTACTTGAATTTATTAACTATTTCCAATTTCTGATCACCAATCATGATGTCATTGCCAATGCCACTGGTGTTGTTGGTCATCAATTTGGTCTTCTCTGCACTGATTCCCATACCAAAAGCAGTAGCTGTCCTGTCCAGTTTTGCTACCAAATGAGCTAGCTTTTTCTCATTTCCTGCAAGGCCATCAATGTCATCAGCAAAGTATAAGTTCATTATTGTTCTGCCTCCCATACTGATAGTTCCTTCATGGTCTTCCAGAGTATCTGTCATCATTCTTTCAAGGAAGATGTTGAAGAGAAAAGCCGAAAGTAAGCAGCCTTATCTGATTCCCAATGTTGTCCTGAACCAATCTCCTATTGATAAAGAAATAGAGGACTTCTATGACCAACTGCAAGAAGTTCTGGACCAGACCACAAAGAAAGACATTCTTGTGGTGCAAGGAGACTATAATGCTAAAATAGGAGAGGATGCCATTGAAAACTGGAAAGGCACATGTGGACACTACTGCAATACAGAGACAAATGACAGGCTTAAGGCTCCAGGAATTTGCCAGCTTTAATGATCTGGGGCTGATGAACATGTTTGGTCCACATAAAACATCCAGAAGATGGACATGGCATAGCCCGAATGGAGAAGACCATAACCAGAGTGATTATATCATGGTGAAAAGGCATTTCCATACTAGTGTAAACATTGCCAAGACAAGAAGCTTCCCAGGAGAAGACATTGGAAGTGACCATGACTTAGTGATGATGATCCTCTGACTACGTCTAAAGAAAGTCAACAAGCAAGGCCCCCCCAAAGAATCAAATTCATCCTTGACAAGCTAAAAGACCAGAGGTATTGGAAGCCTTTCAAGCAAAGATAGGAAAATTTACACCACTCTTACTTCTTAGTGCAGACGCAGACACAGACACATTGATTGACATAATTAACACTTCAGCGATCCAAACTGCCAATGAGATCCTTGGCAAACATAGACGAGCAAAGAAACCTTGAGTTACAGCTGACATCCTTGATCTGTGTGACAAGCGCCGAGGGCTAAAGAAGAAGAAATCAGAAGTAGAAGGTATAAAACAATACAGGGAAATTAATCAGATTATCAAGAAAAGCATGAAAAGGGCAAAGGAGACATGGATTGAAGACCAGTGTAAAGATATAGAAAATAATCTAAAGAAAAATAATAGCAAAAAAGCATACCAACTGGTGAAAGACCTGACCAGTATAAAACAAGGACGCTCCTCCATCATTCAAGATAGTGGAGGGAATTGTCTTACAGAAGATCAAGACATTCTTAAGAGATGGACAGAATACTGCTCAGACCTATACAGCCACAGACATACAGGGGATCCAGACATACTCAACACCCCACCAGTGACCAACACTGACAACTACCCCATCCTATGAGAAGAAGTAAAGACTGCAGTGAAATCAATGAAAAAAGGGGAAGGTAGCAGGAATAAACAACATCCCTGCAGAATTAGTCCAAGAAGGGGAGAAACCATGATAAGCGCCCTACTAACAATCTGCAATAAGATCTGGCAGACAAGGGAATGGACAACACCATGGACTCAGTCACTCGTAATAACGCTCTTGATAAAAGGCAATTTGCAGCAATGTCATAACTATCATACGATAAGTCTTATATGCCACCCAAGCAAAGTCATGCTAAAGATCATATTAAACAGACTGAAGCTGCAGGCAGAAGAAATCATAGCTGAAGAATAGGTAGGCTTCAGACCAGGATGAAGCACAACTGAGCAGATTTTTAATCTGAGACTCCTATGTGAGAAATATCTTCAGCACCAACAAGACTTTATCATGCCTTTGTAGATTTTAAGAAGGCAATCGACAGGGTTTGGCATGCAGCCCTTTGGTCCATCATGAAGCTGTACACATCAATGCCAACTTGATCAAAGTCATAGAAAGCCTTTACAGCAAAGCCACCAGTGCAGTCTGCTTCAACGGCCAAATAGGAGATTGGTTTAGGACCCCATATGAGGGTGACTAAAAATATAAAAATATCAGTTTTAAGATTATAATTGGAAATATGTTTGGAAAGATTGAAACAAATGACTAACCATGCCACCCTAGTTATTGGTTAAGATTATTATCATTATTAATCACCAATAACTTATTACAAGTGATGAGAATCTTAATTTATTTTATTTAATAACTCTCTAGAAGAGACCACTCGTCTCTCTCAATTGGCGGATATGAGGGCACTGTAAATGTTTGCTCTCTTCCATGACATTAAAGACAAACATTTACTATCACACAGTATTTCCATAGGTGGAAAACTTACCAAAGGAGAAGATAATCCATTCTTTAATCTATATTTAGTGAGCCCCCATCAACCCACTATCTCTCTAACATATGTTTATCAATAAGTGTAAGAAGTCAATAAATTTAACAATAAATTTATTCCATCAACAATCATATATACAACATATGAATAAAATCAAAAAAGTGCTGACATTTACATCACTTCACAACAATGTTTGATTAACATTGACAATTTCTCAATTTATCCTTGCATAGACATCAGCAGTCAAATTAAACATATGGATATCATTCATCACAGAAACGAGAGTGGAGTTTTAGAGAAATAATTAAATTTAATATACATAACCTTTTCAATGAAGGCCACTGTCACTAGCACTTGTTCACAATCACACAGTTTGCAACAGGTCACTGTTTTCTATTTAGATGATGGTCCAATGAATCCCTTCTAGAAACATTACACAACTGTTCCAGAATCTTCGATGTGCTCACAAAGCACACTATGAAGCATCCAGAACTTTGCATGCGCTATCAAAAGCACATCATGAGTAGTGTTCTAGAACCTTCATGTACATTTACTCAAAACATCATGAGGAATGTACAAATAATCTTCGTGAATGCTCAAGACCAAACTAAAGCCTCAATTTTTTGCCATATAGGCTCTTGAACAGAATTCAAATGAATCAACTTACAGCAACACATTTACTGATAAGTTTGATGATAATGCTGGATCCACACACCATTGTGATTAGGTAGAGTACAGTAATCACTGTAGCCTGAAGGGAAAAGGCATGCTCCTCTTGTTTTTTTGGTCTATTTTTAATTCTTTATTCTGTTTTCATTTTAACTGTCAGCAGTTAATGATATAAAAGTCATTCTTCATGTTTTTTTGTAACACTAGAAAAGTAGAATGATATATTTATGATTTAAAATACTGGTATAATAATACAGCTGATTGTGTGTTTGTATCCCTGTCTCAGTAAGGATGAAATTCATTTCTGTTCTGCCTCTTATATAAATATCTGTCTTTGTAGTCTGTTAGTTAAGTCTGTATTTTCCAAAATAATTCAGTCTGTGTCAGAAGATATCTGCTTGTGCATAGACAGATACATAATACTTCTTATGTCCACCATCACCATCTTGGATGTCGGTGCAAGGTTCAGAGTACATATGCTAATATAAATGTTATTACACAGTGTTCCCTTTAAAAAAAACTATAGGACTCAAGTTTTCATTCAAACTAAATTTACATGAGTTCTGCCATGATTTCAATGCATGGAAATGGTAGTTTTTGCATTGCTTAATTATTCTGGTACATTTTGATAATTTATTTTAAGTGTTGTACTTACAACTTAATTATATAAAGCAATGTGGCATTAACTGAACAAAATGTATATGTTACCATTGGACTTTTGATATTTTTCTTCATTATATATCACTAGATTTTGCAACTGTTTATAATATCTATATACTCAAATGTCTTAATATTGATTTTTTCAATTACATTCATATTAGAAGTGATATAATATTGTATATGACATTGAAAAAGATCTCATGTGATCTGAACTATATCACTTTAGAAAACACAACCAAGATAATTTAGGTATCAGATAGCTATCTTATTAATTTTACTCTACAATACATACTTTCCTTGTGGACATTGTGTTCATTTAGTCAGGCCAGGTCAAGTTCAAAATGTCAGCATGACAACCAAAGGCAGTACGTGGATCCAGCTTAAGGTTGACTTACCAGAAGGTATTGATAATGATTTATGTGACATGTATATGACTGGACTCAAATTAAAATATATAGTCACAAAGGTATCTGAGTTTGAGCATAGCACAAAACTGCCGGATAATAGAGACTTCCACACCAAGTTTGGGTTATGGCGAAACCTTCATAACGATGAAGAAGCAGCTTTGAGTCAAAATCTAGCTAAGCAGGTAATAATCTCTTATTATTTCTAAAGCTTGAATATCATACAATATTATTTATTCTTTTGTTATCACTTAGTAAGAATTATGTTTGAGTTGACCGAAGTTAAATAAATTATTTGATAAATAATTTAATCTCCATCTTGTACATATATTGCATTTAATTTACTCTTACAATTTTCAAGAGTTAATATATTCATTGCTGTATGTTTGAAATGTTCAAAATCAAATACAGGAGCAATAACTAAGCCAAATGTGTTATCATGAAAACAGCTATCTCTCCCCCCCGCCTCCCACATGTGGCATTGAAGCTGTTACAGAGATATTAACATATTTTGATGTATATCTATCACTAAATAATTTTGTATTAACGATGGCCTAATTAGATAATGATTGACACATATCTATCACATAAATAATCTTGTATTAACACAGGTCTGGCCTAACTAGATAATTATTATCTATCACTTAGTAAGCTTGTGTTAACACAGGTCTGGCCTAACTAGATAATTATTATCTATCACATAAATAATCTTGTGTTAACCCAGCCTAACTAGTTAATTATTGACACATATCTATCACTAAATAATCTTGTATTAACTAACTAGATCTAACTAGATAATTATTGACAACTATTTCTGTCACTAAATAATCTTGTATTAACACAGGTCTAACTAGATAATTATTGACATCTATTTCTGTCACTAAATAATCTTGTATTAACACAGGCCTAACTATATAATTATATATAATTATATTGACATGCATCTATCACTGAATAATCTTAACACAGGTCTAACTAGATACTTATTGACATTCACCTACAAGAAGATGGCATGTAGTGGCGATGACCTATGACTACATGTAATTAATATTTCATTGACCGATTAGCTGACATCTGAAACAGACTTTTTGACTAGCTAATAATATATTGACATAGATCTATGACTCTCTAGTACTGTGCTGAAGTAGACTTTGAACTAATATAAAATTACTGAATTGATGCTGACTAGTTATTGTTATATTGTAGCAGACAAGATTAGCTGGCATTGTTGTGATTCATATCAAACTAAACGTATTGAATGTATGAATATATTGATACAGACCTATGACTAGTTATATTTATAATAGAGTGAAAGTATTATGGATAGTTGATATTTTAGTATTTATTTTTAAGTTAGAGTGATAGTGTTTTGAATACTTTATAAATATTTATGACAGTAATATTACTCTTGATAATATACATGTAATACTTATGATAGATTGACACTGTTATGGAGAATGTTTATATATTTATGATCGAGTGACACCATTAGTGGATGTTTTATAATACAGTATTTATACTAATTGATACTGTTGTAGATAATTTATAAATAGTTATGACAGACTAGCACTGTTCTTGGGATACTTTATAGCTGTTGATAGTTTAACAGTACTGTGGATACTTTATAGCTGTTGATAGTTTAACAGTACTGTGGACACTTTATAGCTGTTGATAGTTTAACAGTACTGTGGATACTTTATAGCTGTTGATAGTTTAACAGTACTGTGGACACTTTATAGCTGTTGATAGTTTAACAGTACTGTGGACACTTTATAGCTGTTGATAGTTTAACAGTACTGTGGACACTTTATAGCTGTTGATAGTTTAACAGTACTGTGAATACTTTATAACTATTTGTGATAGAGTAACACTTTGTGAATACATCATAAATATTTACCTATTGATAATGTTGTGGATAGTTTATAAATATTTAAGACAGATTAACAATGTTGCTGTGGATATTTCATCACTACACTGTTGTGAAGTGTTGATACTGGCAAATTCTGGATGTTGGAAAAAGATGGCAGAGAGAAAGACAGAAGGCAGTTGTACAAGGAGGTCATGATGACCCAAAGCAACAACAATCAAGAAAAAAACTCTGATTGTTTCATAAGAGAATAGGAATTGTATTTAGTCACCATTTCTTTCACTCAGCAAAGAGAGTGAACCCTCAAGAAGTTGAGCTTATTCCACTTATTCAACCTCTTCAGGGAGGTTTGAGCATTTATTTCCTTTTGCAATCATAGTGTTAATTACCTCCAATTGAGATCAAAGTGCATAATTACCTCCAATTGAGATCATAGTGTTAATTACCTCCAATTGAGATCATTGTGTTAATTACCTCCAAATGAGATCATAGTGTTAATTACCTCCAATTGAGATCATAGAGTTAACTACCTCCAGCTGAGATCATAGTGTTAATTACCTCCAAGTGAGATCATAGAGTTAATTACCTCCAATTGAGATCATAGAGTTAATTACCTCCATTTGAGATCATAGAGTTAATTACCTCCAATTGAGATCATAGTGTTAATTGCCTAGAGTAAAGTAAGATTACATCTGGAGTAATGCTGGAATGTGCCTGGAATAAATTCATAATGTGAACCTCAACATATACCATTCACAGATTCAAACAAAAATAAGGATCTGGCAATTATCATAAACTGACAATTATCATAAAACGAATAAAATTCAACACAACCAAAAATTAATAATATTATGAAATCTGGAAAGATGTCATTGTTGACCACTTATGGGTGGAAATGATGCTTTTGGTTTTAAAGTGTGCTTGATATTGACCAGTCTGCTAAGAATCTCATAAAGGAATTTGTAAATCATTTGACCAAGTTCATGACTTTCTTTTAACACAAAATGGTGGGAATCAGACAAACTCATATGGTTATCAATGTGATCTGTAATTCAATTAAAACTTCAGCATAAATACTTTTGATTAAATATATAAACCCTGCAGGTTTTTTTGATTTTGTGAGCAATCTTTGTGTTTGCAATGTTGGAGAATACATGTACAGTATATACATGCATAATGAAAGGTTTGTATCGAGAATCGATGGTGGGTCAAGTTCCCAATTGTCGTAGCATTTTCTCATCAGTTATGTCACCAAACACTAATACAATGTCTGTTTGTTTGTTTGTTTCTTTCTTTGTACTGTACATGTATCTCGAACACAAAAGAGGGCCCGAATCACCATTTAACATTAGTTATCTCGATCCCCATGACTAATCATTGCCGGTTTTTGAAAATGTTAGCTATCGATGTCCTTCTGGCTGTTAATTATGTTAATTAGCCTGCTTTTGAAGTAACTGATAGTACGATACTTTTCAGAGCTGTGTCGTAGCGAAATGACTCATGAATTTAATTTTGACACTTTTTAGCTTTTTGTCAAAATGAACTACAGTGTACACCCCGCAGGTTTTTCATGATTTTGTGAGTGATCTTTGTGTTTGCAGTGTTGGAGAATATAATGAAAGGTTTATACATTTTATTGTATACATGTACTGGTAAATCTCTGCTGTTAGTTGGAGCACATAAGCCTTTTGTTGTTAGCAAACAATGTAGATGTAGATGTATGTACATTTTTATAGCATGCCGATCACGTCATCAAACAAATAGCGGCAATGCTTTTGTGTAAAAAGTCAAAAACGTGCATGTTCATTCTCATTTATTAATGTACATCATGTACATAAAAAATTTCAAGTATGTAATATTGAAGCATTTGTTTTCAAGTAGACTGTTAAAGGCAAAAAGCAACAAAGCATTTTAGACTTTGTAAAGAAACCATATTAACCGCGTGTACATAAACCTTTTGTTGTTAGTAAACATGTACTAAGAGGCACACTGTTGCCCTTCAACTGACCCCAGTAACAGACAATCAAATATAAACCAACTCTGTTCTAGTTGAGAAATTTGTAATGTGTGGAAACAAACTGATGCTTCAGTGGACTCAAAAGAGCAAATTTTAAATAGGTCAAATTTGAAAACACTGCAACTGATGCAAGGCATACAACTCGCCTATCCCTGGTATAATATTTTACAAAAACTTTTAATTTTTGCCTTACTGTTATTTTATAATTTTAGATGGATATAATCATGAAAAACCTATCACAAATAACAGTTTTTGATACTGAAATTCACTTTAATTTGTTGTACAACTTTCCCTTTAAAATGAATGATAATGTGCAAGGATGGTGGTGGGAAATAAGATTTTCATAGCTTTCCACAAAAGTATGTACATTTTTATAGCATGCTGATCGTGTCATTAAACAAATCGCAGCAACACTGTGTAAACAAATCACAAAACATGTGCATATACATTCTCATTCATTAACGCACATCATGTACATAAAGAAATTTCAAGCGCATGTTATAGTACTGTATTATATTGCTGCCATATTGGTTTTTGGTAATCTTAATCATCAGTTATCTTGACACTTTTTGGCAAACCCCTAGGCCATTGACATACGGGTTCGACTGTACTTTATTTCTGTTCCTAACAATGACATACAAAAATAATTAGAATTGGGGCCTATTGGGTTCATTTGAATCAGCAGATAATCTAGCTCATCACCCCCATAACCTGGAACTTGCTTATACTTATTAGATATTAATGATAGAGTGGCATTGTTAACTTCTTTATAAGTATTTATGATAGAGTATTGTGTGAATGCTTTATAAATAGATTTTTATGATACTACTGATGATACTACTGATGCACTTCATGAATTATTTCTGATGATTTAACTTTACTATCTAGCAGACTCTCAGAACCTCATAGGTTGACAGAGCTTATAAATTCTTTAATTGTTATTTTTTTAAAACCTGGGTAACTTTAAGCTTAATTAGATGTTTCAATGTTTAATGTTTCAGGAGTGGACGAAGCAATTTGATTGGAAGAAAGACTTTAATTGTCAAACAGCAATGGTGAATTTGACAGATCTTCTACCATACACCATTGTGAATATCACTCTTCAATCTAAAGGTCGATACTGGGGTCCTAAACAACATTTATATGGCCTAATTACAGATGAAAGCGGTAGGTATGACTTAGATATGTATCATAATTTTTCAGTACAATGTCTTTCTGTTATAAATGTAAAAGATACTGTTAGTTCACTATGTTTTTGGTCTGATAGATAAATCTTTTAGCCATTTTTTAAAACTTAGGATTAAAAATAATTGATTTATTGCACTTGTTAAAAATGAAATTAACTTCATTCGAATGATGTTTTAACTTTTGGAAGAGTTGTAAAGTTATGATCCATGGCATACATGGTTTTAAGTTATGCTTATGGTTTTAAGATATGCTTGTGGTTTTAAGTTATGATGCAAATGACAGTATATTTTTTTATTTTTGCATATCAGTGCCTCTGAAAGGCCCTCAGTTTCCAGTCAGCCCCTACCATTGTTACATGAACGGCTTTTGTATGACGTGTGTTGTCTACTTCCTGGTACTGCTAATTTTTTAAAAATTATTTTTTTCTTTTCTGGTATTATGTATGAAAATTTTAATAGATTTTCTTTTATTGCTACTTTCTATAATTTTGAGTAGACTATCCTCTCTTTCTTCTCTTTAGTTTCTTTGTGTTTTAAGTTTAGATCAGATTTTTTTTTAGTTTCTTAGGTATTTGATATTTTAATATAAATAGTTTTAAAATATTCTTAAACCATTCTTTCCTTAGTTTTATAATTTAGCTGTTTTTGACTTTTAGAGTTTTTGTTTTTATTTTATTTTATATATATATATATATATGCATTTGATTGGCTTACCCTTACTATTCTCAGTCCTTCAGTATGGTGCACATCACCCACTGCTCTATTCATAACAGGAAATACCTCGCCCTTTGAGAAGAGGACAGATCATTGAATATATTTTAAATGGAAGTCTTGATTCAAGCACAATTCATCCGGACACCATGCGATGTAAGAAGAAGTTGTCTGAGAGAGTCAAGGGACAGGCTAATACCTTTATCATCCATAAACTAGAACCACAGTCTGTGTATAGTCTGAGTCTCCAAGCTCGAACTAAAGTGGGTTTCTCACCAATCACATACCACTCATTGCAAACCCCTATTTCACTGGGTGAGTTGAATGGTACACTCTTCCCGATGTGATCTCCATGTCTTGCACGCCTTGAATATCAGTGAGGATGAATGCCCATGCCCATGCACACAGAAATATAAATCAAACAATGGATGATAAATTTGTATAAATGTTGTTTTTTCCTTGCTTACACAAAAGATTTTTTGTTCAGTTATATTGTGGATAAAAGTTCATTGAGTGTTGAAAAGAATGAAAGTTGAAGCAGCATAATGTGCTCAGTCAAACTTGTGCTCTTTCTTGCAGATGAATGATTTTACACATACCTACATTGAATAAAAGTTTATTGAGTGTTGAAAACAATGTGTGATGTATACCACTCCGCTGGTTATGATTATTATTATATTCTAATTAATAATTCATAACTAAATACAAGTGGCTGGAATCTTAATTCATATATTAATAATAAATCTCAATAAGACACCCAACTTGTCTTCCACTTGGTGGATCTCCTGGCACTGCAGAACTCTACCTTCTCACAACATGTAGATAGACGTTCTACTAACACAATTCTTTCCCACAGGTGGAACTTCTTACTTAAAGAGTAATTAAATCTGACTTTTAAGCTATTCTAACGAGCCCCCATCCAGCAATTATTACACCAGACAAATTCAGATAATATGAGTAAGAAGGACAAATAAAAAACAACAATAAATTTATTAAATCAACAATCAAAACGTACAAATGAATACAGTTGTAAAAGAACACAAACACGTATACTACTAAAATGTTCAGATAATGTCTACCACTTTCAGTCTCTATCCTGACAATAAAATAGTCAAGTTAGTAATCACCAGTCAAATTGTGAGTCAGTTTCTTACCCCAGAATCAGAGTACGAGTGAAAAGAACAGTAGTTAATTTTACATGACCTTCATATAATGTAAGCTTTTGCTGGTGTAGCTTTCGCATCAATTCACAGGTTCACTTTGCCTGCATTGGATAATGGGTCTAACTTGCACCTCTAGGCATGCTACCCGAACTGTTCCAAGAATTCTGTTCCAAGATTTCTGTAAGCAATCTCTCCAGACCAAAGCCAGACCCAACTTCTGTCATATGGTTCTGGAATGGAGATTCACATAACCAATTTCCAGCAAACCTGTTGCCAGCGAGTGTAACAAATTGTATTTGAAATGTACTTACATACTTAAGTAGAGTACAGCACTCACTGCAGCCTGAAGCAGATAGCTTAAAAAGTGTGCTCTCTTCTCTAGAAAAGTCAAATCAAGGGACAGCTCTTAAGATTCAATTCTATATCTCTCCATAAGCATTCTCAAACTTACATTTGTAATAAAATTCATTAGCCAAATTCACACTCGTGGGCATAAAAAATAACATAATCAAATGCACAGATAATATTTCCATTAGTGACAATGTCATATGTTCAATAATGCAATGTACAAAATCTCTCCAATTACAAATCATAGAATATCAGTTCAAATACATGAAAACATTTCTAAATCTAATTACAAACTCATAAAAGTCAACATTCTATGCACACAAAATCATTTCTGAGTCAAATGACAAACCACAAATCAATGTTCAGAATGCAAGAAAATATTTTAAAGTCTACTCTTTCTTTATCAGTCAAATAACTCACCAGCTCACGATCAGCCTTTAATGACTGGACTTAACCATAGACAAAATCAAAATGATAAGAACAAGGGATTTTTCTAACAGATCACTTTCACTTTTTTCACTTGACTCTTATTGGTTAGATTTGTTTATTGGCCAGTAACAGATCTTTGGTCACTTTTAACTGGCCAGCTACCTAGAACTGGTTAGCGCCACTGGGTGATTGTTTATTACTCAGCCTGATATTCTTCAAGAAATTTCGACCTTGAAAAATTCCATGATGATGTGGTAACCTTGCTTCAGGCTATCATTTAACTCTGGTTCTGAAGAATTCTGACTCCCTTACATATTTCTTAAAGTGAACACAGTCTGTTTTTAACTCCTGCTACATCAAATATTAGCAGCATGAAATACAACAATTATTTCATAAATATGTGCAGGCAACTTTGCTCTGTCACACAATGAATGGTTTTACTTAAACCTGCAATCAATAAAAGTTTATTGATTGTTGAAAACAGTGAATGATTTTACTCACAGCTACAATGAATAAAAGCCCTTTGACTGTTTATGGAATTGGAACAAAAAATTAATTAATGGGTGATGACACCTATTGAGTGATATTTACTGATTAAAGTCATTCTTTGTGTCACATTTTTAGTTCTGTCTTAATTCTTCTTATAACTGCTTTTATGCTTACAATGTTTTTTTAAATGTTTCAGTTCCCGGATCTCCAACATATGTCATAGTTGAGAAAAATAGCGACACTTACACAATTATGTGGCGTGCACATGATGCAGAGAACTTTGAAGATATTAACTACTCTGTACATTATTGCTATGTGCAGACTTTTGAGCAGGATGAAGCCCTTTATGGTCTTGACTGCAAAGTGTGTAACAATTTTTGAATATTTATATTTAGTTAGTAAGATGTTTGTGTAACTATAGGAAATTTGTACATTTCATTGATTTTAATTCTACACACTTAAAGTTTGGTAAGCACTATAATAAATTACTGTAAACTAAGATTAAAAATCAACATAGTGACCATTTTATTTCAATTGTTTTAATATTTTTAAGACTGTATTTTCTTAAATTTCTAATTAGAACCAGCTCACACATAACGTTGTCAAACCCAAGCTTTTTATTCAGATAAGTTTTTCATACATCAGTAGGCTTATATTTTTCATACATCAGTAGGCTTATATTTTTCATACATCAGTAGGATTATATTTTTCATACATCATAGGTTTATATTTTCATGAATTACTAGAATTATATTTTTTCATACATCAGTAGGCTTATATATGTTATAATTGATCTGTTGTTATTAATAGCTGCTTTGCCCTTATGACATCTATTTAGCTGAAACATCAACTCTTAATTGCTTTTGTATTGTAATTGTTTATCTATAAAGCATTTTGAATTTCATATTGTATTATTATATTTTAAAAAATATAATTTGGATAAACCTTCCCTGACATGAATATTTTTTAATTCAGTAAAAGTAATCCTCAAAGCCTTTTCAAAGTGTGTGCAGATAAAATTTTGTTTTGTATAACTTTTTTGTTATTTTAAACTGGTAGAAGATATTGGCTTGTATATGCTCTAGCAGAAATTTGACATAAGTGAAAAAGTAGTCCTAATTTAGCTAATTTAATTTGACAGGATCAAATATGTCATGAGTTATATTTGATTTGAAATAAATTTTAAATCTACATTCAACTTATTGGGTGTTTAAATACTTAATTTAAAATAAACTTGAGTATGAAATAATGTCTCATGAGCTTTAACATTTATGTCAGACCAATTGGAAAGTTTCATATCTACCACATTGAAATATTTTTTTCAGACTAACTTGGTGAGTTTTGAGACAACCGGTAGTCTAAGGAAAAATGTGAGCATATCTGATGGCTGCATAAGGGATTTGGAGCTACTGTTTTTTGTTTCCTTGGTGATGCCAGATGGAAAAAGTGGCAATTTATTTAAAGCAGAATGCTTATACTCTATGGATAGGTGTAAGTATGAACCAGTTCTGTTTATTTATTTTGTTTCTTTTTCTTTTATTTATACTTTATCTTTTCCTGTTTTCACTTTTTCTTATTATTCTATTTCTTTTCATCTGATGTGTTCATTTACTTTTCATTTTATTCTGGTTCTATTCATTTTATTTTGTTTATTGCATCTTTTTATTTATTCACTTCCTTTATTTTCATTTTATATATTTTTATTTTTATTTATTCTGTTTTATTTATTTAATTTTCAAAATATTGCATTGTATTGATTTTTTCTTGTATTTCTTGTATTTCTTTAAATTTTATAATGCATTTATTTTAATTTTTCTTTATTCTTTTTCTACTAATTTCATTTTGCAATTTTATTTTGACTTTATTTATTTTGTCTTTTTACATTTTATTTATTATTTTTATTTTCATTTTAGTTTTTTCTATTTTGTTTTAATTGTATTTATTGTATTTCTTTTCATTTTATTTCTTCAGTTATTATTTATTCTATTTGCATTTATTTAATTTACCATATTCTGTTTTCAAATGGTTTATTATAGTTTGTTTGCTTTTGTTGTTCTTTTTCTCCCATTTTATTGGTACTATTTTGTCCCATTTTATTGGTACTATTTTGTCCCAATTTATTGGTACTATTTTGTTCCATTTTATTGGTACTATTTTGTTCCATTTTATTCGTACTATTTTGTTCCATTTTATTCGTACTATTTTGTTCCATTTTATTCGTACTATTTTGTCCCATTTTATTCTCTTTCTCATTTTAGTTATTGTATCTTTTAAATTCTATTTGTGTTAATTTATTTTCAGTGTAATTATTTTATTTATTTTCTAGTCAGATCTCAAATTTTAATTTTCATATTCTATCCAGTTTGATCAATTGACATTTATTCTGATGAAATAAGTTTCTCATGTCCATTTTCATTCTCCCTGTTTAAAATTTCAGTTTGAATTTTTAAATATATGTACTCTATTTTGTCATTTGTTTTCATTTTATTTTTATAATAAAAGTCACTTAACCATGACTTTTAAATTTGTCCTTAATATTTGCAAAATCCTCTCAACTTGTCTTTTGATTAACTTTTATGACATTTTGTGATTTATTATGTTTATGATAAAATCTTTTTAATTATGTCTCTGCTAGTAAAGTATGCTTTTCATTTGTTGTAGTATTTATTATTTATACTGTTGCAAAGTGTTTGTACTTGCTGTGTCTCCCTCAGGGCCAGGAAAAGTTGAATCATTCTCTGTACAGAAATCAGATGAAGATCCTCAACATTTGATTGTGACTTTCAGGGTTCCTTGTGGTCACAGCTACAAATTCAGCCGTCCAGATTTATATCAAATTATGATAAGACCAGGTGGAGACTGCCTACCTTGCAACAGAAACCAAAGTTCAGGTATGATTATCAACCAATAATATTAAGAATGAGCTAATATTGAAAGATGTCAGAACTTTTAAAAACATGAAATAACTTTTTTTTTAAATTAAAAAAAAATAGCAAGAAATCATTTATATATAATGGAGAAATTATTAATACTGAATAATGTGAACTCTTTCAAGAATTAAAGAATAGCATTTCTGATAAATTTTTAATTTGATGTTTAAATTTTAATGATTTCATGGAGTATTCAAACATAGAAAACTTTTATTTAAATTTATTTGTCCCTTGTCTCACAGAGGATATTTTCTTGGAGGTTAATCCTGACCGAATAGGCTGGGAGATTAAAGAGACATTTACCAACCTTCAGCCCTCTAAGGAATACTGTGTGCAAATAAAGTCACTATATAAAGACATGTTTCAGTGTGTAAATCAAGTTGTTTCAACTGGGGGTGAGTTGTTTGTTTTCTTTACAAATACAACAGTAAAGGAAGATATAAATTAATCTATATCAGAGGATTTGAGGTCATTGCCTTTTTAGCAAAATACAAATAAGTGTAATAAAACATTAATTGATTTTTGATTCCCTCAAGAACCTGTGTGATCAGATCAGACACTATACACACTACATTGTATATACTACACACACAACACTACACACACAACACTACACACACTACACTGTACATACACATGCACAAATGCACACACACACACACACACACACACACACACACACACACACACACACACACACACACACACACACACACACACACACACACACACACACCTGTGCACACAAATGCATGCATGTTCACACACAGACTTACTTTCAAGGTGTTTATTTGTTATGATGACTTCCTAGGTATTTGTAAGACATGGAAGGTCAGACACTATACACACACATGCACGCACGCACGCACACGCACACACACACACACACACACACACACACACACACACACACACACACACACACACACACACACACACACACACACTTTCAGGGTATTAGTTTGTGATGCTGACTTTCTAGGTACTTGAGAGATGTGGATTTGAATTGATTTCTTGGCTGTTAGTAAGATGTGAATATAACACCCACTACGTAAGTGCAGCACTAAATGCAGCACTGATCACCCAAGTAATTTAACACCATCTTCCTAAACAGAAGTGTCCTGGACTTAGATCATTTATAGATAAGTGTGATATAGCACTTCCTAGTTATTTGTACACAGACTATTTAGAGAAATGAAAGACATGAAATTAATAGAGACAAAATTGGAGGGTGAGATGTGTGATGGTATTAGGGGTGGCCTCCTAACATTGCCTTCATCATTTTTTATATTCACAAGGCCTCAAACACTGTCACATTGTAAGAGTGGGCCTCAAACACTGTCACATTGTAAGAGTGGGCCTCAAACACTGTCAGATTGTAAGAGTGGGCCTCAAACACTGTCAGATTGTAAGAGTGGGCCTCAAACACTGTCAGATTGTAAGACTGGGCCTCAAACACTGTCAGATTGTAAGAGTGGGCCTCAAACACTGTCAGATTGTAAGAGTGGGCCTCAAACACTGTCAGATTGTAAGAGTGGGCCTCAAACACTGTCAGATTGTAAGAGTGGGCCTGACTTTTGATCTTGCACTTTTGCATCTAACCATTTCTCTCTTGTGCAAAGGCCCTGGTGAACACTGGCAATATAAAACAAACTAAGGCCAACCTAGTAGATTAAGTTGTAATAATTTGCCAGATATTTAGCCAAAGTGACCATGTGGCCAGCTTGTGGTCTGTCTCTGTTCACGTGAAAATCAGCCCCAAAAGATCAGAATCAATCCTACCTCATCTGAAAAGAGGTAGAAAAACTGCCAGAAAACTCTCCCAGAACCCCCCTGATAAAAAGGTTTCTGCTGAGAAAGGTCATTCAAGTTGAACTTACTATCAAACCATATGCATAGCTATGACTATATTTTTGTGCATTTCTGTATATATATGTATATATTTGTATTTTAATTCATTCTTTCCTATTTATTCTATCACTCATCAGTCATCTGTCCCTCTTACTTTCTATGTAGGAATGACGTACATCTGGTGCACCAGTAATTATTTTAAGTGTCCACCAGAAATTTAAAAAAGAATATTTTATATTCGAGAATTGGCATTCTGTTGGCACAACAGTATCTGTCCCTTCTTTGTGTCTCACTGATTGACAAAACAGAACAGACTGAGGCTGGCTGAGTTTCTCAATGGATGCAAATAGATGCAAAACCCAAAGTCTGCAATGTACCAAATTGCTGATCAGGCCTATGCAAAACACCCACCAACCACCACAGTCAAACATATTTCTTAACCCCCTAAGCCACATATATATGATGTAATATTGAATAGGAAAGGATTGACAAGAAATTGATAGTGACTGAATTGGAGGTGAGATACAGGTGTAATACTGAGTATTTAGAAAAAGGGTCAACATGAAATTGATAGTGACTAAATTGGAGGATGAAAAATGGATGTACTGAGTATTTAGAGAAAGGGTTGACATGAAATTAATAGTGACAGGGTAGGATAATTAATATAATACTGAGTATTTAGAGAAAGGGTTGACATGAAATTAATAGTGACAGGGTAGGATAATTAATGTAATACTGAGTATTTAGGAAAGGGTGAAATGTGATAGTGTCTTGGAAAGACTCAGACATGAATATAGTGCTGATTTCCTAAGGTAGAATGAGACTGAAAAAGGATACTATCTAGGATATGGTGTGATTGATACAGTTCTAACTTTCTAGGGTGGGGGCATGGATATAATAATGACCTCATAGGAAAGAATGAAACTAGAAATGATGATTTGGACACAGTGCAGATTCTCTAGGATGAGATGTGGATACAATACTGATTATCTGGAATTGAAACTATATAGGAAAGAGTGAGACATGATTACTATACTGACTATCTAGGAAAGAATGGGATTGAAAATGATACTGACTTTCTAGGAAAGAATGAGACATGGATACAGTACTGACTTTCTGGTGAGAATGGATGCAGTATTCATTTTATAGAGTGAGACACTAACTATCTTGCGAAAAAAATAGACTGGAAATAATACTGTTTAGGAATAGGTGAGACATGAATACATTGCTGACTCTCTAATGACTATCTTGTTTTAAGACATGGATACAGCATTGACTTTCTAGTGTGAGACACGGATAAATAATAACTTTCTAGGGTGAGACATGGATAAATAATAACTTTATAGGGTGAGACATGGATAAATAATAACTTTCTAAGGTGAGACATGGATAAATAATAACTTTCTAAGGTGAGATATGGATAAATAATAACTTCACAGGGTGAGACATGGATAAATAATAACTTCATAGGGTGAGACATGGATAAATAATAACTTTCTAGGGTGAGACATGGATAAATAATAACTTTCTAGGGTGAAACATGGATAAATAATAACTTTCTAGGGTGAAACATGGATAAATATAACTTTCTAGTACGAGACATGGATACAACACTGATTTCCTATGAAAGATTGAGACTGCAAATAAAATTGATTATCTAGGAAAGAATGTGAAATAGTTATGATAATGGCTGCTTATTTTAGTCTTTAGAAAATAGCAGTCAAGCTGGAGTCTTACCCAACTCTTGTCTATTATTAAATTTGTGCCTGAATTCTGCACCTTCACTGCGAAAGAAATAACATTTTAATTTCTAACTAATTTTTAATAAATTTGCAAAAAAATCAAAGACCCATAGTGACCCAGGAAAGAAATATGAGAACATAAGTAACCCATTTAGTCCCACATCTCACCCTTAGTCAGTGGCATAATGCATGATTATAAATCATTTACACATCTCACCTTTAGTCATTGGTATAAGTCCATGATTATAAATCATTTACACATCTCACCCTTAGTCATTGGTATACGTGCATGATTATAAATCATTTATGTAGCTCACTCCTTGGCATAAGTGCATGATTATAAATCATTTACGCGGCTTACCAGTAAAGTGATGAGCTGGTAAATACATGAAGGGACATTGGAGAACCTGCTACAAGGTGATCAATGATAATTTTCAAACATTATATAACTTTGCTCATCAGATTCTGCAACTTTTATATTATTGACTATCACAAACTGTTGCCTGTTGCCATAAAGACAGTGAGAAATATTTATGCACTGTACACTGAAACCCATCCCTAAGTTGCAACATAAAAGAGTATTTCTTTCATTAAATGAGTTAATTCAGTTCTTACTTTTTATTTATCATTTTCATCTATACTTACCAATTTTATTTTATTTCTTCATTTTTATTTGTGCAGATGTCATGTATCCAAGAGTGATAATCATCATTATTGCAGTAATAATACCATTTATTGTGACTCTAGTCTTGTGAGTGTTTTAACTTGTGTATTTTTCTTCTAGTCCATTTGTATTAATAAACATTTACTTGTCTGCATTGTTAAAATAGTATACACTAAAGTAGCATAATTAATTTATTATCAATACATTTTGTCAAGAAATGAATGTTTGTTCATAACCTAAGCTATTCTCTTTTTTAAATGAACTATATTTCAGCCAATATTAGTACATAATTTTCATGCAAACAATGCTTTTGGTGATGGTATCACTAATATGTGATTAGTACCTTTTCAGTGTGCTCTTGTTTGTATTAACTTCATGAGGGAGAGGGGGAACCATATTAATTGAATTTTTACACATTTTCAACACTCTCTCACCTCTCTCTTTGCAGAAAAAATATCATTGTGTTAATATATCCAGAAAACACACACATAAACTTATACACACACATAAACACATACACACATGTACACAAACATGTACACACATGTTTATAGAGCAGCATATAGATAGTGACCAGCTAACCAATTTTCAATGCATTGTGTAGGAAACCTTTATTCCATTTGTAAATAATTATATTTTTAAGAATGTGACACATTTTATATGTACACATCAAAACAGTCACATGTCTATTTAGGAATATAATATGTACTGTGTTCCTTGAAATCCATTTGCTTAGTAACTAGTGTGTTTTGTTAGTAGGTGAAACACCTATTGATAGGCAGTAGTTAGTGTTTTATTAGTCAGTAGGTAAAACAAGAGATGGTAGTTTAAATTTATTAGTACAACATTTATCATGAGACTGTTTTAACGTGCATTGAAAAATCATTTGTATATTAGTCTAAAATGCCTCTCAAGAGATGCTAGTTAGTATTTATTAGTAAAACACCAGTGAGACTGTTTTAAGTGCTTTGGGAAAATCATATTATTTGGAGCATCTGCATAAGACTTTATGATCTTTGACTGTTCATATTAAAGTAAACAATCGGATACTCAGTGAAAGAAAGTAAACTGAAGATTTGTTTTCCTATTTGCCTGTTAATATAAAATTGAATTTCTTTTAAAAATTGCAAATTCATTCACAATTTAACATTGCAGAATAATAATTTAAATGTGTTTTACTATTTATTTTCATTCCAGTTTTTGTTGTTGGATTTTATTGTGTTTTGTTTTATTAAATACAGGATATATTAATTTATTTATTTCAGTTTTGTACGAATATTATTGAAGTGCAAAGCAGCTTCTTCAAAGTTTGATACAGTCAAAATAAAGCATCCGCTGCCTCAACAAAAACAGGTTAATGTATAACTTTAGCAGTTGTCACTGTGTGCTTTAATAACATACACAACTTTATAAATGCTTGTGGTTGCTCAGTTTTAGAAAATTAGTAATTGTATTCTTTATTCTTTTACATTTTTCTTTTGTCCAATCATTTGAGCCATCAGATTTAGAAAATTAGTAATTGTATTCTTTATTCTTTTACATTTTTCTTTTGTCCAATCATTTGAGCCATCAGATTATCAATTTAAAATGTGGGGGTTTTTTAGTTTAGACATGGATCTGTTGTTTCAAGTGTATGCTGTTTCTCTAAAATTTTGATGTAAAGTTGCCTTTAGATAGATATAATGAAAGATTCATTTTGGATGTACTTTGCTACAGTTCTCAGTAGATAAACTGAGAGATTAAATTTAGGGTGTATGATGCCAAAGATGTACTCAGGCAAACTGTATCTGGGGAACACTTCCAGCTTATGCCAGTTTTATACGGGAGCATGGGGTTGTGGGGTGGTGGGGGATTTCTTACAGAGCCCAGGCTAGTATCATACCACGTCTGACTTAGTAGATACACATACATGCCCAGGATGACATCCCCTCCCACCACACGATCACTTGCCATTGATGTCTTTTGCTCTTACTGATGTTTCCTGTGTTGCTGGGGGTTGTCTTACAGAGCCCAGGCTAGTAACACACCAGATCTGTATCCAGTGTGTATATGCGCCCGGGTTGTTCAACCTCCCGACCTCCTCACTGGTGGTGTTGTCGTGGCTGTCTCCAGTGTCTGTTGGGATGTCTGAAGGTGGGCGCTAGTGGCCAGTACAAATGGTCAAGTAGTAGTTGGATCAGGTCGGCCATTGGATGGTTAAAAAAATATCAGTGGGGGTACTGTTGTTCATTGTATGGTGATTGTTGTTGTTGTCACTGGTGTCTGTGATGTTGTTGTGGTTGTTGTTGAGGGCACTGTTGTTGCCTCCAAATATGTGGTGGTGGGTGCCGTCTTTTCTTTTTTTCACCCTGTTCTTGTGTTGTTGGTGGTGGAGGTGGTGTTGGCTGGCATTCTGCTGTTGTTGTTGTCACTGTGGTTAGTGGACAAGGCGGCGTCACTGTTATAGGTGAGAGGGAGACGGCCTCTATCTCCCTTGTGGCCTCGTCCAGAATAGTATCAACTTCAGCTTCAGCTTTCAGCTGAAAGGTGTAGACATATTTTATTTTATAATTATACCTCATATTATATGAAGACCACCATTTTAGTCATTTGGGTCTAGAAGCATAGAGCATTTTTCCTTAAAAGAAACAAAATACAAATTTCAAACAAGTGCTTTAATAAATATATTTTGTTTGAGCGAGACAACAGTAATATTGCCATTTTCAAAGTCGGTATTAACACATTTTTCAGGATGAACACAATCCTTAAATTCACTACCAGATTTTTATTGCCTACATTTTTTTTTTATTCTTGTCTTTCTAAAATTCTTTATTTTGTTAAGGTCATTTTGTTATCTCTACATAAATCTACCAAGGTTGGTTTGGAGTGAGTTGTCAGTAATCATATGATGACTTTAGGCTAGGGGGTGTATTTTTGTCATTATTTAATTCCAAATATTTTACTATCATTTTTTTAAATCTCCAAAATGAAGTGGCATAGTATAATATCATATTTGTTATTTCTAGAAATCAAGCAAAGCTGGATTGAACCGAATAGTCAACAATCACTTGGCATCTTCTCCCAATATCTACACCAATCCTCATTCCTTTCCTTTCCTTCTGACCTCAAACTCCACAGATTTGATGGACCATTTTTCTGGTAATCATGGCAACAAACTTCAGATAGAAATGGCTGAAGCTGGAACAAATGGCTTTCTAATGAACAAGAGCAACAAGTTAGGTAAGAATTGGACAGGTTATTTGTTTGTTATAAATCAAGAATGCACAAAGACTGCATGTTGTTAATTCAGATATTCATTCACAGTTAATTAGATCATGCTTGCCTAATTTTGACACAGTTAATCTTACAAATATACATTTTGCTAAAACTATTTCATTGATTTTTTTTTAAACTTCATGTCAAAATGTTAGTGATGTTGGTTTTTCCTTTTAAGTTTTCCCTGATTTCACTTTAGTTAACTGTGTTTGTTTTGTCTTGTATCACTTCTATCTTCTGCACGAGAATGGGTCTCATAGTGAGAGAAATATTTGCTGCACCTGAAATCAGTCTCATTTTACTGTTAAGTCATTCTTGCAAAGGCCACCCATGCTTCTAAAACCTAATTGGTTCCAGAAGAGTTATCTTACTATAAGTATAGAGAATGGTGCACTAATAGAGAGCAATAAAGTGAATGACTCTAAATATAATTATTAAAAAAGAAAAATGAATACCACTCAGTGTTAAATCACAGAATATACATGTAAAAATCCTTAATTGTCTATCATAGAACTGACAGTAGATGTTACAAAAGTACCATGTCACCTGGTTCTACTATGTGCATTGTTTCCTCTTTACTTCATTATTGGCACAGACATGTACACGCTTGACAATATAATAAATTGTAAAGTAATTTAGCATTATTAAATGATCACTATAGGCAACATCTATGGGGGATATGTCACCTAGTAAAACACTAATTATTTCTTTTTCCTATCTTTTAAAAGATAATTTACTTTATCAGATTCAGTTTTTATCACTTATTAAAAGAGTTTTTGAAAATATAATCTTGATGCAAGAGAAGGAGGGTTTAATTTGGTAAAGGAATGCAAGAGTCAGATGGGAGGAGTGGTGTCAAGAAGACAAGGGTCATCCATATTTTGTTTTATATACTTATTCTGATAATATATATAATTTTGGAAGCATCTTCAATAATTTTTCTTTATGGTAATTGTACATTTCGGATGACTTTGTATTTCTTTATCACTATAAACTGCAATTTGAAGTTTAAATTTGCAAGTAACATTATGACATATTGCTAAAACATATTAAATTTCAGTAATATATAATATGCAAACATTGCATAAATTTGAATAAATTAAATTAAACTTAATAAATTGTTTCTAAACCTTAATATCTTTATTGACATTTTATTTTAAATTTGTCTTCCATAATATCACTTATTGGCACGGTTAATCTGTCTATTTTATTTTCTGTTTTACAGCACCCTTGGAACAGCAGCAACCACAGTCTCCTGAAGTTGAAATTGATGCCATGATGACAGAAGACTCACAGGCAGAAGATGAAGATGATGGAGCAGTGGGGGTACAAAGACGTAACCATTTTAGACGCTATAACTGTCTGCTGCAAGAAAATCATGATCAGCAGCCAAGTTCCTGGACAACAGTTGAAAAGGGGGAAATAGTTGTTTCTAGTCTCAGCAGCAGTTTTAAATCTGATGAGAGAAGTGATGGCTCTGCTAATTCATTTGACGATAATGAAGAAGAGAGGGCAAGGCACAGAGAAACAGCTTTGACTTGTAACAGCAAAGCCAGTGAGAAGCCACCAGTAACACTCTTTGCCAGTGCATCATCTGTCATCGATTGCAGTGCATTACTTGGTGGCGGGGATTGTGAAACTGATGATTTTCAACTGTTTTTGGACAGCATATCTCAAGTAACAGCAAATAATGGAAGTTTGTCTTCCAAACTGACCATGGCACGCCCTATTTCTGCACAAGTTGTTCCTCCTCAAAGGTCAGTAATGAATAATAAACAATCTCAGAGGTCAGTGATGAATAATGAACAAGCTCAAAGGTCAGTGATAAATAATGAACAATCTCAGAGGTCAGTGATGAATAATGAACAATCTCAGAGATCAGTGATGCACGGTGTAGAATCTTCTCAAAGTTCAACCCCAATACATGAGAGAACATTTCCTCATTCTGTTCCTTGGCAAAATGATATTGGGACAGGCTTAGAAAGCTCAGATGGATCTTTATGTTCTAAAGATGAACAGGAACTTCCTGTTGCTAAGACGACAGGCTTACTGTCAGGTTCTCCACAACCCACATTTACTCAGTGTTTCCCGCAGGCATCGACTCCATTTGGTCCTTTGGGATCTCAGCCTAGTTGTGAATGCTCAGCAGGGGCTGTCTTGTCTCTGTTAAGTGACTCAGACTCACTTCTTCAGAACACTGCAGACAGCGATAGCCTGCCATTATTTCCATACTCACGTCCCTTGCTGCTCTCCTCTTCTAGTGTGGAAATGATCCCATTGGCACTCACTCCAGCAACACCTTTGTCCTTGCAGCCTAAACGCAAAGATCTTTCCAGCAATGTTTCTTCCACTAATAGTTCTGACTGTCCAACATCATTTCAGAAGGATGTTACCTTCCCTACAAATCAGTTGGTGGCAAGGGGTTGTGACTGTAGGAACACAGCCTTGGAGAACTCTTTGCTTCCACTAGACCATGGCATAAGTTTACGTTGCATGGAAGAAAGCAAAGTATCCAATCTTGACCATGCACAAGAAAAGGGAAGTGATAGACAAACTTTAGGAGGTGAAGCACAACATTTTAGTTCTCTAAAAGAGCTTGAAATTGAAGCAGCTAACTCTTATTCTAATGAATTAGAACATGATGGTGAAGACACTTGGAAAGGGAATTGCACACATTCTTTATCCCAGGATGTGAGCAAAGGTTGGTTATCTGATGATTCTGCTGAACCTCCAGAAAGAACCCCTTTCTTAGAGAATGATAGTACACTTTTCACCCAGCACTGGACACCTGACATGGAAGAGCAGGTGAAGTTGCTGCCTCACAGTTCCTATTCTAAGGTGATTCCCAAACAAGTGTGCTGATGTTATAAATGCTCTCATTTGTAAGATAGTTTTATATCATTTGAAGGCTCTAGGTTCTTTCATGTCTTGCTCCAGATCTAAAGATGTAAACCATGAGACTGAAAGCAGACATTTCACTTTTTGCAAGTCATTTGCACTAAGAGCAGACATTTTCTTTATGCACATCATGATATACACATGTCACTGCTTCATGCAGATTGTTACTATTTGTTTTCTTAGAATATTTGCCAGTGTGTCATCCAGACTTTGATAATAATTTTGGAATCACAATTTTTGTCAAGTTTGGCCATTGTGTATAATGGACTTGTTCAGCAATTGAACTTTGAACAATGATGTGCATGGTCAGTTCAGGTCTGCAACATTTTAAATTTCTGATTAAAATATTTATATACACCATGATTGTAAAAAAGAAAAAAAAAGAACCTTTAGATTTATTACAATAATTAACTGATGTTTTAAAAAACAGAAAACAAACAAACATAAAAATACTAAGTTGAAAACTTTATAATAATCTCAGATTTGTGAAAATTTGATTTTGTAATGATTTAATTTTAAAAAAAATCAATTTAGACCCTTATGTAAAATGACATTCATCGATGAAGAGAAAACTAATGCATATTTATGATAATGTTTTGAGCAGAAATTATGGATATCAGAGCAGTTTATAATCATGAAACTGTAGGACTTTGAATTTATCCAGCTATTACAAATACATTGGAACTATGTATAATTCAGTGCAGAACAAGTAATGTGTGAAATTAATGTTTTGCAAGTATGAGAATTGTAGAAAATAAATGTAATCTAAATATTGAAACAACAGTAATAAAGATGGGTTTAATTACTACCTTCATCTAAGAAAATCTGTTTATGAGGGTTTGCAAAATCATATTCAGCCATAATCACACTTATATCCACACTATACTCATGTTTAGTTATAATCTCCTGTTTGCTTTGCAGTGAAATTGTTTTCCTTTATTTACACTTGTTTTGGGAGCTATTGTTTTATAATAAACATAAGAGAGTTATGGGGAGCTCTTTTTACTAGAGAAATGCAGCCTTCTATGTAAACAAGGCCAAAACACTCTGCAACATTTCTGATTGGCTTAGACAAACTGAGAGCATATTTACAAAGCCTGCCAATCCAAATTTGGTGCAATCATAGTAATATTATGCATGGATTCTAATGTTTTGGTGAAGTCACAAGCTTCAGTGGAAGGTCTGCCATTATGCACATTATCGTAATGTGAACCCATCATCTTGAGAGGGTCCACTGCATTTAATGTTTTTAGTTATTCTGTGATAGTCTTTTCTTTAAAAAAAAAATAATCACTGTGTAAATTGAGCAAAAGAGAAGCATTCATTTAAAAATTTTTAAAAAAAGAATCTTACCATAACTGATTAAAATTATTGCAATATTAGTCTGAGGGTTCACTGTAAACATTCTGAAGTACGAGTACTAAAGATAACTTTTATCTATACCCATCATTTTATTTAGTATTTTGTCATTCCCAAATAATCATTTCATATCAATGTACTGTGTAACTAGTGCCAAACTAATATTTTATAGAATTTTATAAATTGAAATGCCCATGTCAAAAGCACACAAATTTGGGCCTTGTTTTGATTTCTGTTTTTATCAATGTTTACCCATGCTGTAAATATTTTCTGTTCAGATTTATATAGTACTTTTAGTAGAGATTACTGGCAGCATTTATTTTGGGGTATTAATTTTTTAAAAACTAAGAATACCTTTCTACTTTTACTATTAGTTGTAAAAACAAAATAAAAGTAATTATGTATAATTTGCTCTTTGATTTACTGAAATCATGTCCATTTAAAAAAAAAAAAAGAGAAATTAATCTTAAAGTAAAATTCCAGTTTCTAAAGAATGGTTGATGTAGGCTGGTTACATGTTTAATGGAATTGGTGGTCATGATGGATTGTGAATGAGAGAAGGCCTTGGCACAGCTGGTTACATGTTTAATGGAATTGGTGGTCATGATGGATTGTGAATGAGAGAAGGCCTTGACACAGCTTTTTACATGTTTAATGGAATTGGTGGTCATGATGGATTGTGAATGAGAGGAGGCCTTGGCACTGCTGGTTACATGCATAATGGTATTTGTGTCTATGAAGGATTGTAATTGAGAAAAGACCTTGGCATTGGATTCTCATTCTGAGTGTGTGACTTTATGAATTTTAGCAAATGTCTGCACAAACTAGATTAATATTATGACTGGATGCTTGGTATATAAGTCACCTTAAATGTAGTGTCTGTTGGTACAAACTATTTACAATCCAGTACTAATAGATGAATACCAAACAGGATAACACACATGGTCTTGTGAACAGCTTATAACAGCTGACATACTATTTAAGCAGATTTGATAGGCCAAGCACTCAGTCATACTCATAAATTTCTTTATATTGTACAGAATTATTTAAGAAGAACTGAAGATATCTTTTCCATTAATTATTTGATTTGCTTTTGTAATGGTGATTGTGGTCATTGCTGTTTTGGGCTAGTTTAAGTTTTGCAGTCATTTATTTAGATTGTGTATTTAATATTTATTAAGATGTGTATGTAGAATGTTATCTATCCCCTTGCACTTATTCTGAAACAAATAACTAATAGTGGTTTGTTTGTTTTTTTAATTTTGAATGGTTTCTTGTTTTATATGAATTAATATTGATATTTAAAAAATATTTGAAAGGCTATTTAAAAAGATATAATAATTTCAAAATTTAATGAAAACTATTTACAATACTGATATTGCAAGTTGGCTTTATACAAAGGTTACAGATTTATTATTATATTTTTATGATGACAAAATAATAAATGTGGTGCAGTTTTTGTAAAGTTTATTTTAAAAAGGAATTTCTTGATAAGGAATGGACAGTGGTTGGACTTTGAGAGTCCTTTAGAATGTCCAATGAGCCAAGTCATATTAGATTGGAATAATCTAGTAATCAGTATATTATCTATAGGAAATGTTGATCTGTGGTTGTGTATATGAGTATGCTTGCATATGTGGAAATAATGATGATTTTTGTATTGTACAGATCTGTTAATGTCCATATTAATGAATTAAGGCATTATTTTTAGTTTTATTTGATATCGAGCTTTTAACATACAAATTACAATTGTAGATATTAATTATTCACTATAAAATGTGAATTTTCTGGTTTAAAGTTTAGATCTGACTTGTTTTTGTATTTGGTTTTTAACATTTATTTCATAAAGTGTTTGTTGCAAGATGTGCATATTTTTTCCTACAATAGCTCCACAATAAAGATTTAACGAGTAACTGTTATAGTGTGTTTATTACTCTACTAGGCAGGATGTTTGTAAACAATGTATGAATGGTAAATTGTGAAGAAATGCAGTAATACTATCATTGCTAATCTCTCTCTTGACTATATATATATATATATATATATATATATATTTTTAATGAAGTGGGTTATATCAAAAGAAAATCTTTTAAAAATATTATTTCTTCATAAAATTGACTGTTTTCAAGATAAAAGGAATGTGGAATGTTGCTTTAATGTATTATCACTTCCATGTAAATCTTGATACGGTATGTTTTTTGATTATTTATAACAGTGAGAATTAAAGAAAATAGCAATATCAGGGACATGTCACAATAATGGCATCATTTTCAGTTCAAAATAAATTTGTATTACAAATAAACACAAATTCATGCAACTATCTTATGTATCTCTCAAATTGATTCTGAATATATAAAATATAAGCACATGATATTTTAATGCTTTATTTTTAAGAAAACACATTTAACGCTTTTTTTACTCCAACAAGCTTTCTTTTCTTAGATTTAGAACTGGCTGTTGAAGTCATTATCAAGAGAAAGGGTATAATAATAAATCTTCACACTAAATCTTTTATTAGTTTGTGACAACTGGTAGGGGAAAAAATAGAATTATGTCCCTTAACTATTCCTTCATTATAAAGTTGCATCAGGTCTATTTTTAGCTACTGATGCCACACTGGTCCCACTTAAGTTACAGTCCTAGGTCTAAAGTTACTAAACTGAAGTGATGCTATATTTTGTGATTGTTCATAATGCCTGCTTGTTCATCCAATATTGTCCCTTACTTTGTTAAAAGAAAAAGAAAAGTTGATTGCTTCGTGGGCCGCAGGATAATGCTTGGTGGGCCATGTGTTTATTTTTAAGGCACCTGCTGTAAACATTTACTGAATTCCACATGGAACAACTTTAGTGAACAAGAACATTTTGTTTTTTAAAACTCAATCTAAGTTCAAATGCATAGTAATTGATCAAGTCAAAATTGCACAAAAGTTCACAGGGAAGGAAAGATTGTTTATACAAATCCTGGTTCACAAAGTTTATTTCTCACAGTAAGATAATTATTTTTAAAAGGTTACCTCAGCACAATGACAAAGTCGATATTGCTAGTGAACAGGAATGTGAACAATCTTCTCTCACAAATCACATATAAACAGTTAATAAATTCCACATTGAACAACTCCAAGTACACTGGAAAGTGTTCCCCATAAATTAAGTTAGTGATATCACATTCTATTTGAAAACTCGTGAAAGACCTGAAGATTTTGTCGTGTATGGTGCAAAGTTTTGATACAATTATTGAAGATTAAGCTCTCTATTTAAGGTTTAGCTCACTATTAAGTAATTTTTATGCTAAATGAAACCTTTAAAAAAAATACTGGTTAGAAGTAAAAGAAAAGGATGCCCTTGAACCTAACAAGAGTTGCAATCATCAATCTGTAGTTCTTGTGTTTGCTGTAATAGTTTTAAATTGTATATTTTTATTTTTATTATAATTGTATATAAATTGTATAATTGTATATTGGATAAGTTTATTATAATTGTATATTGGATATATAAATTGTATATTGGATAAGGTAATTTGAAACTTTTACAGCAAACACAAGAACTATATACTTATTGTATAAATAAATTATAATTATCATTATCTTATTAATATTAAAAAGCTTGCAATTCATTTGCACCAAACTTGAGCACTGATAATGATGAGAGCTTTTGAGTCTTTAGGCAATATGGTACGTGCTCAAAGAATTGGAATTTTCAGCATGCTTCTCAATTGCTGAATGATGTACCTGCTTCTCTACCCCTCTATCTCCTATGTGCATATACTAACTGACTTGTAATAAACAGGATATAGAACACTTTACTGATAAATTTATAATAAAATGTAAACTTTCCTCTTAAAAATACCACACATAGTTAACGTTACTGTCATGGAAAATGGCATAGCTTGTTTTGTGATGGAGATGTTAGGTAGTTCCAGACTAACACAGATCTATACTGTCATGGCAAATGGCGTTAACTTGTTTTGTGATGGTAGTGTTAGGTCAGTTCCAGACTAATATAGAATTATCCAGAACCAACTGTATAGGCATCCATAACTGGTTACTTGAGGTGCAGACAGTCACTAGACAATTGCTAGACAGTTATCTGTAGCCATGACAGCAGTTAGTGACCGGATCAGTGGTTGTGTGTCATACATGCCTTTTCGTGTTTTAAAAAAAAGTAAAAGTCCCACCGGAAGAGTGAAATTAGTTTTTAAATTTTAATTAGTGTATTTATTTCTTTTACTTTTGGTCTTCATTCTGCTGTTCTTGTATGCGTTAGACACGAGAGGTCAAATAGTCTATTTCTATATTGTTGTGTCATGTCCCCAATGTACAGACCATCTTGTGCTTGTAATTTATCAACAACAAAAGACAGGACACTAAGAGATTTCAACTGATTAGCAAATTTACTTTTAGTCTTATGTCAAATTAGTACATTTCTGACAGAGTCACTTTCAAAGAAAATGGTCTTCAGATAACAAGATCATATGGAATATTAAACAGGAGAATATGTAAATTATTTTTTAAAAATCCATTACATATGCATGTCAAAAACAGAAAAATACATTCAAACCAGATTCAATTGTTCACTCAGCAGTTTTATGATGCCTAAGGAAAAATAATAATACAAAAATATTTAGCAAAACAGAGAACTAATGAAAACAACAGGCCATACACTTGTAATATATATAATTATAATTATAATATACAAAGTGGTGTCAATAGAAACATTTAACAAAATGAGATAATAAAAACAGCAACAGCTAAAATTTGCATTAACCAGTTTCTACTGATAGCTTTCATTTCTATGTAAATACATAAAAACAAGGTAAAGCTACAGATAAAAAAGAAATCTAACAAATTCATGTACGAGTCTCAATGTCCATGAAGTGCACATATCAAAATCATATCTTTTAGTAGTATATATTCCTGATAGGAGAGTATATATTTAATGCTCAAAGAGTACTTTCAGAAACATCCGGTTTCAAGTCAGTTGCTGTATGTCCCTAATGATTTGTTGGCCTTGTAGGAGTTAACAGTGCTTTCTCCAGGATTGTAAAGTACTTAAAAAAAATTCAGGATTTAAAATGTTCCTAACTTACCACATTTATTAAGCATAAATGAAAACATCATTAAAAAAATGCTAACATTTAAATTTTATTGTGGAGAGTCAATTGTAAAGTGCTTTGTATGATGAACCAATCATAAAACAGGGGTACCTGACAATACTGCAATAAGCATGCAAAATGTGAAACATACAGTAAGGCACTTGGAACAAATAACTACATGGCACTGAAAGAACACATATGCATGCACACAAAGGATTTTGATTAAAATCAACATGAAAAAAATATACTTTAAAAAAAATCAATATATCAACATTTTTTACATAGTTTTTAGTGTCCCTTTGATTTTTTAAAAATCCTGAACATCTATAGTACAAAATAATACTTGTAAATATCTTTTTTCTAAAACTGATCAACAACTCAGATAATAAAAATAAAAACGTCTTGCCAATAGCTGTGCAATATAATTTGTAACCAATAGAGTTACTTTAAATATTATATAAAATTAATATAGATGTTATTTTTACAACTTACATATCTGACAGTTATAATTAATGAGACTACCAGTAGTTAATTGATCTCCAGCCTTCATAATTAAAATTTAGAAAAGTTCAAGAATCTTTTCCCCATACTTCAATAATAGTAATGTACATAATTCCACATAATTCATTTCAAATTTTTATTTCTGTTGTTGTATTTGCTATTATGCTATTATACTATAATGACAATGACATGTTTGAAGAGAGTACCATTTAAGATGGATATTTGTTGACATGTTGCAGTATAATTATGTGAACATTAACCTATTACTTATATCAGTAATTTTACTTTTTTGTTTATGGAGCATCTTTCAGTGAATTCCTTTTAAAGTCAACAAATGATTTAGCCCACCAAACTGACCATCACACAATTTTTAAATGTATTAATCTTTTATTATTTTTTAATAAATGAATTAGTTGATAGTTTGAAATAATTGAAATTAACCAATAGGCTGTAAACTGCTTTTGAACATTTCAAACAGTACGCAACAAGTCCTGTTCTCCACTTCTGAATGAGTAGACCTATGTCATTTAATTCAGTGAATGAATGTAGACCTAGCTGATAGACCCAATAATGAGTAAATGTAGACCTAACTGATAGATCCAATAATGAGTAAATGTAGAGATGTGATAGACCCAATAATGAGTAAATGTAGATGTGATAGATACAATAATGAGTAAATGTAGACCTAACTGATAGACCCAATAATATGTCAATTAATACAATGATCAAATATAGACCTAAGAGAGTTACACTATAATGAGCTTGAGTCAGAACAGCTACTGAACACAGTCAGGCTATTTATATATATATATATATATATATATATATAAAACCCCACACAGTACAAGCAGGCATAGATCTGAAAACATGTTCTGCATTGAATCAAAGGAATATAAATTATTTATTTAATATAATTGTCAAATTATTGACATGAATGCCAATTCAGTATACATCATGTAATTATCATCAAATCTTTTAGTATATACGTACAGCAATCAATCATCCTCAGAACTTTGCTAGTGATCCAAAAAAAAAATATTTTCATCACTGATAGTACTTGGTGAATAAGATGAATACAGTAATTAGTAAAAATTATTCTTCCTTGTTTCCTAGTCAAATATAATATGTTAAGTTATTTTAACGATGAAACAGTTTTCACATACATACTAATCTACAGAGAGTGACTTGGAGAGTGAGAGAGTGACAAAAATTATTGAAAATAAATCAGCTAGGTCTACATTTGATCATTGTATTATCTGACATACTGATACCTGTTAGAAATAATTTTTTAAAGAGTTGCCATTTCCAATAAGAAATCATAGGCATTAAAGCAGTATACTAAAAAAAATTAAGAACACTTAGACTTATCCTAACTTTAGTAGTGAGAGAAATACTAAGAATACTAAAAAAGTAAGAACACTTAGATTTATGTATCCTAACTTTAGTAGTGAGAGAAATACTAAGAATACTAAAAAAGTAAGAACACTTAGATTTATGTATCCTAACTTTAGTTGTGAGAGAAATACTAAGAATACTAAAAAAGTAAGAACACTTAGATTTATGTATCCTACTTTAGTTGTGAGAGAAATACTAACAAGAATACTATAATAATAAGAACACTTAGACTTATGCATCCTAACTTTAGTTGTGAGAGAAGTGCCAGGAACAAACAAAATAAAAGCACTTCTGTTGCACAACTAAAGTTATGGTGCATAAATTTAAGAATAAACAGAATGCAAAGGCTTTCAAATCATAACTTTAGTTGTATAATAGGAGCTGGCTTGAATAATTAGGAGTTGTGTGTCTGTTCATGTCTTAGGTTTTAGCTTCTAGGCGATTTATGTATGTTAGCATTTCCCAATCATTACACTGCAATTAATTAAGTTATAAGAAACTGGTCTTTTCATAGCAATGAAGGATGTATAACTTCAATTCATGATGGAGATATTCAGTGAAACAATAAGTGATAACAAAACATTCATCATACAGACACACATTGTTTTATGTGAAATTATGTTTGTGTGCAGACTGACTAGCAAATTAGTCATAGTACACAATCCTACAACAAATTATTGTTAGAAGACAAAACTGTATTTTGCCAATATTGTCATCCCCGAGGTGTATGCAATCCAAATGGCAAGTTAGCCATAGTACACAATCCTACTACACAAAATCTTGATAAAATAGGGTTGGTCTGTTGCTTGAAATACACCCCTGCTATTTTATGTGTAAATTGTATCAAGACATAATTTATTTCTGGATATATTTCTTTCTTTCTTTCTTTCTCTCTCTCTCACACCCACACACACACCCACACCACACAAAAACTAATAATTTGAATAGTGTATTGATAGAAAACAAAAAAACCCTCACTATATAACTGAGTCTAAAACATGATTGCCAAGTAATTATATATAGTAAGTAATTGTAACTGATAACTGAATAATGTCAAATAAGTAAGTGATATAAAATAATAGGTTAAAAATGTTATTGTAAATATAAACAAAATACATGTACATAAAAACAAAAATCTCCCCTGCCCCATCCCCCCCCCCCCCCCCCCCCCCGAAAATAAAAAATAATGAAAGGTCAAATGCTAGATCTTAATGGAAACATTATATATATATTGTATAGTTTCAAACACATGCCATATCAATAACTTTATATAAGATGAATAAAAATAAATTAACTGTTGACTTTTTGTGCACTGATATACACTGTAATAAAGTTTGCAATATGTGTACACTAATACATACACCACATAACATTTCAAATGTACACTCTATATTGAAATAACAAACCTCTATCCATCACACTAATACATACACCACATAACATTTCAAATGTACACTCTATATTGAAATAACAAACCTCTATCCATCACACTAATACATACACCACATAACATTTCAAATGTACACTCTGTATTGAAATAACAAACCTCTATCCATCACACTAATACATACACCACATAACATTTCAAATGTACACTGAACATTTTTTAAAGTTAGCATAAATTGAACAAATGCAAATAAAAAATTATTTTCAACTTTTAGACATGACTTGCAAAAATCACAATTCATTAGATTTTTCCCCTATTACTGAATGCCTGAAAGGACAAAATTCATCTGAACTTTCCTACCACTGAATAGCTAGTTATTCATCTTCTATTCAAGTCTTGTAAAATTTTAATTCATTGGAGCTTTCCTTATTATCAAATGCCTAAAAATATATAATTTAGCAGAACTTACCTACCTCTGAATAGCTAGTTATTCATCTTCTATTCAAGTCTTGCAAAATTTTAATTCATTGGAATGTTCCTTATCACCAAAAGCCTAAAAATATATAATTTTCAGAACTTTCATATCACCTGACATCTGAGTAAATAGGATGCATGAATACTCTCAAGTTTTAATAATAAAGCGTTGTGAATATATTTAACTGATTGATCCAAGGAATCTTTCTTAAAACAAATTTAAAGGTTTTGTAATCGTGTATCTTTCACTTCTATTTTATAGTACTTGATCATTCCTGTTAATATTTATCCAATAACCTCTCTGCTTTAACAATGATAATTCTTTTTTTATTGTTTCTGTCTCCTTGATGAAACCAAACACAGACAAACTATCAAGTAGAAAGCATTCTTAACACAAGAAGCCTAGCATGATTTCTCATTTCATATCTTTTAGGCTTGTTTATAAAGTTTTCAGTCTTCTAGTTTTAATAATTTTAGCAAATATTTAATATAGGTAAATCTTCTGTTATATGAAGATTGTATTCAAGAGACAGTGAGTATTGAAAAAAGGGGAAGATATAACATGTACAGAAAATATGTAGAGTTATCACTGAATAAGAACATATGCTAGATTTTGATCTTTCAAGATTTATTTAATTAATAATTCACTCAGTTATTTTTTTTTAAATACAAAACAAATTAAGGCAGAAGTAGCAATTAAACAGTTCATCTACATATAAAGAAATAAAATGCATATTAAAATGCAACATCAACATATGATTTAATTTATTCTACACTGTTCATGTATGTCTTATCTAAATCAATAGAAGGCAAGCTAGGGAATTTACAAAAGTGACCTAATCCCCTGGTACAAATTTATTATGTGTAACATTAGGTAAATTTAAGAAACTCTTACACATGACAGTATGTACCTTTCAATTCAAGTAATAAGTCATTCAATATTGAAATGAGAGCTATTTTCTACTGAATTATCACAGCTTTGAGTGATGTCAAGTTTGTCATCAGACTGCCTTCTGTCAGTGCCATTATCAATCAGTACTCATACCACAAATTCTTTAATACTGATAAGGATTGGACATTGTACAGTATTTCTAAGCAAATTATAAGCTTGTACAAAGGTCTCTTAAAAGGAAAACTAATCAGTGCAGCACAGCTGATTGTTCTGATCTTAGGCTCATTGTCTTTATGCTATAAAGTATTTACATGTTGTAAGCTGTCATAGGTATAGCTGATTGTTCTGGTGTTATCACACTGTTCTGATCTTAGGCTCATTCTCTTTATGCTATGGATAAAGTATTTACATGTCATAAGTTGTCACAGGGCATTATAGCTGATTGTTCTGGTGTTATCACACTGTTCTGATAATAGGCTCATTCTCTTTATGCTATGGATACATGTCATAAGTTGTCACAGGGCATTATAGCTGATTGTTCTGGTGTTATCACACTGTTCTGATAATAGGCTCATTCTCTTTATGCTATGGATAAGCTGTCATATGGCATTTCAAGTATGCAATGAAGAAACTCAAGTTTATAGACATCCCAGCTGATATGATAAACTAAAAAAAATGTTTTTTAAGCTGGTAACCCAATAGTGAAATATAAATATGATCTTTACTTGTCTGCTAAAGGTCATAAGCCAATATAATCTCAATCTGACCCCAAACCCCCCCAAAATATTTTTTATAATGGCCAAGTTTTGTTTTCTTTTTACCTCTGAAACTTAAAATATAAAATTAAATTATTTATTGTTTGAGACACCTGAATATACCCACAGAAGACTTTTGGCATACATTATCAGAACACAAATTTATTGAGTGAGCTAATTTGTATGGTTGACCTAGATTCTTCTTCACTTGGGCTTTAGTTCAACAATTTAGTTTTCAGTTGCCTGTTGGAAAACCTGTACAAAATTCTTTTGTGACATCATTCTCTTCAACTCAGAAATGATAATGCATCCCTGTCTCTCTTATCAGCCAAGATGCTAGTGTACAGTTAGTGAAACAGTTTTGTGTGTCCACATGTGGTAAGTAAATACTGCAACATGTACAGTTAGTAAAACAGTTTTTGTGTGTCCACATGTGGTAAGTAAATACTGCAACATGTACAGTTAGTAAAACAGTTTTTGTGTGTCCACATGTGGTAAGTAAATACAGCAACATGTACAGTTAGGCAGTTTTTGTGTGTCCACATGTGGTAAGTAAATACTGCTGTTGTATGTGTACAGTTAGTGAAACAGTTTTTGTGTGACTTTATGTGGTAAGTAAATACTGCAACATGTACAGTTAGTAAAACAGTTTTCATGTAACATTATGTGGCAAACACTGAAACAAGCTTTATCCAAGCAAACAAATTTCTTTTCGAACATTAACACATGAAGATGCAATTAAAAACAAGTTTCTTATTAAGTGAAATGATTGCTATATCATCAAAACCCTTTACAGAAGGCCTTTTTGTTAAAGAGAGTCTTGTTCAAGCAAGTGAAAATTTATGTCTTGACATAAAGAACCTGTTTGAAGGCATAATTTTGTCTTCTAATACTATTGCAAGCAGAATTACTGAGGTTGCGAGTGATTTGAAGCAACAATTGATTCAAAAGGTGCACGAATTTGAATCATTTTAAATATCACTTGATGAGAGTACAGGTCTTTCTGATGCCGCACAGTGTGCAGTGTATATCTGAGGTGTGGATGTCAATTTAAACATAACTGAAGACTTGACTTAGTACCAATGAAGGATACCACAATGGGACATGACATATTTCAAGGACTAGAAGAGTGCATAGAAAACGCTATACTACCACAGAGCAAACTAGTGTCTGGGGGCTACAGATGGTGTGCCAGCAGTGTGTTCTGCAAACATTGGTGTTGTTGGGTTACTGAAGACCAAAGTGAATAGCCTCACTATACCACAAAATAATGTAACAACCATTCAGTGTATTTTGTATCAAAAAGCTCTGTGATGTAAAAGTATACAAATGAAAATAAGTTATGGATTTTGTTAAAACTGTCAATTTTATTCGTTCAAGAGGATTAAATCACAAACAGTTCACATCGTTTTTAGAAGGTTGGAAAGTAAATTTGGAGAACTTCTTTATCACACTGAAGTTTGGTAGATGAATGGAGGGAACATTTTGATGCATTGTTTTTCATTTGGAAGAGATTGAAACCTCCTACAAATGAAAAACAAAGATGTTTCTCTTTTTTTGATTCAAACTTTCTTTGTAGTCTAGCTATTTTAACAAACTTAGTTGACCATCTTAACACTCTTAACTGACATCTTTGGGTTAAAAAGACTCTGAAAGTGAAGCTGACAATGTGGGAGAACAGCTTACAGGAGGGAACATGGCATACTTTTCAACATTAAAATCTTTGGGAAATGCTGAAACTACATTCTTAAAAATATATGCTAAGATTATTTCTTACATGAGCAAGCAGTCCGACAACCAATTTAAAGATTTTGATGTGCTTGAGTCACAGTTCCATCTTTTTTCAATCCCTTTCACTGTTGACATCAACAGTTTTTGCAGATATGCAAATGGAACTTGTAGAGCTTCAGAGTGACACCATTTTGAAACAGAAATATATGGACATTGGGGTTCCATAGTTCTACAAGTTTCCGCCTCAAGAAGATTCCCTAAATTGCTCTCTGAAGCTACAAAGATCATGGAAATGTTTGGTAGCACTTACATTTGTGAGCAGTTTTTCTAGTCTAGAAGTGGAATAAGACAGTGTTAAGGTTAAGACTCAGTGATGATTTGGCATCAACCTTGAGATTGGCATCATCTCAGGATATAAAGACAACACTGATGCGCTGGTTGAGGCAAAACACTGCCAACTGAATAGCCCCAAAATGGACTGAAGTTGAATTGGTTGCATCAATTTGCAGATATTGATTATTGCTAATTCGGTTAAGTATATGATGAAAACAAAATTACAGCCTATAATTACTATATTTTTAGTATAATCATATATAGTTATACACCATATCTATTTAAATTCATTAATAAAGTACTAGATGCTAGCTTTAATAATGATAGATGGAGGCATGTTGCAGTCGTTGGGCAATCAAAATCATCCTTGTGCAGCCCTCAGGGTGGTTTGAATTTAACCCCTGCTGTAAAGTGTACAGTTAGTGAAATAGAGTTTGCCTGTATCCTTATGTTATCAGTAAATACTGTAAAGGGATCAGAGAGTTTCACTTTTTCTTATTACTGGAACAGAGAGCAACATTTGTGTATGGATTCTTTTATCTGATTCTTGCAACAGGTTTATTTTTTCCAGAAAACGTGCACTTTGATTGAGATTCCACTCAACTGTAGTCAGGAATTACAGACTTCATATATCACTAAGAGAACGCTGTACAACCCCAAGTTCTATGTTGTTAATGTAACAAGGTCATAATCTGGACTTTTGTGGTATATCATTCTATCTGTGCCTTCAAGCAAATTTCCATTTCCAATGGGCACATTTTTAGTTTCTGATTCAGGGCTATTCGTTAACACATTTTGATAATACATGTCTTTTACTGGTGCCTTCTCTCCACTGCTTGTTATTGTGAAGTGACATTTTGGGGATGGAAAACGATCTCCTATCAAGCAGTTTGGTTTGTAGCCCATTTCATTTAATGCACTGACATTCCCACTGGATGCTGAAATAAATGAATCACCCGAATTGTGGTTGACATTGTTGGACTGAATCTCCCCTAACTCTGTGAGTGACTGAGAACTTACACTGTCACTGTCTAGTGTGTCCATGGATGAAAAAGCTAAATGTGCATTGCAAGTATCTGCACAGCCACTGTCAGCTTTGGACTGTAAAAAGTGAGGTGTTGGTGAGATTCCTGGAACTAAAGAAACAGCAGTATTTTCTGAGGAGGCAGATGTGTTGCACTGCGATGAGACAGGCTGTGCACGTGTCAACATCAGTGGAATTTCTTGCAGTCGTGATTTAGAATTTAGTGGGATTTCTTTCGGTCTGGTATGAGGTAGCAATGGCATAAGTGGGGAAGAACTGGAGTTTGACAGTTTACAGGACAAGTCCTGCAATGGATCATCACCACTGCCAGGAGAGTGTATGGGCAACTGAGTACTGAGGGAACTGTCAGTCTGAGATGATAAAGGCCGACATGGGGTAAGAGACAAATTCATTAATTTAGAGTTAAAATGAGTTTTTCGAAATCCACTGGACTCAGAAGAGTCTACTGAAGATGTCATTGTAGCATTCTGAGCACTCTCCTTGTTCAACAGGATTTTATCAGGCTGGTGGACTGCTGGTGAAGATTCTTGAAAATGAGAAATTAATGGAACTGATGTGTGTTCTTTGTCTGAATTACCTACACCCTGAGATGTGAGGGGACGAGCAGGTGTAAACAACAATGCAGCATTTTTGGGCCTATGGAACACAGGTAAAAAGGACTCTGGATTTACTGATAAATCACCAGGCACCTGAGGTGGAGAAGATGCCATTACTGGAAAAGCACTAGAAAGAGGTTGCGAAGATTGGTTTGCTGAAGAATCACTGGATGTAGGAAGCTGTGAAGACAAAAGATCAGAAAATGCATCTGGGAAATGAGCTGAACCTGCTTTGGAAGGAAGTGGCTGTGGCACGGTTGGTGCAAATGGGATATTCTTTTTTGGAGGCTGAAAAGTCTTGTTTACATCTAACAAGGGCAGGGGCAAAGTGGGGCTAGTTCTTGGTTCAATCACTATTTTCCCATAGCTGGCTATATCACAAGCCTGGGGAGACAACTCTGTTACAGCACTTTCGCTTTGTTCGTTTGGTCTCATTTCACTTTCTTTCTCAATTTCTTTCGCTCTGTCTACAGGCATTCCATGAGCAAGACTAAAACTATTCTCTTGATTGCGAATTTGAATCTTCTCATAACGATCTGCATTCAAAGCTTCTATTGCCTCTAAATCATCATCATGCACAGAGTCTGTGTCAGTAAATTTTGTTGAATCCATATAAGTTTGTCCTGGTGACCTAATAGTCTGTCCTGATGGTTCAAGAATCTGTCTTGAAACCTCAAAACTAGTTAATTCAGCTACCTTCCCATAGCGTTCTGCTGCTAATTTTTCTAGCAATAACTCTTCTTTTTCGTATGCATCAAGGTCTTCTGAAGTCAAGAATGTTGTTGAACTGCAAATAGGCTCCAAGAGATTTGATCCATTCTCTCCATCAACAAAGGAATCTGTTAATTAGAAATGAAGTCATAAAAAAAATTTAAGAAATTAAGAACAAACTAGCAGAGCTCTAATATAGAACCTATAAGGATGAAAACTTGAACATTCAAGAACACTGTGTATGATTTACTAATAGTACTCAGACTACAAGTTTAAAAAAAAAACGTTTACATGATGAGATGAACGATTTTTACTAATAAATAAGACAATAAACTCTCAAAATGCTAAACCAATGGAAAGGAATTAAAATGACAGATCCTAGAGTGATCACAGGACAGAGATATACTTAGAATGTATTTCCACTCTTTTTATGAAAGTGGGAATATTTTTATAATAATATAATAAATTTTAATTACAAAAAACAGTTTAGAAAAAACAGTCTAAAAAAAAAGCAATATAAAAAAACAGTATCCCATTATAAAATTCACAGGATAATAGGATTTTAATTCCATGAAGCAATTAAAAAATGAATTCTACCTATTGTAAAAAAATGTATTGGTATTCTTCTTTTAACTCTTATAAACTATGATCTGATTAAAATACCATACTATTATGAATACTAAAACCATTATTACGAATATATGACCACTGTTTTATATATATAGGGTCACTATTATAGGTATCATGGCCTCAATTATGGATATCATGGTCACTGATAAGGAAACCATGCTAATGTTTATATATTTATAATGAATCATGTTATGCATATCATAGTCATTGTATATTATCATGTTTACTATACTAGTTTGGAAATCAAAGATATTATGTAGGAAGTCAAAGCATTATAATGGACAATACAATCATTGTTATGGTCATGTTCAATGTCAATGAAATCACAGTCATCGTTAAGGATTTAATGTCACTATTATATTTATTAGCTATAGTTTTCTTACCACATCCTTCAAGCAAATTTTTCTGTTTCCTATTTCCTTCAGTCTCTGCTATTACCCAATTGTAAGTATTGTTCTGTTCAGCTTCATCAATATTATCCATGTCAATTTTTGTGTTTTCTGGAGCAACAGTGTTGGTTTGATGTGTGGTTCTCTCTGGCATCACAGGGACAAGACAAGATTCTGCATTCTTTAAATCTTTTGCACTCTCAAAAAATAATGGGTTGTGAACACCCAGTTTGAAGTTTTTAGTTACCTGTAAATAGCAACCAAGCATACAATTAAACTTTGAATATGTTCATCAATTTGATTATATCTGTTAAGATATAACATTCCAGGTTTATAGGATTTCTGAAACATAAACAATTTGATTATGTATTTTGAAAAAAATGTTTTGAGATAATTTTTCATGTCTTCAATAAATATTATTATATTTATATTAAAACATTATTTGCCACTCGGAAGCCCAATTGATATGGACAATTAAGAGCTGAGTGCTATTATATTTAAATATTTAATTCTTTCGCTCTCAAAAAATCACTAACACTGATTTATGGTAATCTATTAGGAAAGAATTTTTTTTACATTAGATATTACTGCCATATGAATGCTGTCAGTTGTATTACTAGTTCTGAATGTATATTATTAGATTATTATGGTGTTTTTGTATGTAGTGATAAATTTGGGTATTTGTTATCAGTAAATTTTGTCAGTTTCATTTTTTGTTTCAGTTTATACTGTCAGTTTGCTTTTAATGTACCTGAAGTTAGTAGAAATTACTATAGAAAAATGTATTACACATATAGTCAGTACAATTGCTGGACACAAGTAATCGGTATGAAAGATTGTGCACAAATGCTTTATGCATGTAGTCAATACAAATGATTGTGCACAAATGCTGGTAGTTAATATAAATGAGTGTAATGGCTTTTCACTTGTAATCAGTACAAATTACCATGGACAAACACTTTACAAAAATGTAAGAATATTAAAGCAATGACATAAATATACATATCAATAAGCATTTAACTATGACAAATGTAATTTTAAGACAAAAAAAACATAATATCAATGTTTACAGCATTTAAAACGACATCAGATACAAAACACTTCTATGAGTAACTTTCCTTAGGAAATAAATGAACATATACTTTAATGAGAGCGATTCCTCTTGCTTTGTTTTAATTATTATACACTGAAAGCGATCTGGTGTGGTGATGAAATGGGATTCAACTCACGTCTATCAACTTTTGTCAATGTCAATGCAGGAGACTTTTTCATGGCATCAGAATTTTTATTTAAAACTAGGCATTTTGTGCAACATTCTTAGTACAATAGACAAAGCACACTTTATAATAAATCAAATTGTATTCAAAATAAATTTTAAAATTAAAAGAATTCATTTTTAATGCAACCATGGAGCAATGAAATATTGATTATCACAGTGGTCTTTTTCCAACCACATAATTCTGTTAAGTGACCAGCAATTGTAAAAGGGCTGGCTGTGTTCCACCACAAAATTAGAGAAGAGAATTTCAGCTTTATCATACTGTCTGCAAAGTGTACCAGCTAAAAGTAGTTTATAGTAATGACTAAACACAATTTAAAGTGCTCATAGAGCTGTGACTATTTTTTTTAAAAAAGAAAAAACTAACTGCAATCAAGAAATGTTAAAGAAAAATGTATAAATTATACACACAAGATATATAAGAATGAAGATCATTAAAAAATAAAGTAAGCACTAGCTAATATATTCAACTCTTAACTGAAAAGATAACCAGTACAAAAGTGTTAAATGATGGAATTTCAGTTTAACTGGATTTTTCACAACAGATAATAATTCTATTCCACCATGACTAATTAGTTAAGACAACTTCATTTTGTGACAAATCGTCAACATTAAAAGAGAACAGTTAGTTCCGATTAAATAAAATAATTGAAAATGCATGTCCTCATAGTGTTCTCCCTGCTAAATCAAAAGAAAAATTACTCTTGAAGAGAAAATATGTGACGCTGCATGGCAAAAACTGGCTAAAGTGAAAAGAATTTAAAAGCGTTTTTTTTTTTAAATTTATTAAAGTTCAGAAATCTCATATTTATTTTGAAAAGAACCATTTTAATTTATGTCAGATAGTTTTTTCACTATACATTTTTTAAGTACATACTCCCACTGGACTACAAATGACTGTAGCGCAAAATTAATTTTAGCATCTTTAGCCAGCTTTTGCCATGCAATGTAACATATGTAAAATAAAATAAAAAATTACCCCCTCCAGTATCTTTAGCTTAAATAAATAAAATGTAGCCTGCCAAGAAATAATAAAATTTTAAACACAGTTCTAAAAAAAAAAAATAGTTATATTTAAAAATCTGTTAAAATAATTTTTAGTTGCTTATCAGCACAAATAGTGTGCATGTATGTACCATAGTTTATCACTTACTGAGAGTCATAAAATATATAATTTACCTTCTTCATTGGTGTTCATGAAATGTTACACTTAGCTTGCTTGCATTGAGAACTTGCAATTTTATGTGGTACACCAATTTCATATAGTGATTTACATAATTTTTTCTGATGTATTTAGTTGAAAAACATGCCAGCACAATGAGCAAAATACTTGCTCTGTTCACACAGAACTTTTCTAGAGCCATCTTTAAAATAATTTTTGTTTCTCCAATAATGCTGCTGTGCAATTTCTTTTTTGACATCAGGTAGTGTGAGAATTTCAGAACAGAAGTGAAAATTAGCAAAGCATAGTGTACTGAATGAAAAATATTGCAACATTTCTGGACTGCCCACACCAGAAGCTAATAACAAAAATATTGCAGCATGCCTGGACTGCCCACACTAGAAACTAATAACAAAAATATTGCAACATTTCTGGACTGCCCAGACTAGAAGCTAATAACAAAAATATTGCAACATTTCTGGACTGCCCAGACTAGAAGCTAATAACAAAAATATTGCAGCATGCCTGGACTGCCCACACTAGAAACTAATAACAAAAATATTGCAGTGTGCCTGGACTGCCCACACCAATTGCTATGTTTGGACTGCCCACACCAGAATAATGAAAATATTGCAGCATGCCTGGACTGCCCACACTAGATGCTATAATGAAAATACTGTGGCATGTTTGCACTGCCCACGTTCGATGATGGTAATGGAAACATTGGTTTGACTAAATTGTACAAGTGCAAACAACTGCGAACAAATGTGATTAGGGTCGGGGAGGGGGGAGTCCTGTTTCTCTTATTGCAAGAGAATCAAAGTAATTTTTAGATCTCTTGCCTGAAGTAGAAGTTTTGTCCCAAAGTTGGAGACTCATACAAAATACAGGAGAAGAATCTCTGGAGTTGATATAAATTGGGGACACAGTGACTGACAACCACTGATTATTCTCCAGTATGGGGTATTAGAGAAACAAAACAAAAAATCCCAGAAAACAAACACACATACAAACAGAACATATACTTTGTGCTTCCAGTGAACACATACTTTGTGTGTCTTTGGCTTAGGGTATTTAATTTCACATCTTTCATATTTTCTATGGGCTGACTTGCAATCCAAAGAGCAATATATTATGAACCTGTGGAAAAAAATTAAATATAAATAAATCAAAAAGTAAACAATATTAGTATAAACAAAACATAAATCAAAAAGTAAATAAACGTAATAAAAACAAAATAAATGCAAAGATTGAAAAAGTACTTAACTCTAAACAAGCAACTCAAAACGTATGTTCGTGTGGATGAGTTTCAGTTCAGGTATGTACAAGTTTGACTAAGACTGTTTGGGTGTGACTCATATGGTATCCAAATATGATCCTGTTATTGTGTGTGTGTGTGTGTGTGTGTGTTAGCAATACTGTGTAGATTATATAGCTGCTTTACAGTTGAAAATACTACTTCCTTCATATTTTCAATTTAGCAGTCTATTAACATGATAAACCTGAGATGTGGCCATATATATTAGACTTGAATATGCATAGTAAGCTATATGGTCAGCATTCATTTGAATATCAGAGTCCACTGACAGGTTGTATGGTTAGCATTCATTTGAATATCTGAGTCCACTGACAGGTTGTATGGTTAGCATTCATTTGAATATCAGAGTCCACTGACAGGTTGTATGGTTAGCATTTATTTGAATATCTGAGTCCACTGACAGGTTGTATGGTTAGCATTCATTTGAATATCTGAGTCCATTGGCAAGTCATATGGTCAGCATTTGAATATCTGTCCAACAACCTGGAACATACTGTATCTTGAACTCAGACACAGACCATAATTACTTTCAAGAGGTCTCCAGACATTGTTTTTCATCACTGAGAACAGAAAGTGCAAGTTCTACTGTAAATTAAGACACCTCTTAATTTCTTTGAGCTGGTTGTTTAAAAAGTAAGTTAATGAATACATGAGCTACAATGGATTACTTGTTATTTATGGACATTTTTATTAATTTTTCTGAGCTGTAATGATATAGACTATAGAGTATATTTTACTGTCGGACTTACTGTTTGCTGGCTAGTTGTAATAGGTCATGATTCTGAGTGACTTACTGTTTGCTGATTACTTTTAATGGTTCATGATTCTGAGTGATTTACTGCTTGCTGACTACTTTTAATGGTTCATGATTCTGAGTGACTTACTGCTAGCTGACTAGTTTTAATGGGCTCATGATGTACAAGTAACCAAAGATATCAAACTATTAAAAAACAACACAAAACATGTTACAGAAATGGAGAAATTTGGTCCAGCATTGCATTGTAACTGAATATTTTGTTTGTATTCATGCATGTATGATTATGTACAATAAATCAACCTGCTCACCCTAAAATGACAATTAAAGCCACCAATGGGCAAACTACGTAGATGATCAGATAAGTCTGGCTCTTCTCTTGACCTATATAAGGGAGAGAAGAAATGAAAATAAATAAACAAATATCTGCTTTTCTTAAGTAATTGTATGCTGTATTCAGTATTATCAAGCCTATCTCTCAATGAAAATAAGAACATAATTTTCAATATATATATATATATATATCTGATCAGTCATGTATATATGCTACCTTGTAAATCATCATAGGTTGTGATTCTCTGCTTTGATCATAAACAGAAACAAATGTATTGAATGTTTTCTAGTGACATAACTGCTTTTGATCATGTAAAAACAAATGTATTTAATAAGTTTTCAGGTGTACATCAATGATTTTTATCATAAATAGAAACAGATGTATTTAACCCATTTTCTGATGTACATCAATGATTTTTATCATAAATAGAAATAGATGTATTTAACACGTTTTCTGGTGTACATCAATGATTTTTATCATAAATAGAAACAGATGTATTTAACATGTTTTCAGGTGTATATCAATGATTTTTATCATAAATATGTATTTAACATGCTATCTAGTGTATATCACTGAATAGTAAACTAACAATTATAGCAAAGATTTAAAAACATCAGAAGAAACTAAACAAACAATATAAGGCTAGCAATCAAGACATTTCTCACTGGGTAAGGGAATTTAAAAGCTAAATTCCCATATGCTCGAAGGTCAAGGATGCTTTAACATTGCTCCCAAAAGCTCATTTGCCACCTGTTATGATGGGTGTAAAATTAAAATGAATGCATTGAAAGAGAGTGAAAATTCAAGCATCATTTAGCAAATGACCTTGACTGTCAGTTTTTTTATGTGAACACTACAAAAAAAAAAAAACCCAACCAATCTCCCAAATGCTTGAAGGTAAGGACGCATTAGCATCACTCCAAAAATCTCCCATGTTCTCGAGGGTAAAGCTGGCCATGTAAAAAAAAAAATTCCTGCATGCTTAAAGGAATGTGTTATACACAGACAGAACTGGAGAACTATATAAGAGATGTTCTGTGTTATGAACATCTTCATAGTTCCTAGAATAAAGAATTATATTTTTCAGGTTATATCATCTATACAGTTTCATTTTATAAAAATACATAGTTATATTAACTGTTACAGATAAAATATTTTCTCTACCAAGTAATCAAAGTAAACTGTTTGTGATTAAATGTGTCAGATTGTTTGTTCAATCAGAAATACTATCTCCCAAACCTATTCTAATGGCTCACATACATGAAATGAAAATTAACAAGGTGTAATTTTTATCACAATGCCCTTACTGAATTTATCTGAGCAATTTTAAATCAAATTAACCAATGTACCTTAAAATCATGCAGATTACCTCTTCATCCATTATACACTTCTTGAAGCACTATTTCAATGATCTAAATGTATTCCTAAACAAATCCTCAAAGTTGTTTACAACAATCAACTTATGGTGTGTATCACATGGCATCCAGTTATGATCTTGTTAGTGTGTGTGTGTGTGTGTAGCAATACTGTGTAGACTCCATAGCTGTTTTATCATAATAAAATAAAATAATAAATAAAAATAATATTGCTTCTGGATACAGTTATTCATAAATTTTGAATTATTTTGGACACAAGTGTGTGTACACTTAAAAGGCATATAATGAATAGTTTGACTTAGTCTGTCAAATCAGCCAGACAACTAATGCAACATGCAGTCCTAAGCAAGGAGGCAAGCAAAAGGCTTAATTGTGTACAACATGCCTTGGGATTTACTACGCAATTTGACTTATCAGTCTGTCAAATCAGCCAGACAACTAATGCAACATGCAGTCCTAAGCAAGGAGGCAAGCAAAAGGCTTAATTGTGTACAACATGCCTTGGGATTTACTACGCAATTTGACTTATCAGTCTGTCAAATCAGCCAGACAACTAATGCAGCATGCAGCAATAGCAATGATTTATGCAAAGGGTCTAAATGTACAGACTGTGCATTGGAATTTAAAATGTAGCTTCACAAGTCAATCACAAAACTCATGTATACCCCAGCAATGAGGCAAACAAAGGGTTCAAAGTTAAAGATTCTGCATTTGGATTCAATGTGCAATTTGGAAATGACTTATTAGAAAGACAACTTGTGCAGCAGTGTTCAGTGAGGAGATAAGCATTGAACAGGATGTGAAGATTTTGCAACAGGGTTTTAAAACATAATTTGACTTAGTAGGTTCAAAGTCAACCAATATACTGATTGTTGTAACAGGACAAGCACAGGTCAGGAAAGAGAACATTTTGTACTAGAATTTAATGTGCAATTTGATTAACTGTTCAAAAATCATTCAGATAATAAATGTTGCATGGTAACAAAATAACACAAGCATAGATATGATCAGCAGGATGCATTAAGAAATTTAATTCACACATGCATGTGTACTATATATTAAAAATGAGATTTGATGCAAAATAATTTTAGAAAAATAAATATATAAAAAATGGAAAAATACAAAATATCAACCTAAAAATTCATATTCAACAATATTAAATTATTAATATAAATAATCATCATTTTCCATTAGTGATATTTATTTTTATTTGTAATCTCAGTTTAAAAAGAATATAACCTTGAAAAATTACTTTCAACTTACTTCCTGTAAAAGCACCTTCAGAAGCCCAGGGTTCCAAACTCATCCAAGTCTTTTTGGATTTGACGCCCACACAATAGTGAGTTTCTGGCTTAAGATCTTCTTGTTCCCATTTGAAAACCGAGTCAACATTATCATTATTTTTTATAGGCACAGTGTGTTCTGGAAAAAAACAACAGTAGAACTTAATATGCAATCATCCTTACATATCTTTTTATATTATATAAATAACGGACAAAAAAGCAGATTTGTCTGCTTATACCTTGTAGCATTCAAACAGGAACCAGGAGCGTTTTGTCCACCCCCCCCAAAAATAATCAAATGTTATATTACTGCCTAACTTAAAAAAAAAATCTAGTTCATAAGGCAGGCTGCATGCATCCAAAGGGAAATAAACAAGTTATGGCAGATGGTGAAACCAGGCATTCTATTTTACCTCCCTTACTATTCTGAACATTTTCTATGAACTTGTGTAAATACTTTATTATTAAGACTCAAGATTATTCTTTAATTGAGAAATGGGAGAAAAATATGAAGAAAACAGATTTGTAAATATTTCTGATAAAAAGCCTTGAAAACTCTTGCTTTATTTAATAAAATTATATATATATACATTGTACCAGTAATATTTAATACCAGTCAAGAGTCTACGAGTAATGTCTATTACCATAATAATTATGCCATTAATATTTAATACCAGTCAAGATTCTATCAGTAATGTCTATTACTATAATAATTATACTAATAATGTGTAGTACCAGAACTGTCTAGTACCAGTAATGAATAGTACTCAGTATTCTAGTACCAGAACTGACTACACAAGTAATGTCTAGTGCCAGCAAAAATTACACCAGTAATTTCAAGAACTGACTACACAAGTAATGTCTAGTGCCAGCAAAATTTACACCAGTAATGACAAGAACTGACTACACAAGTAATGTCTAGTGCCAACAAAATTTACACCAGTAATGACAAGTACCGAGTGATGTATTTAATGAGTATACTAATACCTAGACAGGTTGATCAAGATATTGCATGCAATATATGCTTTCATCTTTGCTAATGTTGTCAAAATTTGCACAAGTTTGGGCACCTTGTCAAAATACAGTGTATATGTTGGTGTTATGGACAATGTCTACCAATGGCGCTTCAGGAAATAACAAAGACAAATAATCCAATGCTGTTGCAGTCATAATGTCAAATCCATCTGAAAACACTGCTCTTTTACATAGATGAATTAAAATGATTGACAATAAATGGTGTATGAAGATGTGCAGTCCATTCATTGTCAGTTTGAATCAGCAGGTCTGGATCTACTTCTATATCAGTCAGACTGGCAACTTTCGCTGTCCTGATTAAAAACAATATAACTTTCATTCTCATTATCATCTGCATTCAAATAATGATCTGCATGTATCTGAAACCTATAAAATGATCCTTCTTCACTGGATTGAAGAAAAATTTATGGGAATCAACAATTAATATTGCTTGACTCAGAACTGCTATGAAATCTGAAACCATTTTCTTTTTAGCACATGGTGTAAATGAGGCCAGCCTGGGTACAAACTTTATAAAAAAATTGTTTTAATAAGCAATGCATGTTGACATCATAAACTGATTTGAAAATGAACAAAGTTCCAAATTAGCTTCAAAAGCAGTCTCAATTTGGCATTATATAAAAAAAAAGTCTGCTTTTGAAAACAGATGTCACATAGAAATGAAGGTGAAAATTCGCACTTATGTAATCTACAAAGGTGGAATTTCATGCTTATGTAATCTACCAAGGTGGAAATTCACACTTATGTAATCTACCAAGGTGGAAATTCACACTTGCATCAGGGAAGTGTTAATGGTTTGTATAAATACCTTGTGTAGTCTACCGTAATTATTGTCAAATGCTTAGAGCTTTTATAAGATTAAGTACAGTATCAAGTTTATTAAAAAAATTCTTTCATAAGATTAAGCACAGTATCAAGTTTGTTAAAAAATTCTTTCATAAGATTAAGCACGATATCAAGTTTGTTAAAAAATTATCATTGTTATTTTCTATAAACTGTGCAGAGTTAACAAAGAAGACCAAAACATTAGGTTAAAGAGAAAAGGACATTAAGAGAATTCAGAGAAAGAAATGGATGAGTATAACAGAGAAAGAGAAAGAAGTGGAGGAGTATAACAGAGAAAGAGAAAGAAGTGGAGGAGTATAACTGTGACAGACTGACCAGATTCTGTGTCACGAACTTCTGACCCACATCCGAAACTCGAATATCATATTTGAATTGAATTCCTTTGTTAGAACCCTCCCGTCGTGCACCAGCATGAGGAAAAACAATAGTGAGTTCATTCCTTGTTATGTAACTTTAGACAACAGTCGAGAAAGTTTGGATCAACAACATACCTCGTGATCTAGTCACGTGATGCATTCATGCACTACAATAAATACTCTTGACGCGGTAATATTCTTTACTCATAATGCAAACCGGTCGACACACACCAGCTCTCGAGCACCTTAGTCGCCGAATATCTTGCTGAGTCAGAAGGAACATAGGAACCCGTGTCTTGTGCAGTAATTCTACTTTAAGAAGGTAATACGTCTACTTCTTACAATGATATTGCATTTTACTATTTGTATTTTTGTATATGAATTTATGTATGTATATTGTGCAAATTATTACAATTTTCCTCCGAGCATACGTGATTTGATAGAATGACTGAAACCTAAAGATTTCATTGTATATAAATTAATTGTAACCTTTTGACTTTAATTTGTATAAACCTTAATTCTCTTGTGCCGCAGAACGTCTGTGCACGTTGCGAATTTCTATGTAATTTAAATGATTCTCTTGCGTGTAATTTCATTGTTAATTCGTAAAGCGCTCATATTTAATTTGAATTATATTTTGTTCTCCTTGTATGAATTCCATTTTTGATGAGGTAAATGTTTGGAAATTCATACGTTTATTGTAATGTTAAAAATAAAACACATGTGAATTATATTGTATCTTTTATGAATATAAATATATTGTAAAAGACACGATAGTCGAAGATTTAAAACTAAGCGCATTGTATCAGTCACGTGCTTGGATGATTTGCGAATGTAAACGCAAATCGCTCATAGAAACCACACTCTTATTTCAGACCGGGTTCTTCTCTGCCTTATAATACGTTCTACGTATTATTGCCACCTTCGCATCATTGGATGCGTATTCCTTTATTCAACTTGGACGGACGACATTACAATTCCGTACCGCCTTGTTGATGGTGTTCTGCCATGACGAAACCCTAGTATAACAAGTCGAGAGACGACAAGTTATTGGAACTACGGATTGTACAGTGCAAGCATCGCTTGATACATGGAAAGATCGAACTGACCTTAGACCACGTGTTCATCAAGACTCCTAAGAGAGATAAGTAACTAACCCGAACTCTGAATCCATCGAATGTGCTGGCAAAAATAACTTTCTCGAGCATTAACTTTCAAGCCGATTTGAATTTGCCTTAGTTTAGATCTGAAGCTGTGTCTTCATAATTGATTGTTATTATTAAATATTAACTATTAAATTCTTTCATTGTTAATACCTCTTTCGTAGTGATTTTTATGCATATAGACCTAATTTGTGGTTTGGATGGGGGATCGACTGAGCTAAATGTAACATTTTGAATGCATAAAGATTTAAGAGAGTGTTAACGGTTTCCAATCCGGCTATTGTACACAAGTTGTCCGTTCGTGAATCTGTTTGTCTGTACTACAAAGGCACATTTTCATATGAGATGAAAGATAATTTGAGCAACCAGTCTGTTTAAGGAAAGAGGAGAAATTAATTTATCTAATTAAATTAAAGTTCTGTAAAATTCCTAAGCAGGGTCTTTAAATAAAAACTGGACATGTAACAATAACAGAGAAAGAGAAAGAAGTGGAGGAGTATAACAGAGAAAGAGAAAGAGAAAAAAATGGATGAGTATAACAGAGAAAGAGAGAACAGGGAAGAAAGGAAGGTGGGGATAACAGAAATAGACAAAGAAAATGCTGAGAAAGATAAAGACAGAGAATTAAAGAAGAGACTGATAAACAAGAATAATCTGCAAAGACAGAGAATTAAAGAAGAGACTGATAAACAAGAATAATCTGCAAAAAAAAGAGGTTGGCCACATAATAAACAACAAAAAAAAAAAAGCAAAACAAAGAAAATTTGAAGAAAGAAACCTAGCTTAATAAAACAAAATATGACATTAGAAAAAGTAGTTCATTAGCATTTCCTGTTATTCATGCCTGTAATGTCTCCAATAACATTTTTTAAAATACTGAAAAATGGAATTTAAAACCATTAGTAAAACATATTTTCTAAGAAATGGTTTTGGTAGGTTCAGGAAAGATAGCTTTAGCCATGTGTTATAATAGTTTTACTTCAAGAATAAAACCCTAAATTGCTGTACCCATACTTTTCTTAACTGTTTTCCCAATATACAAGAGGAAAAATATTTTAGGTGATAAGCAAAGAACATCTTGTTGATAATCTCTTCAATTACAATTTACTATTAAAACTCTGTATTGTAATTATTTTTGTCTAATAACTAAAATAACTTTTGAAAGATTATTTTTTCTTCATAACTTAAATGTTGAGGTCAAACTGTAATTATAAATTTCTTAATAAGCATTACCTGTGTCCCAAAACAGACGACTGCAATCATCCTCTTGTTTGACTGAAATTTCAAATTCATCAGGTCGACCATACTCGTAATTTCTGCTGCATGGAGTTTTGAAGATCACATCCAAATGAAGAGGGTTATCATCAGATTTTTTCACTATCAGTGACTGAACTTTGTCTGGTCCTGATTGTAACAAAAAGCACATTTTCTCTTTTAGTTATTTTAAAAACAAATCTCTGACTATTAAAATATTCAGAATATAAATGCAAGTAGCAGAGAGATAGCTGAAAATAGTTCTGCAAATGTTCTGTAGCAAAAAAAATGGATCATTTTAACTCTAATACCTTGTATAATACAATACTGGGAAAGTATAAAAAAACTATTGGACTACAGAATATTATATTATTTTTTATGAGAAAACAGTGAACACTATTTTCTCTCTTCAAGATGCAGACTGGCTTGCAAAGAAAGTGTGATTGACCTCTTATTGAATAAGTCTGAGACCAGAGCCATTCCAAATTTCTGGTCCTTGCTCCAATCACATATTTAACTTAGGCGCAAAACTGGTCTAGGCTGGAGGCACTCCCCATAAATTAAGTATCTAATATAGTAAACTCAATGATCAAAAACACAACAAATTATCACAGAGTGAGTATGAGTATCCTCAATGTAATCAAGTCACTTCTGACTTCAGAAATAAATATATAGCTTCAAATATTGCATTAATTTTAGAAATAATGTTAGCTTCAAACCTTATATTAATTTCTGCCAAATTTTCTTTCAAGGGGGAAAAAGAGGCATTTTAAAAAGAATTTTAAATACTTAGAACAATGTTATGGTTTAACCTAGAAGATCAAGAAAAATCATCTTTGAAACTTATGATTTTTGTGATACAGGGATGCAGACAGTTTATGGGAAAATAAAATATTATTGAAACTGCTATTTGTTGGTGTTTCAAGTGTCATTCATTAGAAGCCAGTAAGTTATTGTCTGCTAGAGGGTCATGCTTACTTTAATTAAGCACTGAGTGTACAATAGTTTATAGTGTCAAACAGCTGTGCTTTTCTGAGAATTGACAGTGTGGCAGAGTAAATTTGCCTATCCATATTTCTAAATTTAATAATTACATATTTGTTGCCAATGTTAGCATCACCTGACATTGGGCACTGCTTATGATGATATTTTTGTAAGCGCCAGAGTTGGAGTAAACAACTCAGGTGGAGAATATGCTAGAACTTGCTGATGCAATCCAAACCAGTTCCAAGAGGATGAGTAGTTTTTCTGACTTATAGCCTCACACTTGTTCATAAGAACTTCATGCAGTGGGGATGGACTGAAAGTTATTTTGTTGAAGAAAGTTCTATATGCTAATTATTTTGCTTTTGACATAACTTCAGTCCTGTAATAAGGGCAATCTTTAGCTTATGGTAAGTTAATTGACTGATAAAGAAAGAATGGACTTAGAAATATTTTGTACATGTTTGTTATTGATCTAAGATTTGAATTGGAGAATGCTTTATGTGATCGAACCATTATTTCTATGTTCACTAATTTGATTATGCTGTACATTATACTTGTGAATTTTGATTGATGCTGTATTTCTTATCCTGCATGTGTATCATTCTAATGAATACTGTTGCAGGATTTGTAAGCTGAGAATGTGTGTAAGACAGAAAGGCTTTAGAGATGAAATATACCTGAAATTTAGGGCTGCCTTAATTTGACTTTTGCAGAAAGGAGCGTGCCTTTTTTTGGTTTGTAACAGTCTACCTGCTTCAGACTACAATGACTACTGTCTATCAGATCACATTGGTGTGTGTATCCAGCGTTGCCGTCAAACTTATCAGTAAACATGTTGCTGTAAGTTGATTCCTGTGAATTCCGTTTGAGAGCTAATACTGTGGAAATTGAGGCTTGAGTTTGGTCTCAAGAATTCATGAAAGTTTTTAGAACATTCCTCACATGTGCTGAGTGAGCTCATCGAAGATTCTGTTGTTTAATGTGGCCTAGAAGGGGTATGTTGGACCATAATCTAATGAGAAAGACAGTTACTTGTTGCAAACTGCATGATTAAAAACACACATTAATGACAGCTGCCATCATTTAAAAGGTTATGTACATTGACTATATATTAATTTGACTGCTGACGTCTATGCTAGGATAAACCAAATGAGTGTCTACCATTTAATCAAACATTGTTTTGAAGTGATGTAAATGTCAATGCTCTTGTGATTATATTCATATGTTCTGTATTTGATTGCTGATTTAATAAATTTATTGTTAAATTTATTAACCTTCTTGCACATATGTACTCATTAAATATAAATAAAAGACATATTTTATTATTCTTTTAGTAAGAAGTTTCCACCTGCAAAAACATTATGTGACAGGAAAAGTCTATCTTATTATTATGTAAAGAGTAGAGTTTTATGACACCCTTATAATCCACCATATTGGTCTTGTGGGAGAATTATTAATAACTATAAATTAAGATTCTCAATCACTTTTTTTGTAATTAGTTAAGTGTTATTAATTAATAAATAATAACCATAATGAGTGAAGGGTGCCCAGAGAGGTGTCACAGAATGTAATATATATATATATATAAATATAAATTGTCTTTTTTTTCCAATCACTTTTTATCTTTTACAGTCTATTAGCATTAAGTGTTTTAGTAGCCTGTTTTTAAAAACTTTTTTCTATTCCATATTTCTGGACTGCTGATAATATGTTACTCTATATTTAAATTAAGAATGTGATGTACTATAGTGTGAGATTAAGAATGTGCTGTACTGTTGGATTAAAAATGTATTGTGTGATTAAGTATGTGCAGTTGGATTAAGAATGTGATGTACTGTATTGTGTGATTAAGAATGTGCTGTACTGTATTGTGAGATTAAGAATGTGCTGTATTGTATTGTTGGATTAAGAATGTGCTGTATTGTAATGTTGGATTAAGTATGTGCTGTACTGTATTGCAAGATTAAGAATCTGCTGTACTATATTGTTGGATTGAGAATGTGCTGTACTGTTGGATTAAGAATGTGCTCTACTGTTGGATTAAGAATGTGCTGTATTGTATTGCTGGGTTAAGTATGTGCTGTACTGTTGGATTAAGAATGTGCTCTACTGTTGGATTAAGAATGTGCTGTGTTGTATTGCTGGGTTAAGTATGTGCTGTACTGTATTGTGAGATTAAGAATGTGCTGTATTGTATTGCTGGGTTAAGTATGTGCTGTACTGTTGGATTAAGAATGTGCTGTGTTGTATTGCTGGGTTAAGTATGTGCTGTACTGTTGGATTAAGAATGTGCTGTGTTGTATTGCTGGGTTAAGTATGTGCTGTACTGTTGGATTAAGAATGTGCTCTACTGTTGGATTAAGAATGTGCTGTGTTGTATTGCTGGGTTAAGTATGTGCTGTACTGTATTGTGAGATTAAGAATGTGCTGTGTTGTATTGCTGGGTTAAGTATGTGCTGTACTGTATTGTGAGATTAAGAATGTGCTGTGTTGTATTGCTGGGTTAAGTATGTGCTGTACTGTATTGTGAGATTAAGAATGTGCTGTACTGTATTGTTAGATGCATCTTTGTGTCTACATAAAAATTCTAATTAAACATGTTTTCTACAAATGCTTTCTTTCAAGACCCTGTGAAAGGTGAAATTCAGGCCATACATTTCTACTCATAAACACCAAATACATTAGTAATTTAATTCCTTGTAAATATCTAGTAATTTTGAAAAATTATTGCATGCAACACCTTGTACAAATGTTACCTCATTAATAAATGTGGAACAAAAATAAATTCTACTGATGATTAAGGCTGCCATCACACTAGAGCCTGACAAAAAGATGTTCTTCTTGTGCACTTCTCTGGATGGAAATAAGGTCAAGGCCAAGATGTGATTATTTAAGATATTTCCTTGTATAATTGAAGTTGGCTGATAGTAATGCACACATAATTTTGTTTGGGGCTGGTGTCCTACTTTCAGTCTAATGGAAAGTCTGAGGATTTTCCTGACCATGGTCATCATTTCTGCCTACTACAAAAGAATGAGTACACTGCTAGCAAACTGGTCATCATTTCTGCCTACTACAAAAGAATGAGTACATTTCTAGCAAATTGGTCATCATTTCTGCCTACTACAAAAGAATGAGTACATTTCTAGCAAATTGGTCATCATTTCTGCCTACTACAAAAGAATGAGTACATTTCTAGCAAATTGGTCATCATTTCTGCCTACTACAAAAGAATGAGTACATTTCTAGCAAATTGGTCATCATTTCTGCCTACTACAAAAGAATGAGTACATTTCTAGCAAATTGGTCATCATTTCTGCCTACTACAAAAGAATGAGTACATTTCTAGCAAATTGGTCATCATTTCTGCCTACTACAAAAGAATGAGTACATTTCTAGCAAATTGGTCATCATTTCTGCCTACTACAAAAGAATGAGTACATTTCTAGCAAATTGGTCATCATTTCTGCCTACTACAAAAGAATGAGTACATTGCTAGCAAAATATCTGGAAGAAAATAACTCTTTGGTCACTTTAAGAAGCTTTCCACTGGAACTAAGACTATGAATTTAGTAATGTATAATCAAAGCATCTAATACTATTGATTTAACTAATTTCTGTGATTGATCTAGATTTATTTAAATTGGACCATTGACTACAACTATGCAAACAAACAAACAACAACAAAATAACAATCAGAAAAAAACCTGCTTAGTTACGAAGGTTAAAAGAAATTTAAAGACAAAACTTTGGTTATTTTGATACTGTCCTTTATTTCAATAGACATCAATATTTTATTCTGAAGCAAGAAAGAAAAAAGAAGTAGAAAACATTTGACTTGTTTTGAAACAGCACATATTTATAAGTACATTAGAAAGTACATGAATTTAAAAGTAGTGAAAATACACATATTTAAAATTATGTTTAGAAAGTATATGTATTTAAAAGAGTGTCTGACACTATATATGTTTAAAAGTATGTATGAAAGTGCATGTATTAAAAGTGTGTTTGACACTACTTATATTTAAAAGTATGTCTGAAAGTGCATACACATAATTAAAAGTATGTTTAATGCTACATGTATTTAAAAATATGTTGCATAATCTATTTCTTTTTATATAAATAAAAAGACTAAATGTCATGAATAACATTCACACACATTGCACTATTTATTTTTTAATAAATAAACAGAATGTTATCAATAAGTTTTAACTCTGTTATGGGGAATAATATTAAAATATTTATTAAAGATTAGAATGAAGTCAAATGTAAACTACACTCTAAACTTAATTCTTATATGTTGAAAACCGAGAGTACATGTAAAACATACCACAAATATATATTAAAAGCTGTTAAAGAAATTATATTATGATTCAACCCAGAGTGTTTAATTATGCAAAACAAACACTAGCACAAAGTGTGAATTTCTGTTGTGTCTTCACAAAAAATATGAAAATGGGAAAGAATAATAAAAGAACAAATACCAGTTATAATCTAACCTGTATCAGAGGAAAAATAGCATTTTACTGGTGACAAGCCAGTACTTGTACCATCTGATAAAACCATAGAAACAAAGAATGCTGGTTTCAGGTCCTCTTCACCACCACGATAATACTGCACTGTCACAATTTTCTTCTGTATGTTGCTCTCGGCCTTCTCAGAAATCAAGTTGGTCTGTAACAAAGTGATCATACAGAAATTTAATTAAAAAATCTCCTTTATATTTTTAACTGCTGTTTGGCTGTTTATACTTTTGATTAACTATCCTCTTTTATATGAAAGAATGACATTTTAGATTTATTAAAACCTGTAATTGTACACATATTAACTTTGATCTTTTAATAATAATCCAAAGTATATGATGACAAATGTCTGACAGTACATGAAACTATTTCAACAAAAGTTAGAGTAAAACTATAAAATAATGAGAACATTTAAATTCTAACTAGCAGTCATTTCATGCAAGATGGATTTGTTAAAAAATATTCATTGTTTTGAAAAATAGTGTATTACACTCCATCTAAATCACATTGTTACTAGTTTTTTTTTAGTAAAATTTTAAGTCTCAGCTTAGTGGCTGATAGATGGACAATAAACAAAGTCTTAGAGCTCAAGAACAAAAAAATATTTACCGGTACCAGAAAATTCACTAGACATAACAAATTACTCACCAGGCATTTCAAGTTGTTAGTAGTGTCGATAAGATTAGGAAAGTTTTGTGCATAGCAGTAGTGGACGTAGTATGTCACATTATTCATTTCACCAGGAATGTTTGTGTCGTTTAGGTGCCAGAATATTGAGTAGGTACTTGGACTGTTGCTGCTTCTCTCTACCATGACAGTTTTTGGTGAACCTGGCACTGAAAGCATTAGAACATACCATGACACACACTGATGAACTTGACACTGCAAAGCATTAGAAAATACAATACCATGACACACACTGATGAACTTGACAGTGCAAAACATTAAAATATACAATACCATGACACACTGATGAACTTGACAGTGCAAAACATAAAAATATACAATACCATGACACACACTGATGAACCTGGCAGTTAAAAACATTCAAACATACACCATGACACAAACTGGTGAGCAGGATACTGAAAAAATATCACTAGGACATATAGTATGACACACACTGGTGAACATGGCACTGACACGAAACACTGGGACATACATTGTGACACAAACTGGTGCACTGGGTGCTGAAAACAACATTGAATCATACTTGCCACACACTGTTGTACAAGGTGCTAAAAAACCCACTGAATCATACTTGACACACTGGTGTAAGGCACACATAATGAAAAACATTGGTGTACCTGGTATTAACAAAACAGTGCCACATATATATGACACACACTGGTGTATTTGGCACTGAAAATACATTGCCACATATGTATGACACACACTGATGTATTGGATGCATACATATGACACACACTGATGTATGTGGCACTGAGAAAACATCGCAGCACACATCATGATGTATACAATGAACATCACAATGCATAAAATATACCTGACACAACATACTGAAATGTACATCACAATGCATAGATATATCTAACACAAAAATACTGAAACATACAACACCCTGACATGGACCAGGTAGTGAATAGCACTGAAACAAACAACCCCAAGAAACATACCAGTGTACCAGGCACTAAAACCACTGAATCATATGTTTTGAGTACCCAAAACTGAAAACCATTGGAATATAAACTGCTATATTGCTCAAACAAAGCAAAAATGTACACACTTAAAGAACTATATTAAAATGATTTAATTTATAAAGAGAAAAAAGAAAAGAATAACAATAACAAGAAATTTAACCAAATTTAAATAATGTATATATTTAAAAGCTTTTAAAAAGCACACAAAAATGCTATATAACTGATTGTGCTAATCCAACATTTTTCTCAAGCTCATTAGGTTAGAGTACTTCTTAAAATTTATGAATACTATAAATAAGTATTTTTTTCAGACATTATAAAGCAAAATATGACTGACTTGATGAGATGTTGGTAGACAGAGTGGTTGTACTGACTGGTGATGCACCATTTTTGACATTTGCCTGCAGGCTGATCGAATACACAGCAAATGGCTCAAGGCCCTTTACAAGAATAGCATTGTCTTGTCCATTTTCTGTTGTCAAAGAAAAACCACTTCCATTTTGACAGTTTGTGAGTTCTTGTTGCTGTCTAGTTGTTAGCACCCCACTCAGGTTATAATTGATGACTATGGAGCGTCTTAGAGGTCGTGGGATTTCCTGGGGAGGGTAATAACCATGCCAAAAAATAATCTTCAAACTACTTTTTCATTACATAATCTCAGAACCACTTTATCATAGACCTAAAATAATAATATCACAACCTCTTTAATGTCTTAATGTAGCACTGAAAGTTTTTTGTAACTTTTCTTTCTAAATTTCTTATTTTTCAGACAACATTCATCTTAGAAGAGCTATTGTATTACTAAGCTGGCGGTTGGAGAGATGAAAATTTTAGTCAAATAAGTATTTGCCACTAGTAAATAAATTTCATAAAACCATTTATTCTTTTAAATTATGATCTGAGTGACTTCTCCAAAAATAGAGATATATATGAAATAGTAAGGTTTTCATCAAGAACCAGACAACACATAACATACCATGCAAGATTATCACACAATCGTACACACACACAAACTCAATGCATGCTTACACTCTTTCTCTTACAATAAATGAGATTTTATCAAGAAACGGTTATGATACTCACACAACAAATATATGCAATGCTGAGCTTATATCAAGAAATACACACACACACACATACACATACACACACATACATACATAAATATTGAGGTTTTACCGAGAAGTAGATAATACAGGCTACACAAGATTCCTCCATGAAACAAGTAAAAGGAGAGACACCAAACTTTGGACCCTCCAAAGGGACTGAAAAAACAAAATATTTCACACAAAAGTATAATTATATTTCAAATCAAATTTCAAATCCATTAGAAATATATTTCTATTTCATAACAAAATCAGTGACCCATAACAATAAAACAAAAAAACTGTATTAAATGACATAAATTTAAACTAATCCAAAATGCAGGTGACCCAGCAACTGCTAACCATATAACTTGTAACATCTTGCATTTACATCTTTACTTTTTAAAAACCTTTATGTCCACAATCTGCATCACAAATTTTAAATACACTTTTTCTGTTTGAATGTGTGTTTTTAGTTAATAAATATTTGTGAAGACATACATTAGGGCTTTATGTAATATTCTTCAATTTAAAAAACTTTTTTTTTAATACTTTCAGGATATAAAATGGGTTTCCAAGAAAATGGTACAATTTATAATGGTACACGATTTATATGTAACCCGAAAACCATTTAAATCATGGTTGTAGGTAGTTTCCTGGTGTGGTCAATGACATTTATATATAACTGGATTCTGATTTCAGTGGATTTAACATCACCCTCATTATAATACTAGATGTGAGTTCTGAAGGAATGCTCTTCCTATTTTCACCATTTCTTTTATATCATATGAAATATGTATATCTGATTTGTACGTGGGACAAATAATAATCACCCTCATCTCTACTTCTGGGATTGTGGCATCAAGACTGTTACTTTGTCAGTGTTAGAATGTCATTCTAATAATTGACTTAGGCAGCATCAAAGCTGTGGAGCAGTTTGATTAGTGATTGACTTAGTGACAGATCCAAGGTGGAAAACTTCTTACCAAAGGAGAAGATAAATCCATCTTTTAATCTATATTTAGCGAGCACCCATTTTCTTCTCTAACATAAGGTTATCAATATGTGTAAGAAGGTCAATAAATTTAACAATAAATTTATTAAATCAACAATCAAATATACAGTGTGGTATATTTTCTTGTAAACCTACATATAGCAAATACAATGAAAATATTATTTGACATCAATATTTCCATGAACCAAGTTGAAATAGTTTTGAAGTTTATACAGTCTTATTTCCAACATGTGATTCAACAAATAAGTATCAATATAAATCACAAGGTAATTTATTATCAGGGAACAGAAATGGAGTAATGAGATTATAGCGATAAGAGTTTGTACGTAATCTTTTCTAAGCAAAGCTACAATAGTCTTTCAATAGTCTTCACACGCTTTCATAACAAAGTCACACGCTTTCATAACAAAGTCACACGCTTTCATAACAAAGTCACTCGCTTTCATAACAAAGTCACTCGCTTTCATAACAAAGTCACACGCTTTCATAACAAAGTCACTCGCTTTCATAACAAAGTCACTCGCTTTCATAACAAAGTCACTCGCTTTCATAACAAAGTCACACGCTTTCATAACAAAGTCACACGCTTTCATAACAAAGTCACTCGCTTTCATAACAAAGTCACACGCTTTCATAACAAAGTCACTCGCTTTCATAACAAAGTCACAAGCTTATTGCAAGGGAACTGTTAGTTTCACATGTTTCTCTTGCATGTTGCAGAACAGTGATGAGCCACTATTCTCTCAAGGCTTCAAGGCTAATCTGCGTGTTCTGCCATATTATCTCCCTCAAGCAGAACAACTATGTTGCAATTCCCAGTAATTCCTTGTACCAGAAATTCCACAATGTAATCAGCATACTTTGTCCACCATACATCAACAGACTGCAGTGTACCCTTACACTTATACACTGGGGGTAGATATTTCTTGCATCTACCATGGTTGTAGCAGTTTATAAATCAGTAAACCAGGAGATTCAGGTAAAACAAGAAAAGGCTGCTTATTCCAATTAAGCTAATGGCTGCCTTTCATGACTGGACTTCTTGCCATTCCAAATTCAAAGTGATTCGATGGTAAACTTTTGATCTCAGCCCAATGGTTGGTCTCATTCTTGTAAATCTACAATTGGATAATAAAAACTACTCACCCACCTAAAACCAGTTTAGATTATATCAACAAGCCTCCAGCACATTCTCCACCTGAGTTATTTACTTCCAACTCTGACGATTAAAAATATCAGCACAAGCAGTGCCCAAGGTTGTGACACTTTGACATTTAACAATTTATATAGCAATTAAGTTTAGAAATAGGGATAGACAAATTTACACCACCACAGTGAACTATTTATGTTCTCACTTTATAAAATCTCATATCCAGTGCATAGCATGTGATTTCTCCTCTGTAAGTTCTTGAGGAAAAAATGTTTTTTAAAATAGAAAGCATCTTTATTATCATGGCAAACACATTTATATGTTAATATTTTATATATGTCCATAAATTTTGAATCCTTTTGGGTCCAGATATGTCCTTTAAAATCTAATTTTGCAGGATAACTACGTTTAATAAGCAACAAATTTATTTCAACCAAAATAACTAAACACAGTCATAAAGTTTCATAAACTTTTATAAATGACAATATTCTTTTATCCCTTTCAAGTTTCACCACATGCATCATGGGTAATTAAAGAGATGGGGCTAACCACTGTTTATGAATTTGCTTTCAGATAATTTGTCTTTTCAACAGGTTGTAACACACAAGTGCATGGATTTATTTCATAAATTTTGTAAGAGCACAAACCAATAGTACAGTAGCAAAATTCACATTAGTCTTTTCAACCAAAGACAATAAGTGAAATAATGCATATTGCTTCATAACTATAAGGAAGAAATTTTGTAAACCTACATCAAATTAACAGTAAGAAGACATTGGTAGCAATGAAATACACATTTACAGATAATCATCGTTCTATTCAATGTCAGTTTATAACTACACCCATCTGCAATATTACACTAGTTTATCATCATATTTTTTCTATTTTCCTCTGATTCAAACTCTTGAGAAACAAGATTATAACCACTCTTTAATCTTTAAATAAGAGTATTAGTCATTATTTATATCTCCATTTCCGAATATTTATATATAAAATATATTTTAAACATAATTTTTAAACAGCTTAGCCCTTATAATAGTACCTAGCAATCAATATGAAGCACAAAAATCCAGTCCAAAATTTAAACTAAAGGAAAACAATTAAAACTTATAGGATAAAGCTCCAAAACACCAATCCAAAATTTAAACTGAACGAAAACAATTATAACTTATATGATAAAGCTCCAAACACCAATCCAAAATTTAAACTGAAGGAAAACAATTATACTTATATGATAAAGCTCCCAAACACTAATCGTTCATTTTTCAATATGGTATGACTATGTCACATAATCATGTAATTTCAAAAACTAATGTTTTTCTTAATCACACCATTTCTAAACTTTTGAACCAAACAATCCATGATTATAATTTAATGTCTTTTCAAAATAAAAGGGTTGAGGGACACTTGGTATTTGGGGAGATTATCAAATATTTACCATCTTCATCTGTGTAAGTAGCAGTAGCATTAACAATCAATTCCGGTCCCCAGTAGTGAGCTCCTGCTTGGAGAGTGATCTTAACCAAAGTGAAGGGTGGCAGTCCTGTCACATTCAGGCTCAATGGTTCCATACAGTTGCCAAATTGTTTCCAATATAAAACCTTTAGCAGAGATATACTAATAGTTAATAACACACATAAACCACACTCACACACCACACACAATTTTTTCATCATAAAATAATTAAAATACAGATTTTATAAAAGTATTAAATCATCTAATAAAAATTTGTTTCAAATAAGTCAAACTTTTGGCTATTCAAACACATTAAAACTTATTTGAACCATCTGTCTTCAAAAGTACCATATAACACTATTTACAACTAATACACCAAATAAATGTTTCTTTCACCAGACTGTGATAAGCACTTATTCTTTAGAATATGTATATATATATATTTCTTTTTAAAAGTTTGAATTGTGAAGTTAATATCTTGTATAAACTATAATCCTTAATGAAACAGCAAAACATACATACCTGCTCCCGTGAAAAATTTGTATTTACTAGGGGATGATTTAAGGCTATTTCATCGCTGTCAATGTTTCGCCAGAATCCATATCTTTGGTTAAATTTTCTATTCACTTCCAAACTCTTGATCTGCTCTAGCTCTGAAATATTTGTGACTGCATATTTTATTTTCAGTTGTGAATCATTGCCATGAGCTTTTAGGTCATTACAAAAATCTGTTGTAATAGTCACTGGAAAGTTCATTTTCAGTTCTATCCATGTTTTGCCACGCCCTATCACTTGAGCTTCTTGCAGAGGGCCTGGACGGACTTTATTTATAAGCAGAAAAATATATTTATATTCAACTTCATTAAACATTTGAAAACGTATTTAAAATATAATGGTACACATGTAGGTATTATTTTTAATAATAAATAAATTATTTTCTTATGAAATGCAATGTTTTGGTATAATTTTAATTAATTCATTAATTAGCAATTGAAAACTCCTATTAATCAGATTTTTTTTATTTTAAAGACTACAAATACTATCACTACTGTTCCTAAAAAAAAGCTTGAAATCTGAGATGTTTAGAGCTAAGAATGCTTTACATAGTATCCTTTAGGAAGAATTAATTTTGGATGTAGTGTAATGAGAGACAACTTCTGTTATGAAGAACTGATTGCTACTTGTAATTTGTCCCCATTAAACCTATTACTTCATGAAAGTCTAAGTTTTTTATGAAATGTCAGCACTATTTTTTAAAACAATTTATACACAAGTGACACTCTCATAAGTACACTAAACAGAAAGTGAAATTGCTCTACCTGACACTTTTTAACCCAACCATTTTTGCCTTAAGTGACTTGACTTATAACTAATCTGTTAAGAAATGGTTGTCCCAGTTTTAGGGTCCATCTTGTGGTATATTTTCTTGTAAATTAAATCCAAAACCAAATAAAATAATGTCTTGATTATACTACATAAATAGGGGTCAGTTTAGCTTGTTCTTTGTTTGTTCCAACGTTCTTTATTCTATCTTTGTTTCTTCTGTCTTTCTTTGTGCTTTGTTTGTTCCAACATTCTTTATTCTTTGTTTCTAATAATTAATTAATCATCCATAAATAATTGCAAGTGATAAGAATATTAATTTATGTTATTAATAATTCTCAAGAGACACTTGGCAGATTTGTGGGCACTGTAAATGTTTTTCTTTCTTCCACAACATTAAAGAACACATTTATCGTCACACAATATTTTTGAAGGTGGAAAACTTCTTACTAAAGGAGAAGACAAATCTGACTTTATATTTAGCAAGCCCCAATCCACCCACTTTCTTCTCCAACATAAGGTTATCAGTATGTGTAAGAAGGTCAATAAATTTAACAATACATTTATTAAATCATCAAATATACATATAACAAATACAAATGAAAAAAAATACTTGACATCAATATTTCCATGAAACCTTGTTTAAATAATTTTAATATCTATACAGTCGTATATCCTAACACACAGTTCAACAATTTAGTGTTTCTACAAATTACAGGATAGTTCTCATCAGAGAACAGAAATGGAGTTATTAGGGATAAGTGATAATAGTTTGTACATAACCTGATTTAGGCATTGTCTCAATAGTCTTTCACATGCTTTGTGCAACAAAGCCACAAGTTATTGTTCATGGCAATTCCATGTTTCATTCCTCACGTGTTAAAACACTGATTTGCTGCTATTCTCTTGAGGCTAATCTGGTGCTCTGCAGAAGAGCTCCTTTAAGCAGACAACAACTGTATCAATTTTTAGAACCTCCTTGTACCAGAAATTGCTCAATGTGGTCATCATACCTTGTCATCATACATCAATGGAGTGCAGTGTATTCCTTACCCTGCAGCAGATACCTCTCACATCTACCACAGTCATAGCAGTTTATAATGAATGAACTAGGAGATTCTGATAAAAGTTTTATTAAAACAAGGCAAGGCTGCATTTTCCCTGTAAATAAATATATCAGGGAACAACACTAAGTTTCCAGTCTATTCCTTTTTAACTTCATTCTTTCTTACATATAGTCTCTATAGTTTCCTGCAATAGTATTTATTAGCCAAATACATGCATATAGCATAATAAATACAGCATAATAGTTTATGAATAGGTTCACTAGAAACAATGTAAAGTGTTTAGCATATCATATATAAACATCAATTTGTAGAAATAATAGTCTACTCAATACATCTCTACATAAAACACAAGTATAATATATCAACAGCAAAATGCACAAAATATTTTAAGTCCATTCTACTCAATCAATCAGTTAAGCTAATGGCTGCCTTTTATGACCAGACTTCTTGCCACACCAAAAATTCAAGTGATCAGACAATCGAATTCTATACAGCATGTAAACTTTTGACCTCAGCCCATTGGCTGGTCTCGTTCTTGTAAATCTTAACCATTAGATAATAAAACTACTCATCCAGTTGGAACTGGTTTGCATTACATCAGCGGTTTCTAGCACATTCTCAACTTGATTGTTTAGTCCAACTCTTATACAAAAATACCTTCATATGGAGTGCCCAAGGTGGGGTCACCTTGACAATTTAACAATTTATATAACAATTAAGTCTAGAAATAGGGAGAGGCAAATTTATACCAACACAGTCATACTTCTTTTTCCACTTGCCTTATCCTTCAGTTTATAAATAGCTATTGCAAGGCAAATTTTGTAAACAAAAACAAACTAGTCTTTGATCAGAATAACTTGAAAAAAGTATCTAATCCATCATTTATGTGTCAAGAGCCATGGGAAAAAAATTGTTTTGTCTCAGTTGGCATCTTATCTAATTCACCTAATGTTTTCAGTAAATATCACCCCTATTACCCATATTACAGTATTGAAACTACTCTTTTAAAAATGTTGTTAATGGTCTTCTCTCCATTTGGATGATGGGACAAATTTCAGTTTTCACACTTCTTGATTTTATTTTTTTTTACAACCCTCTGACATCAACACAAACATTATTCCATAATCCCCAGCAAGATTTTAGAAATTGTGGTACTGCCTTATCTTGGTTCCAAACATATCAGCCCCAAAGAAAACAAATTATGGCAAACATTTTAGGACTGATAATCTCCATTATGGTGTCACAAAAGGTACTGTTCTTGGACTATTTTTTAAATTAAAATTTTGTACACTCAGTCCTTATCTAGTATCAGTCTGTGACCAACATGGTTAATCTGCAGCAAATCTGCTTTCTTATAAAAAGTGGTTCACAATCAGCTTTCCTGCTATACAATCTTTCTCGCTGAACACTGAAGGCAAACTTTTGAAGGGAGGCAAAAGATAAAAGATACAAAAGGAGAAACAAGAGTTTTCACAGGTGTATTTCTTTGTCGTGGTATGACAAACTGCTTACTTTTTCCCCAGCAAATGGGACCTTAAAGCACTTGCTGTTTTATTATTTATATTTATATACTGTAGGCAGTGTCAAATATGATCCAACTTACATTTGACTGACAACATAGATCCCAAAAGATCTGAACCCAGCCAAACTATGACCAAGCAAGTGAAGCTATGTTTACATTATCTTAGCAATGTTCAAAGAGAAATTTGGACAAAATGTATTTACTGTAAGGGGAAATTTCACAGTAGACAGAATGAAATTACTGTAAGGGGAAAGAATAGGAGTTGTCAAAATAATACTTATTCCAAACAAACAAAACTAAAAAATAGTTTAGCAGCTAGATCTTTATTAGCACCTATTCTGATTTAGTCTTTCTATGAAAAGCAAGGTACATGTTTGATTTACAGTTTTCCTGAAAAATTTAAGGCAGAAGTGTTTTATTTGCAGTTTTCACTGTTGACTCTGTTATTGCATTAAAGATCAAATGGAATTTTATATAAGGTGAATATTGTCACTCAACATACACTCGTTAGAAGCAACAAGATACACAAAAACATAAGCCATCAAACAAATTTAAATAGAAAAAAATGTACTACTTTTATCTAAAGACTTAATTACATGAATTATATTCACAAAAGAAGTACAGAAAAATCAAATACTTACCAAAATTTCCAGCATAGAAAATTTGTAAAGGAACTTGTTCTTTTCCAAATCTGTTCTCAACTGTACCATTGAAAGAGATTGGATTGATGAGGCTGCCTAATTGGTCACCTCCATATGACTGACCCTCAATGTACTGACCTCTAAGATCAATGAGACAAGCCACATAGGTGTTATTGTGAGAATACTTCATTATCTCATCCGCAAAGTCTTCATTTGTACTGCATTCAAAAAAGACTGTCCTGCAAGGTGAAGAAAGATTAAATACAAAAGAAATATTAGAGCATTTAAATTATGTTGAAAAACAAGAGAAAACAAGGTCAACTGTTAGAATAAGCTAAATCAATATTTACATGGTATTTGTACTAAAAACAGCATATTTCAAAGTTTCTAACATATATTTCAATAATAAGCAATTCTGCAAGTTTGTCTATGATTGAAAATTCTTTTATTGAAAGACTGTCTATTACTGAAAATTCTTTTACTGCCAGATTGTCTATGATTGAAAATTCTTTTAGTGCAAGATTTTCTATGATTGAAAGCATTTTTTTTCTCATTTTTTTGTTGCTAAATTGTCTAAGATAGAAAAACAATTTTCTATCAGATTATCTATGCTGAAAAGCATGAAGATTGTTTATTACCTATAAGACTGTCTATATTACCTATTTGACTGTTTATGCTACCTTAGTTGCCTATGTTGCCTATAAGACTGTCTATTTACTTATAAGATTGTTTATGTTACCTATAAAACTATGTTACCTATATACACAAGCCTTCAAGCCCTTGTAAAAGAAAAAAGTGGTGACAAAATTAGTGCAGGGGTGGAACCACAAAATGCACTATTTTATAATAAATCAAAATGAATGCACGAGTGTCTCATGTTATAGTATACAAGGTATAATTTCAGAGGGTAAGCCAATTTTAGCAGACACAAATGCAAATGCTTGGATATGCATCTAAATTACAAACAGGGGTTGAATAAACAAATACACTAATAAAAAGATAGTGTTGGCAATATGAATGATTTGATTGAAATAATGACTATAAATGAATGTCTTTTAAGCTGCAAGTAGTTTTGGTTGCAGACAATGTCATTGGAAGTCTGATGCAGGTACACATGAAAAATATACCACATTGTTTACATTTTAATTTGGGTTCAAACTCTTGTCAACATGGCTGACAGTACACCTACAAACTGATGAGTGCAGAAACAAAATGAACCAGAAATTACGCTGATATTCACACAAGTACACTATAACTGTAAAAGTAAACAACTTAATTTGAACACTGTACTGTTATGCAGTCTAGCAAATTCTGCTGGGACCCAACAGTCTAGACCTCATTTGTCACATATTGCAAATACTTGAAATGTCTGGAAATGTCTATACTGTGTAATGTTTTTAATACATGTAATTTAGGTTTCTTATTAGAAGTATGACAGGCATAATTGCATTGGCACACTGAAAGCCATCTTGCATCTCTCTGATCTCATGAAAATTAAATTTTTTAATTTTTAATTTTGTGTGACAAAATTATTCCTCTGCCATTAAAAACAAATTATTAGTTAATAATATCGATATTTAAATATGATCCACAGAGACAATCACATTCAGTAAAATTTGTGCATATTATAATCATATCTTAAAATATTTTGCATTTTCTGTGTGAAAGTTAGTGTGATCATTTTGTTTGTTTTAATTACATGGAGATATGTGTGGATACATGTCAAGCTCAAATTAGTTCATCATGTTTTGTCTAGTCCTCATTGCTGTTGTTTTAATAGGTGCAAAACTAATAAAAGAGGCCACTTGGGTTGGGTTGTCGACAGGTACAATAGCTGGTAGGAAATGACCAGCTATGTATACCCAACATTCAGCTGTGAATTTTACCTGCCTTATGGTTAAGCAGATCCACTGAAATGTTTTAGATAGACCCAATCTATGTAGTAGGCAATGTCTGTTAAAGTGAGATTTAAACAGTTGGTGTTGTGTTGAAATTTCTGATTTTTGTATCAGATGATAATGCTGCTTGTTTATGAAGTAATTGTGTTGCAGTTCTGATCTTTTGTGTATCAGGAGTTGGCAGAGTAATAGGATTTCTGGATCAGGTGATAGAATGCTTTATTGAAGCAGTTGGTATTGTCATCTTGATCTTTTGTGTATCAGGTGTTGGTATGGTGCTGGTCCAGACTAATCGGGAGGTTAGTTTGTGGTGAGATGAGGGTCAGTTGTGTTCTACCTGTAATTGGCTTGTCAGTTTTTATCCTTTAGTCACTTGCAGCTGTTTATGGCTCAAAATACTCATAATACATATTTTTACTCATAAAAATACCTACCTTTATTTTTACTGTTATTAATTAATCTGCTATAAGGGCTGGGGGTGGGGGTTCATTTACCAATGAAGATTATTTTTGCACTGATGTATCACATGAATGATCTCTTTGAATGTATTTATTTTTTTATTTTTTTTTACCAGGAATTTGACTCTTGATTTTGCTTGAAGAAATTAGATTTAACTTGTGTTTCTGTTGTTCACTTCCTGTATTTTATCAATGCTTTTCCATTCTTAAATTTTATTAAATTATTATTCTATTTCTAAGGTTGGTATCATTATCTGATTCAATGACTGAGTTTTGTAACCATCTGTTTTATCTTCACTCTGTCACTGTCTCTGATTGTGTATTGTGATTTCAGTGTGGTGTTGTGTGCTTGTCTTTTTACATCATTGCCTGCCAAGCATGATGAACAGCTGCCCTGTCAGGGGATGAGGGGCCTAGAGCTGATAAATAGAATAGGTGCTGTGAATGGAAAGATGGTCCCCCCTAGAGTTACGGTAAGATGTAACTGAGGAGTAGGCTGGTTAATAATTAATAGCTAAATTAACCCAGTCAGTTCAACTTTTCATAATTATTCTAGCATTTGTTTGCTTGTAAGACAATTCTCATCAATATTATTTTTTTGAGAAAACAAAAGACAATCATAACCCAGTTGTAGACCACATACAAATATAAAATTTGTATCAACTCATATCATTCATATCAAACATATAATTTTGTGGATCAGTAGTATTATAACTCTGGTAAGTCCTTTCTTTCCTATTTAAATTTACCCCACCAGAGGTCGTAAGCCTGGAGGAGCAAACTCCCTTCTCAATCAAACGCTAATATTTTTTTTAAAACACTGACCTGATTTAATGAATTTTAAAATTATACATTTAACAGTATAATCTATTCAAATTATGTATAAAAGAATATACAGATAAATTATACATGAACCCATGCATGCAAAAATAAAAGTCTTGTCTATATATATTGTCTAGCATCAATTAGTAATAAACCTGTTTGAACAAAAAAAAAACCCATAAAATTATTAGTCTTCATTAAAAAAAACCCCACAAAATAAGTTAATATTATCCAATATTATTACTGCACAGAAAGGCTTTCAAATAAGCAATAGTGATAAAAATGTCCTCTGTGTTGAGAAAATTATTAAAAAGCAACTATATAGGATGAAAAATAACACATGAAGAAAATCAATAAAACATGCAATAAATTAAATAGAAGTATTTGTTTTTAAATAGAGTAAGCTTACATTTTAGAAGAGAATAATGAAGTAGAGAGAAAAACAAAAAGGTAGAAAATATTTTTTACCTCCATTTATACCAGTGGGTCCATGTTGTGGTGTCATCATTAAGCTCTGCTCCATCTTTCACCCGATTCATAGTTATAATTATAAATTCTTTTGGCTGGTATACAATATTCAAATCCGTAGGCATGACAGGTTTATCTGAAAAACAGCTTTTAATTTAAAGTAATTTTTAAAAAAATTGTGTATGTATGTATGTATATATGTATGTATGTGTGTTCATAATTTAAAAAATATGTATATTTTAATTTTTAAATTGTATTATTATTATTGATGTTATTACATAGCACAAGAAATATCTAAATACCAATTAGAAGACTAAGATAAACTGCTTTAGAAGAAATGAATAGATATTTTAAAAAAATACTAATCCAGATGAACATAAAAGAGACTTGAGGCAATGCTACTCATACGAACAAGGGCCAGAATGCAGAGGCCTCAAGGGAAATAAGAGACAGAAAGGGCTTACTGATCAAGCAGTGTCCCAATGCTGTCCCTTTGATATCTCAGAGCAAGATTCTGGTAGGAAAATGTGAGGAGGCTGGCTGGCTGGGTGGGCTTGTGTATGTTATGCCATTTGGTAAATATTCTGGAAAAACTTATTTTATGTAGAAAAATTTCTTTTCCCATCTTGTCATCTGACAAGCATACAGAATAATGAATGAGAGAATGAGAATAATGAATAAGAGGTATTTTCCGGAAAATAAAATTATTATTTTTTTTATATGTAGAGTGCATTTTAGTGAAAATGTAGGAAGAAAAGTTCTCATGTCTACTTGCAAGAGAATATTGTATCAAAGTGGGTAACAACTACTTTACCCACAGATAAGTTTAAGGCCAAAGTAAATATATCCCTCATGTAACACACAGAAAGAGCTTTCTATCCCAGTGCTGACACAATATTCCTTAAGGATATGTCTGTGAAATGCAGTCAGAAGATGTAGCTTTGAGTTAATGAGTTAATGCATGCATGTAAAGAATGTTTAATAAGTTTCTCTTATGGTCTGCATTAGTCATGAAGTCTGACTTCAAATATCTCCAACTCTGGGCAATTATCCTCTTCAAGGTCTGCATACTGCACAGTTAAAATTTTAATGTTCTGCCTCATATAGGCTATATTAATTATCAACTGCTTTTGGCCAAGAGGAGATAACTGGATACCATACTCAGATTGTGTATTCTCAATTAGGAAAAACATGAGTCCTTTACTAATTTAGTAGATACATTAATGTTGGAAGTAACTGTTGAGAGATCCTCAGGCTATCATAACTATGGATCCACTAAAATGTGTGCAAGTGTCAGTAAGCAGTGACTTATGATCTGTAACTGGAGACTGGGCATGCTGGGCAGTTGCTCAGGGGCCTCATGAACATAAGTTGAATTTTATCGACCATAAGTTGAATTTGCATTTTTATTCCTGCTTTGCCCTTGGGCCTTTAATGCTGTTAAGATGGCCCTGACTAAACCTCTCATTCAAAGTTATGTCCTAATATTATAAATAGGTCTGTGAAAAAGTGTGATTTTTGTACCACCTCAATCATGCCCTAATTCTATAAATAGTTCTATGATATTGATGCCTATCATTCAAAGTCATACTACAAAGCTATAAATATTTCAATCATACTGATATCCATCAATCATTATCAGGCTTCAATGCTTTAAGCAGTTCAATTATTCTGATAGAGAACACTAGAATTCACACTCCTTTACTATAAATAGTTCTATCCTATTGATATCCATAATCCCAAGACATGCTCCAACACTACAAATAGTTCTATCCATCACCTCATGATAATCTCCAACACTATAATTAGTTCTACCATACTGTTATCCATCACCTCAAGACATGTTCCAACACTGTAAATAGTTTTATCATACTGATATCCATCATCTCAAGACATGTTCCAACACCGTAAATAGTTTTATCATACTGATATCCATAATCTCAAGACATGTTCCAACACTAAAAATAGTTCTACCATACTGATATCCATCATCTCAAGACATGTTCCAACACTAAAAATAGTTCTACCATACTGATATCCATCATCTCAAGACATGTTCCAACACTGTAAATAGTTTTATCATACCAATATCCATCAATAGTATTTTGTTAGATGTTGTATGATGGGAATTTGTCCTACATCTTTTAAAATAAATTTTCAATTTTTAATTCATAATTTTATGATGATATATTATTTACAATGTTTATAATTTAGAATGCCTTGGTAATATTTATTTGTAAAGTGTGAGTTTAAGATAAGCAGAAGGATGTAGAAAAATAGGTTGTTGTGAATGAGGGTCACAGAAATGAGGATAAGCGAGATCAAGGGTATTAAGCAGTGAGTAGAATGCATTGTTATTGTTTTTCAACCATTAGCTGTAGGTGAAGATCAACTAAAATAGAATATTTTCACATCTCATGTAGGACCAAGATTCCATTTCAGTTATCTAAATTTTAGACTTATGCAGACAAGAACCCACTTGTGGATAGGTGATGTGTTGATAGAATGTGGATGTAGAAGATGTGAAAAAGTCAAGAATATTAATTAGTTCTAGTTGTATCCTCTAATTCAGGGGTCTCAAACTCATTTTGCCTGGGGGCCACTGGAAGTAGAATCTGGGTGAAGCTGGGCCGCATCATTATTCCCTGCTGCCAGAGACCTGGCAACACTTCCTCTTACACAGCTCAGACACATTTGGCTTCAGGGAGGAAGCCACTGTGACCCTCAGTATGGCTTGAAGATGCTCATCAGTAAGTTTGTCCTTGAATTTTGACTTATTCAAGTTCATGGTGGAGAAGAGCTGTTTACACAGATAGGTGCTCCCCAAAAGGCACTTGGTCCGCTTGAACATCCTGGAAAGCTCAGGGAAGGTAAGGGGCAATTCTCTCAAAAACTGTCCAAGCTTGTTTGCTTTTCCACTCATCTCCCTGAACTTGGCTTTGAGTTCAGAATTACACTTATGTCAATTAGATCCATTTTAAGCAGAGGAGGGACATCTTCCACATTGAAGAAAGGGTCAGCAAATATTTGAAAGGTGGTTCTGTGTTTCTTGAAATCTGCAAACCTGTGATCAAATTCTTCCTGCAGCTTTAAAATGGCATCAACATACTTCTCACCACTGAATGGTGTGCCAGAATCCATGAGTGCCTTACATGCTGGGAAATGGCAGATCCTGAGGTATGGTAGCCCTAGTGACAAAAACTATAAAACTCCCAGGGTGCATGAGAAAAATGTGCGGGCCGCACTATCACTTAACTTTAATATCAAGAGGGGGCCACAAAATATCGTCTGGCGGGCTGCAAATGGCCCGCGGGCCGCGAGTTAGAGACCCCTGCTCTAATTTCATTGATTAAGAAAGTTATCCTAAGTAAAGATCTCTAGACTGAGAAAACCCCTTGCAATTTCCTAGACTTTACTTTTTTTCAAAGACCTTCTTTGGGAAATATGGAGAGTCCCTCCTAATTTCTTAAAGGAATCAAGAGAGAGAGCCTTGGCTGAAAAAGATAAAAATGTTTTGTAATGTGTGAATCGTGTGAGTGATTAAGTATTTTTAAACAGGAAGTTGTTTCATTATTTTAAATATGCCTAATTCTATTTACCTTGCAGAGATTTAGCTCTAATTAAGTATTTATTTATATGAGAAATTGGAGTGTACTTAGGATCCATAATTCATTGTTTCAGGGTGTTTTTTTTTCTTTTTTCAATTTCCTTGCAACTTTCTACCTTTGCATGCTGATGTTCTGGGCCTATGCCAAACCAAAAACAGGAGAATTGTGTTTGTGACAGCATTACTACAATTCCACCAAGTGTTTTTCTCAGCCATGTTGAAGAAAAGTGTGATGCCATTGTGTAAACTGACACTTAGATTCTCAAACAGCAATGTTGAAGAAAATTATGATGCCATTGTGTAAACTAAAACTTTGATTCTCAAACACTAGTAAAAGACTGCAGTGGATCTATGATGAACATTTAGTTCTATATTAAGAAAGTATTTTTTGTTTACCTATATGTGAAACACTGTAAAACTTTTACTTTTTTAAATTATATCATTGTTAAGTGTTTCTGTCTTGCATATCTGCTAATGTAGCATAAATTCTTTTTATTTGTTTGTCTTTGAATTGTAATGATAGCATAGTTATATCATCCTAATCTTCATTTGTCTATATACATATATTTATTTTCTCAGAATGATGTTCAGTGGACGGTAAGTCTACTGACTGGTAATGTCACCCATATTATATCAGTATAACAGTCATTAATACAAACATATATATAAACTGCACTATAACAGTCATTAATACAAACATATATATAAACTGCACTATAACAGTCATTAATACAAACATATATATAAACTGCACCAGCACTTTATACACTTAACCATTAAAAATTTGGAATACTACATTAATATAAGATCACCCCAGAGTACCTCACAACATTAAATCAAAGACATGCTCCATCACCTCATGATATGTTATAACATTATCAATAGTTCTATATGTTATCCATCACCTCATGATATGTTCTAACATTATCAATAGTTCTATATGTTATCCATCACCTTAAGATATGTTCTAACATTATCAATAGTTCTATATGTTATCCATCACCTTAAGACATGTTCTAGCACTATCAACAGTTCTATATGATATCCATCACCTCATGATATGTTCTAGCACTATCAACAGTTCTATATGTTATCCATCACCTTAAGACATGTTCTAGCACTATCAACAGTTCTATATGATATCCATCACCTCATGATATGTTCTAGCACTATCAACAGTTCTATATGTTATCCATCACCTTAAGCTATGTTCTAACATTATCAATAGTTCTATATGTTATCCATCACCTTAAGATATGTTCTAGCACTATCAACAGTTCTATATGTTATCCATCTCCTTAAGCTATGTTCTAACATTATCAATAGTTCTATATGATATCCATCACCTTAAGACATGTTCTTGCACTATAAATAGTTCTATGTAACTTAAAGACATGAATAAAACATTAAATAATTCTACAAGACATGCCTAACACATTCAATAGTTCTGTGACTTAAAGACACGTCTAATGCTCTATACTTACACCCCACTTGCACAGTCCCCTGGATCCATGCCTGACCCAAGGTATCATTACACATGAAAATCCCACTGAAGTCTTTCTTCAAGTTACGCAATTGAACTATCAAACTGTATCTACTTCTGTTCACCTCCACCATGCTGTCTAAAACGCTGCTTGAAGATGGAATGATCTCCAGGTGTGTCTCATTAACTGAATCATGATAATCGTCGTAGTACCTGCGGGATAAAAAAGATTTCTGTCTCAACTCAAATATATTTTCAAAATGTTTCTAAAATATCAAAGTCAAAGAAGAAAGTTGTTAATCACTGACTGTTTATATAATAAATATCAATTTTCACTTTCTTAAATTTAAAATAAAAAGAAATTGTCCTCTCCAAAAGAAAATAAAATGATAAAAAGCTTAACCAACACACACAAAATTTTAATAAAAAGTGGTCAATTAACCCAATCAAATGCAGTATATAAACTGAATAAAATTTTGACAAATTAATAAAATTATTCATAAAATAAAGAGATTCTCTTAATCAATATGAAAACTTTCTTTTAAATGAGTGAATTTGAAAATATAGAAATTTTAACAAATATATCCTTAGAGTTTTTAGTTATGCACATTATTTTCTATGGATAATGCTGGCTGATGTATATGCTTGCATTACAAATTGTCTTGATTATAAAGATTATTTATTAGAAATAAACTACTTAGAGAATAAATAAAACAATAAAATGTAACTATAGTGAAATATTAAATACAAGGCAGATAACTCCAAACTATTCCCTAATGGGATCCAACAGGATTTTACAAAACATTTAATTAATAGGACAACAAAATAACAATAGCACTACCATCCCTCATAAACCCACATATAGCACACTGGAATGAATGTAAAATTGAACACATTTATATATATATTTCCTACACCAAATATTTAAAACACTTAATGCTTACTCAGTCTACATTCATTATAACTTCTAATTCTACTTTTTAACATCATATTCTCTATAAAAACCTTAAAGGAAATGCAAAGAAAATTGTACATATAATAAATATTTGTAAATGTACCCTCAGCAGACCCAAAGGACTCTTTAGAGTTTGTCAAAGACAGATACATAGATTTGGAAAATTATATTTATAGATTTAATTATTTGATCATCATTTACTAGATTTAAGCTAAGGTTATGACCTTTGTATGTTTCTGTTTTGTACAGCTGAACACTGTCTCTATACAATGAAGAATGCAGTTTTGTTGAAGTGCTAAGAACACAAAGACTCATTTCCTGTTTCAATTCCTGTTGACAGATGTCAGAATAACTTTTATCTTTTCAAATACTGTTAATTTTTAGTGAATATCCCAATTCATAATGAATATCCCAATTCACCTTATTCAATAATGATTGCATAATATAACCCCTGCACATTAGCATGGCTAAATTATTTTAATTTATATTGGAAGATACTCTGTACTTAAAAATCACAATATAATAAATATGTTACAATTATAAGCAGTTTATTATCATGGATATTTGTTATATTAGTGACAGAAACCAGAAGGCAAAATTAAATAAAAATTACATTAATTAAGTTTATTATAATATATGACTAAAATGAAACATTTCCATGACTTTATTCTGAGCACCCATGTTAAAATGAATCTTCCTTGTTTATCCCATTCCCTCTTACTTGTTATAATGAGCTTGTTTACTCAGTGCACCCTAATGAACCAAACCTAATTGTTTTACTCAGTGCACCTAATGACCTGAACCTAACTCAGTAACTGTTTTACTCAGTGCTCATCTATTGTAAAAGCCTTACTGCTTAAAGACATCTCACGTGGCTATCACAAACACTCCCTAAAATCAATCTCATTGCTTGAAGACTCCTACTGAAATAAAAATTACTGCATTACTCATTGTACTCATCTACATGAACATGATTAGTTTACTTAGCATGCTTGAAATTTAGTGCACCCTTACTGAAATGAACTCGACTGGTATGCCCAGGCCATCTTTACCAAAATTAATCTCAATAGTTTGCCAGCATATCCCTAATGAAATAATCCTTACTGATTTGCCCAGTGTACCATTTCTGATATGAACATCATTTACTAACCCAGTAAAATCTAAATGGTTACTCAAAACATACCTATGTTATTGCTAATATTTTTTAAATACTTAAGAATTTGACTTCCAGTACTTCAAACTGACTTTCAATGGTTTCCATGCTTGGATTGAATTAAAAACTTGATAGACATTTTCTAGTAACACATTTATACCATCAGTACTCACAAATCTAGAACAATATTAATATCATAGTAGTTTTTTTTATATTTCTTTTTAAAAAATCTATGAATAACAAATTATTTCTACCTTTTTTTTACAAATGCAAAATTCATTTTTAAAATGGAAAAATAATTATGCATTGTGTACCTGCATTCGAGGGTCACGGTGGATTCAGCAAGGAAGTAAAGATCACCCTGTGACTGTGAATCATTAGAGAAAAACTCCACTGCAAGATGAACATAAGAAAAACATATATAATTAAATGATTCTATGAGAAATATACACAAATTCTAGCGAAAATAAAGTTCTACTGTTATTAATACAACAGCATGTGTTCCAATATATTAATACAACATCTCAATTTGTGTTTCTAAAAACTAATACATGTACTCTTAATTTTTTTTAAAGCACTTAGTAAGAAAAATACATGTAGTATAGAAATATTAGAATAAGTGTTTATCACTTTATGTCATATGCATTATAACAGAAGTCTATAAGTAATACATTTTTCTATTGTGAACTAGGACTGAATTGATAATTAGGTTTTAGTCATTAGATAACTGCAACCGTTCACTTTAGTGATAAGAATTGTAGGATATAGTTAAATTATTCTTTTATTTCCAAATGAATCACAATGTACTTTCAAAATGAAAACATTATCTTATGATGCACAATTTTAGGATGCATTCAACAAACTTTAACTCTGAACAATTGTTGCATTTCATATTAATCATTTAATGTATACCATCTGAACAAAACTTAATCTACTATCTACATATACCACTGATTCATATACTTCTAAATTATATCATTTACATATACTTCTAAATTATATGTCAAATTCTATATCAGAGATGCAAAACATCCAGTGGATGATATTGTAAATGTTACTGTTTCTTTGCATCAATATAAAATGTTTATTCAGATATCCTTTTAAATCTGTTTAGTTTTTCATTCAATATTAATCTCTGATTTTGCCTTGTTATGTTTGAGCCTAGGTGTGCCATATCAAGGAAAAAAATGAGAATTCCCCATGTATCAGTGGGATATGATGTCACCTATGTTGATCTTAGAGGTAATCAATGAAAGAATAAGAACCGAGGCATTGGGTTTTGTTACAGGACCTAAAAACAAACCCCACTCTTCTGATAAAGCTAATGAAGAACTGTCCCTTTTGTTTCTGATACTAAACCAGTAAAAGTAAAAAAACAAAATCCTAAGAATTTGATAGAAATACTTCTTGAAAAATATAAGTAAAAACAAACCTCAAAGGGAAAGATTTATTTATTCAAAGTCACACATATTATTAAAATTATAATAAATAAATCACACATGAGCAATATACAGAATAACAAGACACCATTTACATATACCTTTCTCTCACTTTATTGCATAAAGTAGTGTTTAAAACACTGTTCCTCTCAAGTGAAAAGCTTGATAATATAGCAACAGTATATATCCCTTTCTCTCACTTTATTGCATAAAGTAGTGTTTAAACACACATTCCTGTCAAGTGAAAAGCTTGACATATAGCAATAGTATATATCCCTTTCTCTCACTTTATTACATAAAGTAGTGTTTAAAACACATGTTCCTGTCAAGTGAAAAACTTGATAATATAGCAACAGTATCTATCCCTTTCTCTCACCATACTGCATGAAAGAAGTGTTGAAAACTGAAATGGTGAAATTGCATCATTATTTAAAAATATTTTGATTCTTATCTTCCCAAACATATACTGATGCTGTATCATTTTACTGCCAGTGTGTGTGTGTGTGTGTGTGTGTGTGTGTGTGTGTGTGTGTGTGTGTGTGTGTGTGTGTGTGTGTGTGTGTGTGTGTGTGTGTGTGTATGAATGAAACTATTTTCTCATGTGTTTGTCATCTATCTATCTAAGAAAGGGTACAATTAGGATGAAAAGATTAATACTGACTAACATTAAAAAGCAGTTAAAACATGAAGGGATCACATGAATAAATCATGTAATTTACTTGTATAGTGAAGGTCAGAGGTAAAACTAAGTCAAGGGTCAAGCCCAAATATTAGGTATGGATGGAATCCATGAAGTGAATATGATAACATGAAAAAGAATTCACAAAAGCATATGTGATACAAACTGCACAAAAAATCTTCATTTTGAAATCCATGCTGCAAGAATCAGTTTCTGTTTTGCAGAATCCATTGTCTGGTATTAACATTCCACAGATGGAACTTGTAATTGGTAATATATACCTGGCCTACCTTAGTGCATCATGTTTTGCAAATTATGCTATGATACCTACTTTACCTAAATGTATCATTTTTATATTATACTGTAATATCTGGATTACCAAAGTATCATTTTAGTACTATACTACCTGGTTCACCTAAGTATATAACTTTTCTGGTTTACTTAAGTATCATTTTTGCATTATATTCTAATACCTGGCTTACCTAAGTATCATTTTGTATTATACTCTAATACATTAGTGTGTCATTTTTTATATTATACTATAATAACTGGTTTATCGAAGTATAATTTTTGTTTTATACTGTAATACCCATGTTACCGAAATGGGTTTTTTCTGTATTATACTTTAATACCTGGTTTACCTAAGTATTTATTTTTGGTATTAAACACTGATACATGTTTTAGTTATCACTTTTTCAGTATTATACTATAAAACAGTTTAACTAGATGTGTGATTTTTAAATTACAATGCTTTCTTGAAATATATACCTGGTTTACTTTTATGTAGTTTTTCTTGTAATATACTATATCAAAATGTTTAAATCTTCAATGACACATGCACAAGGTCTGTGCAAATTACATGATTCTAGAAGCTGTTGGTGACACTACACACAGGGTTTGCAAATATTATTTAATGAAAATTTAAATAAATTTTAGCTTCAATTCTGAAGTGTATAACTCATATCGTGTCAAATTGACATGCAAAATTTATATCAGAACAGTCTCTTAAGATAAGCTATCCTATATGAAGAGCAAATATTTCAAATCTTTCATACTTCCTTATTTTATAAAAAACTTTCAAACTCAAAGCTTTTTTTACTGTAAATATATGCTTTTGTAAATGATATTATAATAAGTTGAAAGAAACATCTCCCCTGTTATCAATTATAATTTTTTTTTAGTGCATGCTAAAGTATGAATATGTATTCTCTTTATATTCATCCACAACATGTTGAAAGAAACATCTCCCCTGTTATCAATTATAGTTTGGTTTATATATGCATACTAAAGTATGAATATGTATTTTGTTTAAGAATTATCGTCTGTCTGGAGAACAACTTAATATGCTTATATTATATAATCTTTATATTACCAAGCAAGGGAGAAATATATAAAAGGAGACATGGTAAATAAGTAATTAAAGCACTTCAAACAAGTGATAGTGCAACAATATAAATTAGTAAATATTTAATCACATTTCTATCTGTAAAAAAATATTGATTGTACCTTGATTTTAAATGCAAGCACATACACATAACACAAACTAAACATATGCTGATATATGAAGAGCATAATGTATTTATAGGGAAATATGTACATGCATATACATAACCAGACAAGAACTGACCCAAGAGGCAGGAAACAGGCATTTTCATGCGAGCCCCTCATTTTTATTATCAGTTTTTATTGTGTGTGTGCATATGCTGATATATGAAGAGAATAATGCATTATAGGGAAAAGTGAGTGCACGTAATACATAACCAGAGAAGAACTGACCCAAGAGGCAAGAAACATGTGTTTTCATGCGAGCCCATCATTTTTATCATCAGTTTTTATTGTGTGTGTGCGTATGCTGATATATGAAGAGCATAATGCATTATAGGGAAATATATTAATGTGTGAGTGCACATAATACATAACCAGACAAGAACTGATTCAACAGGGAGGTAACATGGGCATTTTCATGAGAGGCCTCATTTTCATTATTAGTTTTGTATGTGTGTGTGTGTGTGGAGAGAGAGAAAGAGAATTGACCACCATTTTACAATTGGTTCAACATAGTTAATCAAATCGCTGCACACATAAATACATATATACACAACTATCTATATTATTATTATACATATTATATAAACATATGATACTTTAAGTGGGGTTAACTGGAAAGTTTCCTTGTTTCTTGCTTAATGAGTCATTTCATGCTTGGATAATCTCTCTCTCTTTCTCACACACACACACACTCATTCCCCACACCCCTAATATTGTTGAAGAGCCAAAATTTAAGCCCACATTTGCAAAATAATCCTTCCACTTTTAATTTCTTTCTATTTCTGCATAACATAACAATATTGTTAGATGCAGCAGGCCACCTTTGACTAGAAAAACAAAACAAACACAACAACTCTATGTGGAAACACCAGTACCTCAACATTCGTACATAACTTCAAACCTTTAAATAAGCATTTTATAAAGGATATGTTCTAATATCCTTTAAATAAGCATTTTATACAGGATATGTTCTAATATCCTTTAAATAAGCATTTTATACAGGATACATTCTAATATCCTTTAATTAAGCATTTTATACAGGATACATTCTAATATCCTTTAAATAAGCATTTTATACAGGATACATTCTAATATTCTTTAAATAAGCATTTGAACTGTAAATTTTTATGAAAATGGGAATGGTGGCAGCACAGTGCATGATGTCAAGGCACAGTTTTGTAATACTGTTGTAGTATGTAATAGAATAATTCCAATTCTCACAAACATAGCTTAGTGAGAGGTTATGATTACTGATGTTTGCAATATTCCACTGTTAAAAGGTTGCTTCAGCTGTCCTCAAGTATTTACCATATATACTTGAATATTGGTAGAGAAATTTGTTCACCTTTTGAAACAATAAATGCTGAACTTCGACTTACAGTCAAGTTGCAAAATCCGACAATAATTTAGAGTAAAATCATAATGTATAATCATTACCAGTAGGTTACCGCACTTTGTCAACAAAGCCTTTATTATTGCTCGTGAACATAGAAACATTAGCATACATATCAATAATATATTTATAGCACGCAAGTTTACTTCAACATTTTGGACTGGTGAGGTGAGACAGTGACAGGTCAGGTGGAAAAGTACAGGAAACTACGCTGTACAGCTTGTCAACTGCAGAGATCATATTTCTATTTAATATACCATAAATGTGGTGTTGGCAATAGCCATCTGTAATATATAGGCCTATAATATTTTCACTTTATGATGCTTTATGATTCACTTTAAGATGCTTCCCTTATTCACTAAATTTCTTATACAAACAAAATGGAAGTTATCTGATTTTATTCCCTTGCTGATTGTTTACAAATGATTTTCAAACAGTTTAAATTTTATTTCAGTTTTTATTAAAATTTTATTACAGGTACAGTTTTTATTACAGGAGCATAAAAGGGTATTTTAAATCAAATTATTGATAAAGAATGGAAAAATTTGTCATCTTTTGCATCTCCCCGTTTAATTGTTTGGCCTTTCGACTTACTCAGATGCTGAGTTTTGGACTAGGATTCAGCCCTTAAATTAAGTTTCATATTTTATACTTGATTTAACCAATATTCTAGCCTACACAGTATATGGATAATACCAACAGTTAGCTGCCTACAAAATACTAATAAACTATTTAACTGTTTCTTGGGGATTTTTTAATATTGGCTTTATTTCTGAATGAGACAACTATGTTGATGGCCTCTAAGGTGAACACAGTATAATTTTAACCTCATGGACTGCCAAGGATCAAATGCAATAAAACACAATTCAGAAACTTTTAATGAAAAATTATACTGATTTACAAGGAAGATTGTGATAAATGTTCCATTACCTAGGCAATGAATACAGAAATGTCAACATTCACTTTGTCATTCACCAAAGCATTAACATTTTGCACCACTGATATCTGGGTAAAAATACACTATACAAATTGCAATGGAAGTGGAAAAATATAAACTTGATTTAGATGGATTTAAAACAACAAAAAAGAAACCCCTGACATTTGCCAAAATTAAAATTTGTAGAGTGTTTAATATATATTTTAAAGTTGCCACCTAATAAGATATAATAGTTTCATTTGGGATGATCACTAAATGTATATTTCATTTTGCAGTAAAGAATTTCATAAATATATCCCACAACTCGTATCACTAAAATTAGTAAAAAGTCTGGTTAACGTTCATCTAATAACTTCAGACATACGTGTATAATACATGTAAAATCTTGGGTGTGAACAGTAGTCTTAAGTTCTAAATAGGAAATCTGTCTACCTCCCTCCCTACCTACCTATCTATCTATCTCTCTAGTCATCTATATCTATATATATCAATGAGTTTCTCTGTTAATAGTATTAACAATGAAGTTATTTAACGTATGACTTTTGACTATGCAGATGTGACATCATATATATAAAATTATTGATCTTAATTAAAGAAAATAGTAGTAATAATGTTTTATGAAATAATTCTTTTACTTGTACTATTAAAAATTATCAAAATTAACAAATCTGGTGAAGTTTTTAATTTTATTGTTTTTCCTGTTGTTATGTTTGTTGCAGACAATGCATGTTTGGAAGAACTATTCTATTTATCTGATACTGATGTACCCCATACCTGTAGCTTTTTTGTTCTTATAATCATCCAAAGCTTTTCAAAATGTAGTTCTTAATAATAACATATCTGAGATGCTTTACTGCTGTAAATTTTAAAAAAGGAACTGTTGAGGCACATGGCATTTCCTGACTTATTATATTAATTTAATAATAATTCAGCTGCTAAAATGCTCCAGTTCATTCTGTTATTGAGAGCATACTTTTTCTGATTGCATTTTCTTAGCTCAGTAATTATTTGGTTAAAAAAGTGTCAAATAAGCATCAGTTTGTATGCACCTGTCAAGGTGCAGGATTAATCATGTTGCAGATTACAGAAAAAAAACTATATTCACTCTCCCATAATTTGACCCAATGACAATATTATATTTAGTCTGACATAGGTCAACCATCAACAATACTGAGAAGTAATATTTACAGATAATTCTTATTTTTCAAAAGTGAAATCTGACCACTTTAAAATAAGCTTTAAAGGATGAAATTGCAACAAAAGATGAGTTTAACAAATGGAATTCATATTACTTATGATTTAAGTTATCAATAATCAATAATTATCAACTCATTGGACCCACAAAGATAGATGATTGGTCAACCTCCCCACTGGCCTAAAGGAAGATAAGAAACATCAACATTTCTTTGCTGTTAGTGTTACTAATACTAGCACACATTTCAAGGGGTATAATGAACCATTCAGCTAGTTTAAAAATAGATTAGAATTATTACAAATGAAAGTACTTGTCCTAGTTGGAAATGCACTCAAAACTAATTAGTTTGATTTTCAGGATTAACATGGTAACATATGTTATGATGTATTGAGTCAGAGCATTAACAAAAAATAATTCCTTTAAGTCATTCAGAAACATTAAGTAAAACAATGTCATACATTTATTGCATGGCTCTTTAAACTTGCATAGTACTTAAAACTCATGTGTATAGATTTTCTTGACGTTTTAATGACAATGAATTATGCAGGTTCATTAACTGTCAGTAAAATTTAATGTATATTTATGGCTTTTATTATTATAGTCCTCACTAGTTACCAAATTAAAACAAAGCGCAGTACATCTTCTCTGTTTATTAAGCTTCACTATTAGATTCCAGCCCTAAGTAAATGTCTGATTTTATTGCATTTTCCTGCTAGAAATCGGCACTCACCATCTAATATATGCATTCTCCTCATCATTCCATAAAAATGTGTTATGTGTGTATTTGGAATCTACTTGAAAAATGCTGTTATAGCTGAGACAAAAAAGAGACCAGGTTTGTTTTCAAGACCAGGTTTGTTTTCATTTCTTCTTTTAAAGTGTCTCTTCTATCTCACTGCTTATTCAAATTGTATATTTTCAAAATACACTTTATTTGTGTTTTTGTTGAAAATACATTTACTTGTTATTTATTATCATTTTGCAGATGAATTCATTATCAGGTATTGTCCTAATATCTTAACTTTCTTATTTATGAGTTATGTATTTTGTAGGGTGACCTTGTGTATTTTTATGTTTAAAAGCCATTTTTCTCACAACTTCTACTGACTTTTGGTTATGAACCAAGATCTTGGAATCTTACCAAGATTCTGGGAGATTCAAAGTTTTACAGAGGATGTCAGCATTTCCAGGTAATGCTGCCTTCAGTAATGAGGCAACCCTGTGTTGTTCAGATAGTTTATTCAGATAGACTTCCAACTCAGAAGTTATATTCCTCAAAGATCCTATCACTATAGGTATTACTTCTGCTTTTACATTCCACAGTCTCTGAATTTCTAATCTAAGATCAAAATATTTTTCTATTTATTTCTCTTTCTTTCATTTTTATGTTTCTGTCACTTGGAATAGTGACATCAATGACTGATGCTGTTTTGTTAAACTTATTGAGAAATATAAAGTCTGGTCTTCATACAGGAATCACTTGATCCATTCGTATCTTGAATTCCCATAGTATTTTGACTTTTTCTGTTTCAGTGACTGCTTCTGGTTGGTGCAACCACGCCCTTTCAGGGTTTTTACTCTATAATTCTCACATGTGTTTCTATATAGTATATAGGATTTTTGCAACTTCATTGTGTTTTGGTATATTCTGCCATGTTTTGTTGTTTCATCCATTCTTTTATTATTGTTGTTGTTGTTATTCTTGTACACAACAATTAGGATTTTCATACATAAACAGTAATTTTGATTATTAAAAGTGAATATTATAAAAAATGAGTAACTGTTAAGTTGAATATCGGTTAGGCATACACTTGTTAAGTACTGATTCAGTTATAGCATTGATAGAGAGAGTGCAGTCAAAAATGGTGTCAAGTGTGAAAGATATGAATAACACTTATGTCAGAATGGCATAATCTACAGGCAGAATAGTTTTGGTAAACCAGAGTCATGTGGTTTGCAAACCTCCAGAAAGTGCACTATGTCCTGAATGGTGTCTACTTCAAGCAGTTTCAAACTACCATAATGGAAGGAGAATCTAGTGAGCATTTTGCTGTGTTCAAAGTTCCAGTAGTGAAAATGAACACTGTATTTATTAGTATTATGATGTATAGAATTAACTAACTCAAGAGATAATTTTGATTGAATGGTGATAGGTTAAATGTTATGGAATGGGTGAGATGTTAAATACTATGGAGTGAGTGGGAGGTTAAATGTTATGTAGTGGGTGAGAGGTTAAATGCTTCCGAGTGGGTTGGAGGGGATATAACTGAATAAGTGGTGGATAACTCCATTAAATGAATTATGTGTATGAATGTTAGATATTGTTATATGACAACCAGAGCCTTAATTCCACAAAAGTAAATTCCTTAAATGGAGATGAATTCAGTCTGTTTTGAGGGGCAGGCAAAGTAAATGTTACATTATACATGAGCATAGAGATCATGTTATTGTTTATAGTTATAGAAGTATGCATTAAGTAAGTCTGCATAAACTTTTCAAAAATTCATACACAGGTCTGCATTCAGGTTTTTATATTCTCATTGCTGGCAAAACTATCAGAACTATAGTTTATTGATATAGCTGCTAATCAGTGTATCAGAATCAATGATAAAATAAAACTAAATCCACCATCTGCATGGTTTCAATTTAAAAGGAACAAATATTAACAGAAAGATATTTTTATTTTTATATTGGCAGCAATTATTGGTTGCAAATGCAATATTGATTATTGCAAACAAATTAATTAATGATTTCATGTTTTATACAATAGAAAGCTGAGCCATGTAACAGCTCATTTTGACTGTCACTACACATCTCTGACATAAATCAATGTTACTAGTTTCTTCAAGTTACTTACTTAACTCCATGACAACAATTCCAAGGTTTTATACGATGACAAACAACTAAAACTGAAAGTCATTTCTGCCATTTGTTAACACAAATTAGAATTGAGGGCAAGTGCTAAATTCATTCAACAAAAGACCAACCAAAAAAAAAAGAAATTGATTTTTCTTTTTAATATTCCATTTTCTAAATTAAAAGACCTTTGAAAAGTTTGAGATGAATGTGTCCTTCTATGATCAATGTTGCTTTGGGTTAAATGCAAATATAAGTACATGAAATGAAGGCTGTTTTGCTTGGATGAAATACCTCAGCTGTGGTGCTTGGGGTTCAGTACAAAATGAATCATTGCAGCCTGTGGTGCTTTTGTTTGAAAGTGTTAAATAATAAACAGATAATGGAAAGACAAGTAACACTTCAGCTGAGACCATCAACCCTTCTCAGCACACTCCTCTCTGAGAGTTTTTCTCATAATTTTAATCTTGGTTATGCATTATGTGTATATAGGAAAGATGTTGTTGCATTACTAGGACTCCAAAATTAATAAAAAAATAAGTATATTTATAATTAGGAAATAATTCCTAATAACAGTTACATATACGTAAAACACATAAGCAGTTGTTTTAGTTTCATGTAACTGCTATTAGGGTATCGCATTATTTTGATGCATTAATTTAAGTGTATAGAGTATTTGCTTGAATCTAAATACTTAATATTTCTTAATTAATACGAAGGCCTTCATTTAAAAATTAAAATATAATCTGAAGAAATTTATTGGCAAGCTCACAGTAACAGATATACATAGATATGTCTCAAACTGTCACAGAAAATACTAGAGCTAAACAAATATGTTCGTATCCTTATAATTCAACAAGTAATGTTGGATGTACTTTTATTAAATAATTTTCTGAAAGATATTACCAATGAAGTAAAAATAAGAGGTGATGATTCTGATTTAACAATTTTTTTTTCAATTCCCTCCAATAATTTAATGTGACAAATTTTGAGGGCTACTATTAATTAATTAATTAATTAAAAATATTACTACAACTACTATTTTTGTACTAACAATGATATGCTAGAAATTTAGTCTGAAGACTTACATTTTTCTTCATATTCTCCAAGTGCTGAATGGCTTAGCACTAATAGCAGGATTAAAAGCAGAACCACTTTCGCACAGCAGTTCATTTTTGACAAAAGCCAATTACTGAAGACATGTCAAGACAGTTGCAGCATATCAGGGCTTCAATAAAAAGAAAAACATAAAAACGAAGTTTAATACAACTAAACTGTTTAAACACACACACACAAAAATAGATATAAAATGCATAAGTGCCTATACATTTAACAGTGAAATGGAATTTTGTCCAATGGATCACTCAAATGAGAAGAAAACTTAATATTAAAAGAATAAAGATATTGAAAGGCATAATATAACACTGGCATTTTAATTTGATAGCTGGTGGTAAAACTATAATTGAAGAAGCTGTAACGGCAATGTAACCAAACAATTACACACATTAAATAATTTAAATCTTGTTGTTAGGCAAACTTTATTAAACATGTTTTATTTCAAAAAGTATTTACGTGTAAACACTCACTGGCACAATACAAGTTGTAAAAAAGAATATGACCATAGCACAGAAACACGGTATATTTCTGTCCAGGTTATAAGAGAAATTCTTGTTACAAGCTTGAAAATAGTATCATCCATGACTCAGGATTTGCAAACGATATTGTGGTGAAGTAAATTTGCCTATCCTTATTTCTAAACATAATAATTATATATTTCTTGCCAAAGTTAACAAGACCTGACCTTGTGCACTGCTTATGATGATATTTTTGTAAGTGCCAGAGTTGGAGTAAACAAACTCAGATGGAGAATATGCTAAAACTTGCTGATGCAATCCAAATGAGTTCCAAGCAGATGAGTAGTTTTCCTGACTATAGTCTCACACTTGTTCATAATAACTTCATCCAATGGGGATGGACCAAAAGTTATTTTGTTAAAGAAAGTTCTATATTCTAATCACTTTGATTTTGATATAACTCAAGTCTGGTCATAAAGGTGATTGTTAGCTTATGAGAGGAGCATGCCTTTTTTTGTAACTTTGTATTTGCTTCAGATTGCAGTCACTACTGTATGGGATCACTTTGTGTATCCTTGTTTTTGCTTCAGATTGCAGTGACTACTGTATTGGATCACTTTGTGTAATCTTGTATTTGCTTCAGATTGCAGTGACTACTGTATTGGATCACTTTGTGTAACCTTGTATTTGCTTCAGATTGCAGTCACTACTGTATTGGATCACTTTGTGTATCCTTGTTTTTGCTTCAGATTGCAGTGACTACTGTATTGGATCACTTTGTGTATCCTTGTTTTTGCTTCAGATTGCAGTGACTACTGTATTGGATCACTTTGTGTAACCTTGTATTTGCTTCAGATTGCAGTGACTACTGTTTTAGATCACTTTTTGTATCCAGCGATGTCGTCAAACTTTAGTAAGCATGTTACTGTAAGTTGTTTCCTGTGAATTCCATTTGAGAGCCAATATGGCAAAAATTGAGGCTTGAGACTGGTCTTGAGAATTCATGAGAATTTCTTGAACATTCCTTGTAGTGTGCTGAGTAGTGCACACAAAGATTTGGGAACATTCCTCCTGATGTGCTTGATACTTAATGATAGTGCATGTGAAGTTCTGGACAATTTTCCACAGTGTGCTTTATGATTCTGGTACAGTTATGTAATGTGTCTATAAGGGGTGCATTGGACTGTCATCTAATAAGAAAGACAGTGACATGTTGCATACCATATATGACAGCTGCCATCATTGAAAAGGTTATTACATTGACTATAATTATCTCTCTAAAACTCCACTCATTCCTATAATGAAACAATATTTATGAACTTGATTATAGATATATAATTAATATAAGTTAACTGCTGATGTCTATGGTAAGATAAATTGAAAGAGTTTTTATCTTTAATCAAACATTTTGGTGAAGTGATGGAAATGTCAGTGCTCTTTTGTAATTAATAAATAAGAATTATAACAAGTGAAGGTTGCCCAGAGGTGTCACACATATATACATATCAATTATACACAATGCTTTTGTACACAAACATACACATGCCAAAGTTGAAGCTCAGTTAAGAAGTGCCAGCACTCAAATATTATTTATCTGTCAAATGTGAGCAACCATCATTTTCAAAAATAGATACACTGATAACATTAAATATATTATAGTATAAATAAATTACAATAATAAATTCAAGCAGTCGAATATGTGTTCAGGCACTTATGGTGTCCCACTTGTTAAAGATCATCCACTTGTGCCTTACTTAAAGATATGCAATGAATTTTATGGTATGAACTACAACTTGCATTGTAAGAAGGAAGTCAGACTCTGCCAATGCTAGTTTTGTTATGAAAACAAATATGTTCATTGTTTGGGTGATGCTACTACTACTGTACTAGTCCTAGAACACTTGCTCTGTAGAAGTGGTGATGTGTGTGTGTGTGTGTGTATGCAAATACAGCAATGTGAGTGATGATAAACAATATGCAAAGAACTAGTGCTTTAAGTTTAATTTTATACATGCAGTTAGAAATCTCTCAATAAGGTGTGTGTATAACTAATGCTTTAAATTTAAACAGAAATCTCTGTGCTGTAGCATTTTATATTACATGTAAATATATTACTGTCAAATAACAGATGCAAAAGCACTAGAATTATAAATATGGATTATTTTTTAGAAAAAGCTGAGTGACAAGCTTTAATTTGAAGACACAATCAAACTAATTAGATATTTAATTTTAAAAGACTGGAATCTGTTAGCTTTCCATATAAAATACAATTTAATTGTTGTTAATGGCTAAAAAATATCAGAAGCTAACGGAGTAGGAAGTTAATCAATTCCTTATTATGTCTCTTAAAAAAAAGTGTAAGCAGACTGATTTGACACTGATGCATAAAGCATCAGAGATGTAAATGAAAAACTGATGGGAACTATAAAAATAGGATCAAGTAGTAATATTTTCCCGACTCACTTTCAGTTGTTCAAACAATAAGCATGAATTAAGTAGACATACATAATATTTAAAAGGCCATAAAACATTGCTTATCATCTGTCTTGTAATAACTGAATAAGAAAGAATGTTATCATGAATTATATGACTTAATTATTTTTAAGAATTCAAATTTGTTCCCTTGTTTCTGAGATCTGGAGATGCTCCCCTCCCCCTCCTCCAAATGCATTATTATTCTTGTTATCATTGTATCAATCTCAGATACTACATTTTTCTGTAGATATGATTCAAAGTCATATTAAAGCTGTATATATATATAATTATAATTAACATCTCAACTTAAGTTCAAAAACTAATTATGTATATTATTCTAAATTTGTAAACAATGTTTTACCTTCATCAGAGAAAAAAATCAACAAAGTCCTATACTGACCTTGTTTGGGTGAAAGATCATAGCTTGTTCCACATGATAAAAAGTAAAAATAAATTATATTATTTAAGAATTTTGAAAAGCTAATGAATGAAATGCAAAATCGAATAAGTTATGGTTTCTTTGAATTGATGGACATTGAGTCCTCCATCAGACTGATGATAGCATAAGTCAGTGTATGAATGACCACCAGTGGTCAACTGAAAATGAATTTAAAAATATCATATTCATTTCATATTCTTAAAGTTTTTTTGTTGTACTGATTGTAGTATGCTAATGCTTTAATTTAATTCATACTTACAAGAAACTTGCAGTACTGAGTAATTAATGCATTAAGAGACAGGTAGCATTTGGTAAATAATATAATAACCAGGCCTGCAGGTCTAATAAGAAATGAGATAAACAGAACTGTAGTATTTAGTATGTAATACATTAAACAGACCTATGGTATTTAGCAAATAATGCATTAAACAGACATGTAGTATTTAGTAAGTAATGCATTAAACAGACACGTAGTGTTTAGTAAGTAATGCATTAAACAGACATGTAGTATTTAGTAAGTAATGCATTAAACAGACATGTAGTGTTTAGTAAGTAATGCATTAAACAGACATGTAGTATTTAGTAAGTAATGCATTAAAAAGACATGTAGAATTTAGTAAGTAATGCATTAAACAGACATGTAGTGTTTAGTAAGTAATGCATTAAACAGACATGTAGTCTTAGTAAGTAATGCATTAAACAGACATGTAGTATTTAGTAAGTAATGCATTAAACAGACATGTAGTGTTTAGTAAGTAATGCATTAAACAGACATGTAGTGTTTAGTAAGTAATGCATTAACTTTCGCTGAAACATGACCTCCATGATTGCAAAATACAGCTACTTTTGCACTAACTAAAGTGAGACATCATTTTCTTTCAAAATAATTTTAACTTAGAAAATTATGAGAAAAAAAATCAATATACTACAGGGCCCACATTTTTGACATTTTTTTTACAATACTGCATGGGGATGGGTGTAGGGGTAGAAAGAGACCTATCACAGTATCAGTCTGTGTAATGTATTTAATGTTATATCTTTTTTCACCATAACAATTGATACCAAAACAAAACTTTTCTATGAATTATTTAAAATTTTTACCTAAAATTTGGTAAGGCAATTTTTAACACTTGAAACAGCTCTATGAGACAAATACAATTTTAAACATAAAACAATGCTATAATCCACAATAATAATACTCCCTGAGATTATTTAATTAATCCAGAATTTGGTATTTTGTATCACTTTTAGTTTAAAGGAGAGAGAAATTGAGAAAGAATTAATATATAAATTATGAATGATAATGATATGCTCTACACATTATTATTAATAATAATATATATATATTATTTAGCCTTTTTCCACGACTTCTGCTGAGTAGTGCTGTCAGTGTCATAATGCCTGGGATCTCAGAAGTATATTGATCATTTACATTTTTATTCTTGTGAGTGGTTATGTAGATAGGGGCCCCAGTGCACTGCATTGCCCATGGGCCTATAATGCTGTTAAGATGGTCCTGCTGTTGACTGTCAGTTGGGAACCAAGGTCTTAGAATCATACCAGTATTCTGGGAGATCCAAGGAAGGTTTTACAGAGGATGTGGGCACTTCCAAAAAGCATGCTTTGAATAATGAGGCGATTTTGTGGTTTCCATCTAGTTTATTCAGATAGCCTTCCAACATGTCTTGTTTCTCAAGGCTCCTATCACTACAGGTTTCACTTCTGCTTTTACATTTCAGTCTCTGGATTTTTCTAATCTGAGATCCTGGAATTTTTCTATATTTTCTCTTTATTATTATTATATTTTTTGAGTGAAAATGATAATCAAGAAACCTTGGATGACATCAGTTCACAGTTATGATGCAAAACAGGGCTAGTTTCTTCAATTTACTCATGGTCAGTGCAAAACAGAATTTTACTAATAGTAATACATAAAGAAATTGTTGTATTAAGAAAATAAAAGAAGACATTTGTGTCATTTAAATGAAATAAAAGAACACAGAATAATAAATACATTAGGAATATATAATTTCTTTTAATGAAAGCTGAATTTTTATAAACTTGTTCAATTTACTAAAGGAGGTTGCCAAAAGAAAGTTAAGATTGAGACTTGGTTTAGGGACCCATTTGTTGAGAAAAATGCATAAGTGACAACTGGTAACCTCTCAAACTTTTCTTCAAATATATTAGAAATAGCAAACAAGAAAAATTTGCCTAAATTAAGTTTTTTGTGCATTTAATTTATCCCCAAATTGTAAAAATACATATAATATTAATAGAAAAGAATTTGTGTACTATTATTCATAATAAGAGAAGCTACTGAAGTGCAAAATTTATAAAGGTTCCTCGTAGTCATAAGGTGTGTAAGTAGTGTGTTTTTTGGTTTTAGTCTTCAAAGTTTAATGTCGTACAGAAAAAAACAGACATTCACTTAAGTGACATACATGAAAATAATCGGTACCTAAATCAGTTACCTATGAAGTCAAACTCAATGCTACACAAGAAATTCTGATTTCAACTTACAAAAATAGCAGGGTCAAGAAACATAGGACAAAATAAGAGACTGATAATGAATATAAAACTATATTAATTATATATATATAGAGAGAGAGAGGGTGTACCATTACCAATTACTCACTCTGTATTTCATGAGAATTATAATGCTGCTATTTCTATAGTTTCTTTGGGGTGAGGTCAGGGTATGGCTTCATTTTGGAAATAAGGGATTCCACAAATCATATCTATAAATCTTCTCAATAACAAAACTGGTCAAAGTATATCCAGTGATCTTATGGCCCACTACTTGCGGCAAATCTTCTGAGAACTTTAGTAAAAAGAAACTAATCACTTCGTTCTTTATTCGTTCTTTTACATTTTTTGAAAGCAGTTGGAGTTGTTTTCAACTAACTTCTTACTTTAAAAACGAACGCAAACAATTTCCCTCGTACAATTTTGAGACTGAATACTAAGCAAAGATTATACTTACATAGGCTTCAGACATTACTGGTACATCAAAGGTTACCAGAGCGATCACAAATTTCTTTCATTACATGTTGACGAGTTGTTGTCGCACCATAATAATTCAAACCACTTGGAGATGATACAGATCTAAATTTTCTGTAACTAGTAGAAGTCTCCGAAAAGTGTGCCTGTAGTCCCCAGCCGCGCGGGTATACATGTATTGTGGTAGCCCGACAAATTAAAACCACATCGCTGAAAAAGCGGATGTGTTGCGGTCTAGCAAGCCATTGAACTGAGTGCAGTAGACTTTATCGAAAGTACATTTACATGATCGATCCGTTAGAAGATAAAAACTAACAAAAATAACGATACAATATAATAAACTAATGTTACTTTCAGAGACTAGGTTGCATTGCTGTACTAAACTGAAACTGTTTGGCAACTCATGTCAATTCCGAACAATCTCTGATTTCTTCGAATAGGTCAATTCTACGAGTCTCTCTGGGCGCTCTAACTGGGGATTTCCCGAGTGACGTTGCAATTCCTGTGTACATTTTTGCACCACTAAAACAGTAGCAGGAGGAGAAAAGAAAAAGTAGAGTACCTTGAATTTCTACTTCCATATTTTAATACGGCTGAAATAATGATATAAACCCTCATCCAGAGTAACTCCTTTTCTCCCTCCAATCATTACTGGCTTGCAAATCGTCAGCTGATATTTTGCTGAAAGTAAATACGTAGTAACAAAAGAACAAAACAACAGTAAAGTTTGAGGCCGCTGGCCATCAGCATTTGATTTTGTTTTAACTATTGCAGTATCATATTGTTAGAGTACAAATATACAGGGTTGCTGAGGTAAATATTAACACAAAAAAATAACCAAGATATATAGATCACTTACAGATACGAACTCATATTTAGACCAATAAATTCGTGGAATACGTTATTAAACTAAATGAGAATTCTATTGTTAAACGATGACCATAACAGTGGTGGTGGTGGTGGTGAAATCAACAGGATACATCACACCCATATTACGACACTTACATTCCAGTCATGATGCGTGTAAACCTGTGATCCAAACCTGGGTGGCTACATATATGTTACTCAATTGCACTCATCGTCACGGAAAGGGCGGAATCTGTATATGACAGGGAAGGCTTTGCACGTTACAGAGAGTGGTAAATATACATATATATTGGCTTCTCGATAACCATTCATATATATTGTTAATAAAAATGTTTGTATAATTTTAATGATAGTTGTTTGTGTGAAACTAATGCCTCTCTCTTTCAGAGAAGGTAGTCTGTGGCATTAGCAATAGGTCGTGCTGTTTGTATAGATGATGAAACTGAAATAAGCACGTATTGTGCGTAATGTTCTGGAAAACCATTTGTAGCAAGTGAAATCAAATTGTAGATTAATGTAATTGTTCAGTATAATATTAATGTAAACCATTTGTAACAAGTGAAATCAAATTGTAGATTGGTGTTAATTGTTCGGTGTTGTATTAGTATAAACCATTTGTAGTGAAACTAAATTGTAGATTAAAGTAATTGTTAGGTGTAATATTAATGTAAACCATTGGTTATGGGTTGATACCATTGAGATCTACGTTGATAGACCAACCCGGTAGAATTTGACTTATTATTGTCACGTTTAGTAAATATTCCTCAATGATGGAGATTCTGTAAATTAACGTGCAGCTAATGTTTGATAACGTGAAATTTGATGAAAAAAGATGTCTATTTCGTTGTTGCCACAATGACCTTAATATTATTCAATAATTACTAATAGCTACAAACAAATTATGATATTCTTAAAGCTGGACTTTATTGTTGCTGCCGATTTTGTATAGACTTAGGTCTCGTTTTCACTTGAACTCACACCTTTCCTGCCGCAAGCTGATGGACGTCACGTGATCTGGAGACGCCACCAACACAGCAAAGAGGATGCTGAGCAAGTGACAATAAATAGTGGATTATGGAGATGCAGTTAAGTCATCTCAAAACCTCACATATTGATAACCTGACTAAAGAACAATAATCTTGGGACAGTATACAGTCTCGGTTGGCCATTGTATTAGGAAATTGAATTTTACTGTTTTTTATTGTTTCATATTAAATCTTTTTTTTTTTTTTATCATAAACCCACATTTTGATTAATTTGTTTGGAGTGACCGGATTGGGAATTGGCTGGTGGGTGAATTGTGAAATATGCAAATATATTAATTAATCAAAGAGAAAGATAATATTGCCAGTTCCAGGGCACGTCAGCTAATCTACTTGTCGCTATGCTAGGTATTTGATTGTCCCAATTAACGGCAAGGTCGGTTAGGGCGTGGGGCTGTTATCAGTATTAAAGTCGATATAATACAAATATCATAATTAATAATTCTGTGTCTTGATGCTGGAACAGGGTCATTAAAACAACCTTACATGTGACAATTGGCTAGAAATTATTTTATATCTATTAACTAGGGTTTAAATACTTTAAATATGATTTTATAGTTATTAACTAGGGTTTAAATACTTTGGATATGATTTTATAGCTATTAACTAGGGTTTAAATACTTTAAATATGATTTTATAGTTATTAACTAGGGTTTAAATTATTACTACTTCTTGACACCACTGTCCAATTTCAACGTGAACGATCTGTCAAAATATTGTCGGTTAATAAATTACAATTTTTCAATTTTAGTGTGATGGGTTTGGATAAAACAACATTTAAGTTGCTTGATAGCGCTTTTAAGGAAACAATGATTCTGAAATTGTCCAGCCATCAGCTCGAAGGAAAGAATGACGTAGCTGGTTTGTTACGTTTTTGAACTGGCTGTCTACTTAGATCTGGTTTGTTACGTTTTTGAACTGGCTGTCTACTTAGATCTGGTTTGTTATGTTTTTGCACTGGCTGTCTACTTAGATCTGCTATGTACCATTGAAGGTGGGTAATTCTACGGAAGTGGGTGTGGGTGCTTGGTGGAAATGATGCGCAAATTAAATAAACGAGAGATATATATACACGAATGTATATCATTATCAGCTTAGTGTTCTAGAGCTCTGCTGCTGAAGAAAAAAAATGAGATAACTCGACTGTCTCTTGCAAGGTAATAATCCCTATTGCTTACGGTTTGATACGAATGTGCATGATTGCTGGTCACAGGAGCACACGTTCCGACTAACTGTTGGTCGCTGAAACACGCGTCCCGACTAACTGCAGGTCGCTGGAACACGCGTCCCGACTAACTGTTGGTCGAAGGGTCACGCGCCCCGACTCTTCAGTGCTTGGTAGCATTATATATTTTTTAACATCAGTGTATTAATTTTCATTATTCATGGTGTGAGCGTGTTGAAATATTGCCGACATTTTGCAAATTAATAAATTGTTGGCCCTATCAAAGTTCTCTTTAAGGTGCTTGGCTGATCATTAGAAAATGCGGCCGAGCAGTTTCAATATGTTCCGCGCACGAGTTTTGGTAGCAAGCTCAAACAACCGCCAGTTCCGTGCACACAGGAAAAAGTTCCGCACATACAGGAAAAATATTAGAGGGAACAATGGGCCTTACTAGTCATGTCTACGTCTCATTCAGCGCAGTTTGGTGTGTGTGTGGGGAGGGGGCGGGTGCACGCGCGTTTTTGTTACGTTCAAAGAAAAAGATTAAATACACACACACACACGCACGCACGCACACCCACCCACCAGTATTATCATTGCCGGTTCGAGTCACCTCAATTACTTTGTGACAAGAACGACATTGTGACGTAATATTGTTCAAAGGTCATGAAAAGCGGTCGAACAGTGTTTAATCCCCCCCCCCCCCATTGTCAGTCTCTCCTGAGACCAAGGGTATAAAACTTTGCCCGGTCTCATTTCAATAAATATTAAAATAATAAAATGGATTCTAAATGCATAAAGAGTATTAATATAAAAAGTATAAACAACGCGTACACGTTAGCTGAATTCATCCAAGCCACAAGTAGAGGCAGACCGGATGTTTTTTTTCCCCAGCTGTGATACAGTACAGGTCAAAGGGAAACTAACTAAAATATATACATTTTGCTTGTAAATTCGTCCTTGGTCAGTTATCAATGGAAAAATGGAAGTAAGGTTAGAGATTTTAGCCTCAGGTGGGATAATGTGAGATAGATAGACTAGTGGTGTACAAGTTAAAATCTCTCTGAGGTAGATAGGTTAATAATTTGGAATTGTAATTTGATTATTCATTTTTGCATTTATTTTATATAAATTCTTTATTAATTTTCATCCATCTTTGTGTCATTCGTTATCACCTTCACTCTGTGTAAAATCCTTCCTGGTAATGTGTTTGCCATCTTTTGTTGCCGTCCTATGTGTGAGTGATACATCCCTCTTTGGGCTTGTCGAAGGCACCGGAAGAGTTGACCTCGATGTATTGTGTTGTAATAGATTATTCATTAATTAATGGGCGACCAACATCACCCCCAAGACACACACACACACATGATAATAGTTATACGCAGAGAGTCAGGAGTGTCAGTGTTTAAAAAGGCAGAAATTTGTAGTAAATATAAATTTTATAAGGTCTGAAATATGCAGTAATGCAAAATACTAGTTATGAAGGAAGGCATTTGTAAAGATTCACATACATTTCAAGGGCTGGAACATGCAGTAATACCCACACTATTTATGAGGGCATGAATCTGTAGACAACACAATATCTAAGAAAGAATTTTGCAGTAATATACATTTTATATAATAAGGAATTTATCATTTGAATTTTTGTACACATTATACAAGTAGGAATAAATAGCAATGCATAGTCACTCTTTTTAGAAGAGAAGAATAGACAAAAGCAGTTTTATAAAGAGAAGAATATAAAGCAACACATAGTGAATCACCCTTTTTAGAAGACAAGAATAGACAAAAGCAGTTTTATAAAGAGAAGAATATAAAGCAACACATAGTGATTCACCCTTTTTAGAAGACAAAAATAGACAAAAGCAGTTTTATAAAGAGAATAATATAAAGCAACACATAGTGAGTCGCCCTTTTTAGAAGAGAAGAATAGACAAAAACTGAGTTTTATAAAGCGAAGAATATACAGCAACACACAGTGAGTCACTCTTTTTATAAGACAAGAATAGACAAAAGCAGTTTTATAAAGAGAAGAATATAAAGCAACACATAGTGAGTCACCCTTTTTAGAAGAGAAGAATAGACAAAAACAGTTCTATAACAGTTTTAGCAAATTATATAGTGAGTCACTATTTTTTAGAAAAGAATAGATAAAATCAGTGAGTTTTATAAAGAGAAGAATAAACAGCAACACATATAGTGAGTCACTCTTTTTAGAAGAGAAGAATAGACAAAAACAGTTAGTGAATTTTATAAAGAGAAGAATATATAGCAACATATTTAGAGTCACTCTTTTTAATTTTAGAAAAGAAGAATAGACAAAATCAGTTAGTGAGTTTTATAAAGAGAAGAATATACAGCAACATATATGGACAGTCATGCTTTTTGAAGAGAGGAATATATAGAAACACAATAATTACTGTGATAGGAATTGTAGGATTACATATAAACCTTTAAAAATGAAGGAATACATAAACAGAGTTGCTTTTTATGTGGACAGGAATATGGCTGACTAAAACCCAAAATCTTTATTATAATTAAAATCTTTATACTCAAAGTTTTATCTTAGTTGCATCAAACAAACATGCCATTCAAACAGATTTATTTAGGTGAATATTTTTTTTAAAATTTAAATTCTGAATATCATTCAGATAAGCAATTTTCATTACCTTCCAATTAGCTGAAGAAAACATCTGATTTCAGTATTATGTTTGGTTCCAATTGTATTATAGTAATAGCTGTGAATGGGAATGAAAAACTACAATTGTATTATAATAATAGCTGTGAATGGGAATGAAAAACTACAACTGTATTATAATAATAGCTGTGAATGGGAATGAAAAACTTTAATTGTATTATAATAATAGCTGTGAATGGGAATGAAAAACTTCAATGTTTGGTTCCAAATGTATGAAGAATAATTATTTTTCTCTTTGATTTCCATTTTTCCTTAATGGTCAGAGACCTTTACACAGGCATGGCAAGACCTCTGCAGTAAAAATAACTTTGCTCAGATTAACACGAAATTAAAATGATAAAATATTTAAAGAGCCCTGATATATTTAATTCTATGGATTGTTTACTGCAGACTTTATTTAATGCTGGCTTAAAAAACTGAAATATTTCATAGACTCAAATCCATTTACCACTTTATTTACAATAGTTTTTGTTTTGGTGCACATTTATTTCTTCTTCACCATAACATCTGTACCCCACAGGAATTGCATGAAAACTTTTCCTCTGTAGATGTTCTTGGTTTTTGGTTGATTCCTGTGGGGGCCCTTCTCCTTTCTCTGGAATTTAAGGAGGGTAGTGTTGTTCCTTGTGGTGCATTTGGTGGGGGTTTTTTGTTTTGTGCAGATGGAATTAGTTTCAGTTTTATAGTTTTTATTTTAAAGTTTTGGCCAGTTTTGTGAGTTGAGATTGTGTGATGGTTTACAGGGAAGTGGTGAGAGTTCTATCCAGAGTTGGAGAGCATCTGGAAAAAGGACAACAAAAGAACACATTAGTATCTCTTTATTGCCAAGGCAATAAACAAACAGCTTATATAGGAAGACACATTTCTATAAAACTTATATAAGTATAAACCAGGTATTGTCATGTTTAATTCAGATTTCCAATTAATTTGCAGTTAAAGAGAAGTCTCATATTTCTACTTCTTTATTGTAAGAATATGGTTAATTACAATTTCTGATAAATTCAAATTTATTTCTCTAAGCTCTAATTTTAGTCTCTCTGATTTCGTATTACATCTTGGGGCTGAAGCAGTTAGAAATAAGTAATTTCCACTAATTTTAAAAATAAATACAATGATTATATTCAGGATTCTCACTCAGTTGATGAACTGAGGGCACAAAGTTACATTAATTTCTAATAACATTACATTACATCCAGTAAGCCTTGTGAACTATTCACCAAATTTATAAAAACTGTCTGATTTGCTGTATAAAAATGAAATTAAAATGATTTAAACATAATTAAATTAATTTAAAATCCTTAATACTTTTAATTATTTGATGATTTATTTTTAAATAATGCACTTTATTACATAATTGAGACTTAATGACAGAAAGCATACAGTATGGAGTAAATACAGTGGTGGAGTAAATTTGTCTATTGCTATTTCTAAACTTAATTGTTATACAAATTGTTACATGTCACGGCTTATACACATATTTTTAAGTGTCAGAGTTGGAGTAAACAAGTCAGGTGGAGAATATGCTAGAAATTGCTGATGCAACCCAAACCAGTTCCAACTGGAGGAGTATTTTTTCTGACTAACAGTCTCACACTTGTTCATAACAAATTCAACCAATGAAAATTACTTTTGACATAACTTGAGTCTGGTCATAAAGGCAATCGTTAGCTGATGGTAAGTGAAACTGACTGTTAAAGAAAGAATGGATTTATAAATAGTTCATTCATGTTTGCTACTGATCTATGATTTGAGTTGGAAAATGCTTATGCAATTGAACCATTATTTCTATGCTCACTAACTTGATTATATTGTATATTATACTTGTGAATTTTGATCGATGCTATATTTCTTATGCTGCATGTGTATCAGGCTAATGAATGTTGTTGCAGGCTTTGTAAGATGAGAATGTGTGTAAGGGAGAAAGAGATGAAATATGCCTAAAATTTAGTGTTGCCTTAACTTGACTTTTGCAGGAGTGCACCTTTTTTCTTTGATGCTCCTTATCCACTTTAGACTACAGTAGCTACTGTACTCTACCGGATCATGCTGGTGTGTGTATCCAAAATTGTCATCGAACTTATCAGTAAACATGTTGCTGTAAGTTGATTCCTGTGAATTCTGTTTGAGAGCTAATATGGCAAAAATTGTGGGTTTAGTTTGGTCTCAAGAATTCACTAAGATTATTTTGAACATTCCTCATGGTGTGTTGAATAGCACACAGGAAGATTATTTTGAACATTCCTCATGGTGTGTTGAATAGCACACATAAAGATTCTGGAACACTCTGCATGATGTGCTTTTGATAGTGCATGTGAAGTTCTGGACGATTCTCCACAGTGTATTTGTGAGCACATCGAAGATTCTGGCGGAGTTGTGTAATGTGCCTAGAAGAGGTACAAAAGACAGTGACTTGTTGCAAAATGCATGATTATGAACACATGTTAGTGACAGTGGTCATCATTGAAAAGATTATGTACATTGGCTATAATTATCTCTCTGAAACTTCACTCTCATTTTATGATGAATTATATCTATGAGCTTGATTATATGTATATATGTTAATTTGACTGCTGATGTCTATGCTAGGATAAACTGAACAATTATCTAGGAGTAATTGGATATTGTTGTGAAGTTATGTAACGTCAGGTGCTCTTTGATTATATTCATATGTTGCATATTTGATCGTTGATTTAATAAACTTATTTGTTAAATTTATTGACCTTCTTACACATATTGATAACCATAATTTGGAGATATAGTGGGTGGATAGGGGCTCACTAAATATAGATTAAATATGGATTTATCTTCTCCTTTGAAGAAGTTTTCCACCTATAGAAATACTGTATAACAGTAAATGTTTGTCTTTAACATTGTGGAAGAGAGAAAACTTTTACAGTGCCCGCATATCCGCCAAGTGAGAGAGATAAGTGGTGTCTTCTGGAGAATTATTAATAACATAAATTAAGATTCTCATCACTTGTAATTAGTTATGGATGATTAATAGTAATAATCATCATACCAATAACTAGGGTGGCATTGTGTCACACAGTAATTTATGATTATTATTAATTTATAAAAAAAGTGAATAAAGAATCCCGATCTAGATTTCCTGAAACTGTTTTCACAATATTCAGAGTTTGTATTTAATTTCTGATTTGTTTGTCTCTGTGGCTGACACTTGACTGTGAACCTACAACTAGCTGACAAATACTTCATATCTCATACAAATGAAAAGGAAAATAAAAGGATTATTTTTTTAATAAAAAGTTGAGACATGTTTCGATTTGCTTAGGCACAATACTCACTAATAAAGTTCACACATTGAAGTATATGTTTACACAAAATTCTTATTAAACAATCCAAATTCAAGTGGAAATCATCTATTCATCAGCGTAATATCACAACTCAAAAATTAAAACCTTTGCGTCAATAACATAATCAAGACTTGTGTACCATAGTGTGCATAATCACAACAGTGAACAGTTCACTGGGCACGTTAGCTTGGAGGGCAAACAATTTTGAAAATAGCAAAAATGTCCAGCATATAGATAATAAAAAAGAGTAAATTATTCTTTTATAAAAACAACTGTTACAGTGCCCACCCCTGCCCTCTCTCCCTATTGAATGGTATACAATGGACTAAAGAGCACCTTGTACCTTTTCTGCTGTACTTGATCTTCTGATGTTCCGACAGAGGTCTCAGAAATCCTCTTCTTTAAATGAAAGCGCAAAATCCTGTATGTATTAGTTAATAGTATCAAAATCCTGTATATATTATTTAATAGTATGAAAATCCTGTATATATTTATACAAGCCAAGATATTTGAACTGCAAACAGTACAGTAAGTAATGTTATTTATGTAAACTAAATACACATACTGTACACGGTCTGGTTTAACATGGAGAGCTTGGTCAATAATGCTACTTGCACAAATTAAAAACTATGAGCTGTTTTAACAAGGAGAGTATAATGAATAATATTCCTCACAAGAATCCATGACTTTAAGAAAGGTTTAGCAAGGATAGCCTAGCTGTAATAATGTTACCTACACAAACTATGATACATGTATTCAAATAAACAAGGATAATATAGCAAATAATGCTCTTTCACCAATCACAGACTGAAAATGGTTTATCGAGGACAGTACGGTCAATAATATTCCTTGCACAAACTTTCTCTAAAGGTTTTCAAAAGAATTTTGTCTCAACACCAATACTAACAGTATAACAGCAAGCAGTCCCAATGGCAATATGAGAAGTGCCCACAAATACACATAGTTCTTCCCGTCTGCAAAAACAAACGAAAATGCAAAGCAAGTAAATTTCACAATCCTATGCTGCATTTTGTTGCATAGTTCTGTACTACATTTTCATTTTTTTCATGTTCTTTAACTAAGAAGCCATTTTATTGCATCTTTATGGACAACATAATTAGCGATCTTTTTTTAAATATAATTTTTCATAATACAATGAATCCAATATATCCAAATTATTCCCAAATACACAGTTTTACAATTTGTCAATTATATTTTTTAATTAATATTAAAAAAAATGTATAAGTGAAAGCACAACAAACATTTCGAAGATGTCTGCCATAATAACTGTGTTTAACTTCTGTTTACCTTTCAATAGTTTTGCTAAAACTAAATTACACATTTATATTTATGGTTAAAAACTCCACCACAACCAATGACTACAAAAATAGCTGCAAAATTTACCTTTTGTAAAAACACTTTTCCATATCCATTTCTTTACAGTTGTGCAATTACATTTTGCTCTGACCCCCACACAGTAGGCCGTGTTAGGCTGCAGGTTTATCAGCTTCTGCTCTATATATTGGTCTCCCACATGAACATCCACTTCTAGAACAGTGTCACCTGAGAAAAGAAAGGAAATACATTTAACTAATTTTGACTCCTTTTAAAAATTAAATAACTTTAAAATATCACATATAATGTTATTTATTAAACTACTGTTATGTGGGCAGAAGGGTGGCAATAACAGGAGTGGACAAGGCAGAAATCATACAGAGAACGTGAAAATTAATAAAGATCTTAGAATTGCATAAATCATTTATCAAATGTAAAAGTGAAATTGTATTAATCATATATCTAATGTAAAATTAATAAAAATTAAATTGCAGTGAATGATGGGTGTTTAAATGATTAACTACCCAACCCCTAATCTATTTAATTCCACCCATACAGGACTTTATAATTTTTGCAGATGGAGAAAACTCAGTCAGACTTCAGAGACATTAATGGTTAATTAATTTATTTCTACCCACCTCTGAACATCACCGTTTGAGAACTCTATCACTCCTTGCAAGTTCCAACACTTCTAGATAGTATAGGAGTTCTGTCCCATACACACTCTCCTTCAACTAACAGGGGACACTTCCCAAAATATACTATTGTTTGAATTAAAACGTAGCGCCCCCCCCCCCCCCTGCATGCGTATCTCTTTCTTTGTCTAAATACAGAAGTGGATGTGTTATTAACAAATAACAAATTTATTCAACACAATGAAATTTAAATAAGAAGCAATTTGTTCACAATAAATAATAGTCACAAAGGCAGCAAACATGAAAAAAATATAGTCTCTTCAATATAGGTTAGGAATTAAATTAAAAGAATCTGCTGCTAACACTGGTTTAATATTTTTAAATAGTTTATAGTTTCTTGATGTAACATGATTGTCACAGGAAATGAGGGACCGAAATTATATTTTATTTCATTTTAATAAACCGCTAACAAAACTAGTTGAAGTAACCCGAGTTTTGTTATTTTTCGTATGTAGCATGTAACTTCCAGTAACGGTCACCTAAGATCTCTTTAGTAGACAGACGTTCGTGACGCAGTGTGTGTCAATTATCATATTGAATATATATATTAGTTTATGAAGAATATGTATATTAAATAAATTGGGACAACTGCGCAATACCGTCACATGTTGTTGACGAGAGAAATGACCAGTGCGCATTAGAATTGACCACAGAAAAGCGTGCATCACGATTACCACTATATATCCAAGGCAAAAATCATGTCACAGGACATAGCTTTTGGAAGTTTTGGAAACCTTCAGTGAAAGCTATATAAGAGACAAAATGAAGACTTTACTCTCAATGTTGAAAACGTCGATTCGTCTGAAGCCAGTCTAACTTCACGTATGAATTATCTCATGTACAGAGATTTCATAAAGGAAAGCTGCAAAGATCTCTTTCCATCCGTTTTCCATCCGTCTGATGCCATATATTGAGTAACGAGGCAAAATTACTCAGTATAATTGTTGGTAAAGTGGAAAGTTCGCTGTCAAAGAAAACCCATGCATGCGACGCTGGTTGTATGCAGTTAACGACACGAGGGACCAAATTTGTTCTTCCCCCTGTCTGAGTTCGTTTGGCAGTCTATCCCGCTATTGAGAAGGCTAGCACCGAGATTTTCTTACAGACAATCCGGATTTCTACACTCAATGTAATGCGACGACACATCCCACTGGACGACTCCACCCGGTAATGCTAAACGTCGTTGGCGTGTCCGTTTACAACGACCATTATCGAGGCTGACAACAGTCAGCAAAATTTCAGATTTCTCCCCAGTGATAATCTGAAAGTGGTGCCTAGATTCTGCAGAATCTTCACCTGTAATGCGACGCCTCAATTGCGTCCTATCTTCTCTTTGAAGTGCCGCTTATAAGTGACGTGTGAGCTTACGTCATCTCCTTGGAACTCTGACATTAATAGTGAGTAAAAATTCGCACGGCTAACGCGCACATACTTAACTCTAGAACTCTAAGAAAATGAACACTATTATATCGTTTGCAAAATAAGAACTCTAATGTTAAAAGTAATGCTTATTTTACATGTCAACTATTGTTAAAGCGGCCCCATTTGCCGCATAAGAATTGTGTAATTAATCCTTATTTTATATTTTGAATTTCATCATTTTCATCTCCCCTTATTTCCCACAGAGTGTATGACATTGGAAAGTTGAATGAATGATTAATCACTGTGCGAAAGAGTAGTGCCCCTTTTAAATCGGGAAATAAATAACCTGATTTAAACATCTTTCAACTCTCTTGTTATTCATAGTTTTAGAGAGGGACGAAAGAATTTGTACTATTGTTTTGCACCGTTCGTCTGTTCGTCCATTTATTCACATTTATGATACACACTCACAACACACACCGCCAATAAAACGTTCCTTGGCATGACATTAATAAAGTGGGCCCCACCCAAACATCAATGGAGTATGTCATGTGTGTCTATGTAACAACTTGACGCGACGTAGTACTGGCATACGTCACCGGGCTTTTCTTGGAGGTGCACCGGAGCAGGCCAAAATTAGACTTCACCCCTTGCATCTCTAACTTCAGCTCGAGGTCGGCTTGTAACGAGCCTCCCGTTTTGTGACAATGATGAAATTATGATTTATTATGAAATATAGTTCATTATATAGATTCCAGAGTCTGCCGTTCTTCAAGTACAAACGTTACATGGGTATGTGGTCGAACTCTTTATCAATCACTAATGATTACAAATATGAAGAAAAATAAGAAATAGAAGGGTTACATCACAAGGGACATTTTAAGGGGTTATAGATTTGAGAAGCCAATCACCTGGTATTCTGTTTAGCTGTAATGATGGCGTGTCGGCAACGTATATCGTGTTGGTGGGCTCTTGGTGGCCTGATGCATAGACTGCTGGATGGTAGCGTCAGGTCATGAGCTACACAGTCACATGACTGGTGGCATAACAGTGACGATTAAAATCTCTAACGAAGCTTTAATGCAATTGATGGCTGAAAGAACCAAAATGTAGAAATGCAGACTGCTGAATGTTACATTGCAGTCTGGAAAAACGAAGAGAAGAAATGGATTGCAGATCACTGAAGTTGAAACAGCTGGAAAATGAACTAAGTAGACTTCAGACTGCAGGACGACGTTAAAGTAGAAACAGACTGGAAAAATGAAAGCTTGAAGCACTGGAAACAAGTGATGCAGATGTGAGCCATTGGTATAAGAAATATACTAATCTTCCCACTGTTTATCTATCTCAGATATATTCACACACTCATCGTATCTGTAAACCAATATATTTTTCAGCCACAACAAATAGGCAGAAATATAATTGCTATATTGCCCTAAACGAAGAAAAAATACAGTTAGAATCTTTCACATGGAGCTGAAATGAAGATGTCTACACATGATAAATTCACAATTTCATCAAGAGAAGTTTCTCATTCCAAATTTACAGTTTAGAGGATTTCCTGAAAATGGAGAATACAATTATATAACTGAACAGATTTTAATCACAAACAAGATCATTGGAGCACTACAATTCAACTTTAGTAAGAAAAAAAATAGTTCTATAATTTTCTAAGTACACAAAAATATTAACTATTCTAACACTTACCCAAATGCACTGTTTACTGATCCAAGCCACAAAATCAAGCTGTGTATTTTTAGACAGTATCTGTTCTCAAATTTGGGCAAGTTTATATACATGTGTACGCCTAACTTCCATTGTTATAACAGAAAAGAAAGGTCACTTTAATTGACTGGCCCTGATATAAGGTACTGGCAACATATTTCTAGTATTTCCAATTTGTTCTGTTAGACTGACAGTTCTAGGAATTCTTGTAGACAATGCTGGCCAACTCTGGGCCCGAATTTGCAAGTTTCAAAGAGAAGTGATTTTTATTTATACAGAGAAAGTTTAGCTGAGAGAAATGGCTGCAGGTGATTGGTATTTGCTCATGCATGACTGAGGCCTATAGAACATACATCTGGTGGCCCTGCTAAATAGTGCTGATTACACAATCATATAGATATCACTAGGCTGGACTGTCCAACTCTTAATTAGCCTTTTAACAGTTATTTTGTATCCTCACTTACAAGAAATCTCCAAAACAAGAGGGATGGACAATTAATTAAATTAAAAAAATAAATAATTTGAGGAAAATATATATTAATTAATTATTACTTTTGCCATTTGTGTTTCAGGTGTTACAAAGTGTCATCTCAATAATAAGAGAAATGGAATGAAAAAGGGTATTCTGCAGGTGGTGGCTTATCCTGCAGGAAACAATCTATTCATTACATGTAATCTATTCACTACCTGTAATCTATTCACCACTTATACTAATGATGGAGCAAACACACAACAAAGTCAAAAACATATGATTGAGGTTGATGAAAAAATAACACATAATGATGCCAAAAGATGATGATGACAAAACCCCCAAAATGATACCAAAAGATGCCAGGAAACCATGAAGATTTCTTAAATTTAAAAATCAGAAATTATTATTTGCCGTACACACATAAATGATTTCCTGCCATGACAAAATCTGAATGCAATATGTTGGAAAATAAATGTTAAGTCTGCATGCACTTTCTTCAAGGGGATGTAATGTAAAACACATACTTTAAATGCTAATGTAAATGACAACAAATATTTTCTATTACTATTGGACTGTGTAAAGATCTAATAACAATGAAACTATTCCTATTTTCATCCTAATAGCACTTTATGCTCTAAAATACTTTAACTAACTAGGAATCTACATTAACTTATGGTCTTATTTAACTAGGAGTCTGTGTTAACTTATAGATCTCTATAACTAGGAGTCTATGTAACTTATAGACCTCTATAACTAGGAGTCTATGTAACGTATAGACCTCTATAACTAGGAGTCTATGTAACGTATAGACCTCTATAACTAGGAGTCTATGTTAACTTATAGACCTCTATAACTAGGAGTCTATACTAACTTATGGTCTTATTTAACTAGGAGTCTATATTAACTTATAGACCTCTATAACTAGGAGTCAATGTTAACTTATGGTCCTCTATAACTAGGAGTCTATACTAACTTATGGTCTTATTTAACTAGGAGTCTATGTTAACTTATAGACCTCTATAACTAGGAGTATGTTAACTTATGGTCCTCTATAACTAGGAGTCTATACTAACTTATGGTCTTATTTAACTAGGAGTCTATGTTAACTTATAGACCTCTATAACTAGGAGTATGTTAACTTATGGTCCTCTATAACTAAGAGTCTACATTGACTAGGTTAATTTATAGTCTTATTTAACTAGGAGTCTATGTTAACTTATACTGTTATAGTCTTATATAACTAAGAGTTTATGTTAACTTATAGTCCTATATAATTAGGAGTCTATGTTAACTTATACTGTTATAGTCTTATATAACTAAGAGTTTAAGTTAACTTATAGTCCTTTATAATTAGGAGTCTATGTTAACTTATGATCCTTTATAACTAGGGGTCTATATATTAGCTTATAGTATCCAATCCCATTGCAGACTGAAGGGATTTTTTTCAATCATCAAAATGTATGAGAAAGCTGGAAGAAAGAGATGGGTAGGTAGGGCCATGACTTGGTCATCCCACTAGTTAGATCTAAAAGGTAACACAGTGATGGATCATTTGGTTTGAGACTGACCTCATTCACTGCACTTAAATAATTTAGGGCTTAGAATTATGGCCTGATATGCATTTTGTATGTGTACCTTACAGCATTTTAACCCATTTGGTCAGTTTTGTGTCACGTGTTTGAAATCGATGACATTTAAAAAAATTCACTCCACCTTTTCTATACATAATAAATCTCTAGAGTTCTGTACACCTCAGCCTTCAGTGAAGATGGAAAAACTATAATTTAGAATACATTTTAGCATTATCTAGTAGTATCATAAAAATCTATGTTTAAATATTTTGGGCAGCTTATAACACACCCTTATATGCACACAAACATAAGGAACATCACCAAATATATGCACTCACACACAGTAATTTGAATTACTACATTATTAGAAAAATTTCAAATAAAAATAAATATATTTTCCACCATGTAGAAATATTATAAAAGTCTATGATTTGTTAAAGTACCCAGCAACTACACATGCAGACTGAAAGAAAATATATCTCTAACAAATGTATTTAAAATGAAGTGTTTATTTCAATACTTAAGCAAAAATGCAATCCAGGACATGTGGTTCATTTTACTCGTGACCTTCTTTAACTAAATTTGTAATTCATTTGACACACACACACATACATGCAGGCATGCATGCACACACACACACACACACACACACACACACACAAACACATGGTGCACACTGATGCATTTATCAAGTATTCACCAAGAATTATGCAAATGGGCATCAACTCAAGTTCACCTGTGTTCTGGAGAAAGGAGATGGGAGGGCAATCATTGCTAGGTTTAACTATAATGTGAAATCCAGGTATGCGGTGATGTCCATAGTTCTGGCCACACGGAACTCTGAAAGTGACAACTAATCCATCCGGATCTGACTGGTACACTGTAAGTGACTCAGGCCTACCTGGTACTTAATTACAGTACACAATAGAAAAATTATATAACAAACATTAATTAGTACACTAATTAAATAAAGTTTTCAAATGCATCTTTGTTTTAAAAAAAAAATCACCATAGCAAACAAATAACAAAGAGAAGATAAAAAATTGATAATTAAAACTTAATAGAACACCCTTGCAAACAAACAGCAAAAAAAAAAAAAAAAACGAAGAAGAGTGAGAAAAGAATATTGACAATTTGATCAGATTAATACAACAACTTATTTATGTCCTCTGTTTTTGCACTATTCAACACTTGTCGCAGAAAATGGTACATCTTTGTACTTGCTTGTTATTTTGTCTATATTCATCAGTGATAGTTTAGAATGGGAGGAATGTTTTCTTCTTGTTTTTTAAAAGTTAGCAGCTCTGTGACTACTCTTATTAGAGAGTTAAGCAGTGGTGTTAGCAGCTCTGTGACTAGTCTTATTAGAGAGTTAAGCAGTGGTGTTAGCAGCTCTGTGACTACTCTTATTAGAGAGTTAAGCAGTGGTGTTAGCAGCTCTGTGACTAGTCTTGTTAGAGAGTTAAAGTGGTGGTACTATGAGTATGAGTATATAGGAGTCAGACATTAAGTACATGGGAAAGGAGACCAGTACATGACTGTCTACAACATTCGATGATCGGTGGAACCCACATATGGAGCCCTGACTGGTTAAATCTATCACTGCACTTCCCATTTTTGATGATCAAGTAACTTCTGCATGCCATGCAAGTCATTAACCTTGAACTATAAGTTCAAGTCATCATGTCATCAACCTTCAAGTTATCAAATCATCAACAGTCAAGTTTTCTAGTCATCAAATCATCAACCTTCAAGTCATTGAGAGCAGCATGGGATTTCTCTTAGACATGGGAAACAGTAAGATGGAAAGGATTGAAATCCAGACCTTTGGGACCAAGCAACATCCTGTTGTGTTAAGTCTACAAACCAATGTGACAGAGTGCACTAGGCTGTGCATACATTATGTTGTTGCAAACTACAGAATTGATATTGGTGACATTTTCCATCCCACTATGGTACCTACCATGTCTGTGCTTGCTGGCTATGCTAACAAATTTGTCGGATTCATGAGGAGCATTTTCTCACATGGTGCATAGTCTACTGCTCTATGTATCAGGTGTAAAAATTTCATTTTTCATAGATTAGCTACCATCACAGTAAGTGAACAGGAAAACTAAGTACTGCTCTCTAGCCATTGTTAAAAAAATTAAAGTTTTTCCCATGGCAAATGTGTTCAATAAGCTGGCGGTAGAAGTGAATGAGTGATTATTTTTGATTCACCACTCTAAGTGTGAGAGTGAAATTAGCATAAGTGGGCAGCTGAAGTGTGTTAGTTTACAGTTTAATAAATATTTCCGTTACCTTCTACCCTCAAATCTGCTGCTTGTGTGTGTGTGTGTGTGTGTGTGTGTGTGTGTGCAAGTGTGCATGTTGTGATGCTAGGAATATATATTAATTTATTATTATATATTATTAATTTTTCTAAGTACATATTATTAATTTTTATAAGTATTAACTATATCTTGCATAACTGTAATATATTGTTGTTAAATAAGTAAATGGTTTAGGGCTGGAAGTATATCCTAATACTAAGTGAACAATCATTGTGCTATTACAGTAAATCGGTGTGATTTTATTTAAAATCCACAGTCACTATACTCCTGAAATAAATATTAATCTTAGCTCCTTAAAGAAAATCTGTTAAAGTTTGATCTTGATAATATGATTAACATCTTTATAATCTTCATAATTTAAGATTTGTTTATTGTAAGCAAAAAGCATCCTTTGCTTGCTAACTTCTCTTTAATAAGGTCTTAGCAATGATAGTCTGATAATATTCAGTACAGACCAGCCAATCAGTGGTGTTTTCATGAATCCTGTTTGTATTGAATGTTTGATGGTACATGTATTACAATAACTGTTAGAATCAGTTTGCTTCCAGTGGATGCTGTTTGGTGAATTATGCTTACACTTAACATTTGACAATTTGTGAATAAAATTTGCATTTATTGCTTCTATTGGTTGGCAGTGTTGGATATATGATACTTGTATTCAGTGGGTGAACAGGTGGTTCTTTTACATTCAGATCTTGAAGTGGTTGGCAGAGTTTCATAAATATGTTTACATAGTAGATTTTTGTTGTCATGAATGACATTTCACATGTCTTGCTTAATGAGCATCATTTCACAAAATAATTAAATTTTAAATAATGGATGTGCACAACTGGCAACAACCATTATTGTGATGTCATTCTAACAATAGGAATGAAAGAGGTAGGGAACTCTTACATTTTTCAGATGAATAAAAACATTTAACTTTAAACAATCCACTACTTTTTCCATCTTGTGTAGTCATAGAAACAAAGAATATGGGTACTAGATCTCTGACATTGTAGTCAGACATAATGACACTTTTTGTCTGACTTTTGTTGTCTGCTTTCAATGTCACCAAGTTGGTCTGAAACACAAGAATTTAAACAGTATTATTAATCACAAAATATTTTTTAAGAACCATTTCAGTTTAACTTTGAAAATATTAGATTAAAATGAAATGTGCATTATTATCCTAGCAGTTATAGCCCAGATATATAATATAAATTTAGCAAAGACACTAAAAAGCAAAATTATGTATATTTTCAATTACTATTGCCAACAAATGTGTGCTTTATGCAGAAATAATATTATTTCAAAGAACTGTCACTTAATTAATTAATTATATATAGTAATATATATTACATCAGTTCATAACAAATGTTATAATAAACACATAAAACACAAATAAATTTTATAAAATGTTGTAATATGATATGAATAAATTATAATATTCCACTAATAATACTAGTAGGGTGTTTTAACACATGTAATACCAGTAAGTTATAATATCGTTTATTACATTTAAGATGTCTTAAGAAGTAATATCATTAAGTTGTTAAAACATTTATGTGAATAAATTATAACATTTAATACCATTAAGATATGACAGCACACTGTATGAATAAATTATAATAATAATATATTGTTTTAATGTGATGTCAGACATTTTCTTCTTGTAAATGTAAAAATATCAATAAATTGCAGTATGTTACACCATGTAAATGTAATACAACATGAAAATTTAATAAAAAGTGTTATAATATGCAACAACAGAAACTGTTAACAGTTAATGAAAGTAAGTTGTTTTAAATATAATTCCAGTAAGTTGTAATGCAATTTGTAAAATAATCATTGAGAAATATGGGGATCATTCATGACAGAACTCTCAGCAAGCCTGAATACTTTCAGTAAGATTTAATTAAATTAATTTAGTACAGATAGAGTTGTCTCTCATTATATCAGCATGCAATGTAAAAACATACAGGGCAGTACAAATAGAGTTGTCACTCATCACATCAGTATGTCATTATACATACAGGGCAGTACAAATAACCACATCAGCACATATGTGTAAACATAGGGCAGTTTATGTTGCTAATATTTAATATAGCAAGAGTTGTAAACAAACTCCATGCACTGCATGATAATATGAAGGAAATTGAGAATTCTCCAGAACCAAAGCTAAATGGTAGCCTGAAGCAAGTTTACCACATCATCCTTTGTGGAATTTGTCATGATCAAAGTTCAGCAAACCAGGCTGAAAAATAAAAAAACTCACCCAGTGATGCTAACCAGCTCTAGGTGGCTGGCTAGTTATAAGCAACCAACGATCTGATACTGGTCAATAACAAATCTAAAGAATAAGAGTCAAACAGAAAGTGACCTATTAGAAAAATCAATTTTTCTTATCATTTTGATTTTGCCATTGGTCAAGTCCGGTCTTAATGGATATTGTAAGTATTGGAACACTAGCTACATCAGTGCAGGCAAGAGTTTAATCTGTGCCAAGAAACCTTAAGTGCTAGACCAGAACTAAAAAATATGCAAAGTGCAGGCACTCACCCTGCAGTTGAGGTTGTTATTTTCCTCAGAGAGTAAGTCAAAACTCTGGGCAAAACAGTAATGCATGTAGTGAGTAGAATTTTGCCATACCTCTTTGTCTTTTGTCAAGTTATTTAGAGACCAAGATACTGTGTATGTATCCCTCTTTCTTTCAACGATGGTATGCACCGGACCATCTGAAAAATACATTGGTTAGCAAAAGAGCCCATGTACAATTCAATGATAAAGAAAAATGCTTAGTTGGTAAGGACAATAATTAATTTCTAAATAAAGAAATGTATATTACTATTTGTTACTTACTTTCTTTTTTTAAAAAAATTTATATATAAAAAAAATAAATTATTGTTAAATCATATATAACTTTTGTTCATTTTACCTTGGAACATAATTGCTTCATGACAATCATTAGTAATAATATTTTCAATTACAATGTATATAACACCAATTAAAATTACCATTGCTCTGGTTTCAAATTATTTTGCTCTGTTTGCTAAACTTTCAGCCATGGCTATGTTACCATAGACATGAAAGGTTTCTATCAGTATGTAAGTGTAAGGAATACACTGCACTCTGTTGATGTATGGTGGCAAGGTATGTTGACTACATCAAGCAATTTCTGGTACAAAGAAGTTACTGGAAATTGCTACAATTGTTGTTCTGCTTGAGGGAGCTAATATGGTGAAGCGCCCAAGTTAACCTCGAGAGAATAGCAGCTACTCAGTACTCTACAGCATAAGAAGGAAGCATGTGGAATTGACAGTAATAATGTGAACAATAAACTTGTGGCTTTGTTAAGAAAAGTGTGCAAAAAAACTATTGGAGCTTTGCTTAAACAAGGTTATGTAGAAACTATCATTGCTGATCTTTAAGAACTCCATTTCTGTTCTCTGATAAGAACTATCCTGTAATTTGTATTGACACTAATTTGTTGAAATGTATTTAGGATATAAGACTGTACAGGTATTAAAATTATTTGAACATGGTTTCATAGAAATACTTATGTGAACTAATCTTTTTTTTATTGTATTTGCTATATGCATATTTGATTGCTAATTTAATAAATTTATTGTTGAATTTATTGATTTCTTACACATATTGATAATCTTATGTTTGTGAAGAAAGTGGATTGATGGAGGCTAGCTAACCTTAGATTTAAATACATATTTGTCATCTCCTTTAGTAAGACGTTTTTCACTTATGGAAGTATTGTGTGTGGTAGATATTTGTCTTTAATGCTGTGGAAGAGAGAAAACATTTACAGCACCAAGGGAGAGAGATGAGTAGAATTGTCTGGAGAATTATTAATAATATAAATTAAAATTCTCATCACTTGTAAATTAGTTATGGATGATTAATTAAAAATAATAATTATAACCATTAATTAGGTGGTGTTGGCATCACAGTCTTTGCATCAGTCTAAATTCTGGTGTCTTAGGTCATTGCCCAAGAAATGATTCACAGAAATTTAGAACGTTTGCAAAGAACTGATGCTCTAAAACAAGTACAGCAAATTTACCAGAGATACGGGGTGCAGATGACATGTTGTGACAGGTGAAACAAGTACAGCAAACTTATCAAAAAGAAAACAGGTGACATGTTGTGACTGGTAAAACAAATACAGCAAACTTACCAGAGAGAAAAAGCAGGTGACACATGAATTGTGAAACAAATAGAGCAAACTTACCAGAGAGAAAAACAGGATGTAGATGATATGTTGTGACTGGTGAAACACCCTTACTGACATGGGCCTGCAAACTGAGGTTATAAATTCCAAGAGGTTCAAGTTCTTGGATGAGAAAAGTATTCTCTTCCCCTCCCACAAAGGTAGAGAACTTGTGTCTGTTCTGACATGACATGATTTCTTTTCTTTCACTGCCTGACAGGCAAGTTCCATTCAGAGTATATTTGATAATTTGGCCACCTCTTACTGGATGAGGTATCTCCTAAAGTAGAACAGTAAACAAGTATGGGCTGTGAGGAGACTGTGAGATAAACAAATAAAGTTTTGAGATATTGGTGATTAATTTTTTAAAAGTGTTTAACAACTAGTAATACAATAATATATGTTATTATATATATATATATATATATATATATATATATATATATATATATATATATTATGATAGTATATGGTCTGTACACTAAAAATTAAAGTGAATTAAATTGCTTCTGTTAATACATTCATCAAATCTGAAAAACTAAAATGATTTGATACCATAGTTAAAAACACATATCACTCCCCTGTTTCCTTTCATAAATATATGTCATGGAATGCTACTTATTATGCTAGTATAGTATAGTATCACAGTTTTATGAATAAAATAATTTTACATTAAGCTCAAATTGCAAATAACATCTTAACAGTTAAAAATATGTATGCATGCATTACAAGAAGTCATTTTCTCAACATTACAATCCTGAAAACAATTGCATAAAGAAGTTAAAAAAAGAGAAGAGTCAGCCTATAGTTATATTTAAAATTCATCATTCATTAAAAAGAAACAGAAGAAGGAAATTACCAAAAAATATATGACACATGACATACACATATCCTCCAGAAAACAAAGGTAGGGGCTGATGCCAAACATTGGTCCAGCATGAGGAACTGCAAGCATAAGAGCTCAAAAGAGTGACAGAGAAATCCACTTTGGCAAATGTTTGAGCACTGTGAAAAATTCAGACTGACAACAAAGTATCATCATTATACTTGAAAGCTAGCTAAAATTAAGTAAGTATACTTTAATAAGCAAACTGTACCAATATTTTTATTTGGAGCATCAATAAAAATGAAGCACACTGCCAACATTATAAAGCAGTTTTATTATTCTCTTTCAATATGAAAGATTTTTGTTGTTGTTTGGGATACTGTTTTCAAAACTGGCTAGAAAAGGATTTGACTCATGTCTTAGGCAATAAGGACAAGTACAATAAAGCACTTATTAGTTGTACACATCAGGGTAATATTCAGAAAAGTGGTAGTACACCTCAGGGTAATATTAATAAATAGTGGTACATATCAGGGTAACACTATTTCAGTAATAGTTATTGTGACAGAGTCAAGATAAAATCGGGTTTAACCAAATTTCTATTTTTTCTAATCTGCTATTTGGAAGCTTCGCATGACGTATGACGTAATAATCTTGTGTTCTAAAGTTGCGTCATGACTCACGTCATGTAAGCAGTGATGAGATCATAACGGGCACACTCTCATTGACCTTCTCAGAACCACCAATTCCATTGGTAGAGAGGAGACTGAAACCCGCCAGTTCATTCCGTTAATGCATACAAAACCGGTAACACATCGATTTCTTAGAATATTATTGTATTTTTATTTTAAGCTATCTTTGTGAGGATTTATGAACATAAATTATTTCAGAATTGTATTGTGACAAACTCCTCCAAACGTGGTTTGATAAAGTGTGGCTAAGTCAAGTGTTACGTTGTATATAAATCGATTTGTAAATTTGGAACCCTTTTTATCTATAAAAGGAATAACTGACTTTGTGTGTCTGTGCACTTTGCGAAACTCTTGATAATTCAAATTCATTTTTGCGTATAATTTTATTGTAATTTGTAAAGCGCACATGCGTAATTTGAATTATAATTGATTTCTTTTATATGAATTCCATTGTATTAACGTAAACGTTTGGGAATTCATATGGCATGCGAATCTTTCTTTATAAATGTAATTATATTGTAAAGACTCAATACGTCTAGGATCAAGCTATGCATTTTATTATCGAACACGTGTATTGGAATGCGAACGTTAAAGCAATAAGCTCATAGGGAAACATTCTATTTCCAGAGCGGGTTTTGGTTTCTTCCTTGGTTCTACCTTGGGCTTTTTCCGTTACCATTGGCCTGCTTGCCTATGACAAGTTGCCTTTGTTGTTTTGTATCTGGGTGATACACCTGCACAAGTACACCATCAGAGTTGCCTGTAAAGTCAGATGAAGACTGGTATATTTGAAGTCTGATGCAAGTACTGTGGCGGACCCTTTGTTGCGCGAACTGTGTTCTGAACCACGCTACCGTAGGAACACTAGACAGGCAACATTTGAAAATAGCTAAGTGGAGCTCTCTCTAGAACACTTACTTCAACGTAATATCAGCAGAGTAAAAAGTTACTGACTTTGACGTTTCATAATAATAAGTATAGCTTGGGAGACGGGAATTGTCTGCCCCTGAATTAATTGTTATTTGTTATGAATGTTAAACGTATTAAATCTTCTTTTCCATCTTGTTAAGAACCTCTTATTGTAGTTTAAATTATGCATGTTTATGGACCAAATTATGTGGTTTGGATGGGGGCGTATGAGCTAAATGCGGATTAAATGCATAATAATTGTAAGAGTATCTTAACGGTTTTCCAAATCGAGCTTTTGTACGTAAGTTGTCTGTTCGTGAATTTTATTTGTCTCTAACTACAAGACATAATTTTCATCGGAAGCGAAGGATAGCTTAAGCAGCCAGTCTGTTCGGAATTAAGAGGGAATTAAATTTAAATCTTTAAATTAGAAATTCAGAATTCTCGAGCAGGGTCCTAAAATAAAAGCTGGCACACGTAACAGTTATAATAACGGCTAGAATGATACTACTTCACTAATAGTTGTACATATCAGGGTAAAACAACTTCAAAATTAGTTGTACATGTCATATGGTAGTACTTCAGTAACAGTTGTACATGTCAAGGTAAATCAACTCAAGGAACAGTTGTACGTCAGGATAAAACAACTTCACTAAAATATGTACATGTCAGAGTAAAACAATTTTAGTAATAGTTCTTTATATCAGGATAAAACAACTTCACTATTAGTTGTACGTCAAGGGTAAAACAACTTCAGTAATAGTTGTGCATGTCAGGGTAAAACAATTTCCGTAATAGTTGTACTCATCAGAGTAAACCAACTTCAGTAACAGTTGTATAAATCAGATGGTACTATTTCAGTAATAGTTTACTCCTCAGGGTAAAACTTCAGCAATAGTTGTACATGTCAGGGTAAACCAACTTTAGTAACAGTTGTACATATCAGATGGTACTACTTCAGTAACAGTTGTACATTTTAGGGTAAAACAACCCCAGTAATAGTTGTACATGTCAGAGTAATACACATGCAGTCAAATAGCAATGCAGTCCAACATCTTGCTCATAATGCACAAACACTGATACTCATTGCTGACTAGAAATCTGCATAAAAATTAATTTTAGAATTTTAATGTTATTCATCACATTAAGTGATTATTCTCTGGTCAGTAACTATGTTCTATTCTATGGTCAGCGAGTCTTTTCCATTCTATTGTTAAAGTCAATTCTGTTCTGTGGGTAGTAACACTGTTTTATGCTGTGGGCAGTAAATTTGTTCTGCCCTGTGGACAGTAATTCTTTCTGTTCCTTGGGCAGTAACTGTGAAGATGCAATTACATGAGACTCATTAGTAATCTGGTTTTAAGGGTGAAAGTTTTATTTTGGTCTTAAGGTTAGACAATGAAAAAGCAAAAAAGAATACTTAAAACTATGGGAGAAAATACAAATGAATTGCAAAAGCTACAACTATTTTTTTGTTAAGTAGTTACAGGTAATATCTGACAATACCTACTGTCCTCACTCGTAAAAGTGTCTTTTATGTTAAGAGATAGTTTGGGTCCCCAGTATAGACTGGCTGCTTGCAAAGTGATGTTCACATGACTATTAGGTGGTAATCCTGACAAGTTCAGGTTAGCATTTCCACAGTTGAAATCTGTCCAGTTAAAAACCTGCAACATGGCCTAACATTTGTAATGACAGCATATTTACACGAACTAGATAATATCAACAGAAATGGAACGAAGAATGTGCTTTAAGAGTATAATCACAAAGTAGGTGAAACATATAAACACAAATGATGGCAGAATACCTTTAAGGAATTAATTGCAAGCACTGTGTTGATTTGAGAGAAATGTTATTTAGTAGTTAACATTTTATGAGCCCAAGAATAAAACAGCTAAGAGGACACTACACTGCTACAAAAGCTACATTTCAATAGCAGATATTTGATTCCAGGGGCAAAAATACCAGCCAAACACACCACATAGTCAACCAATGTATTTATACCACAGCAACAACAAATGAAAGATATGCTATACATTTGGGGTGCTATAAAAGCTAATTTTAAATAATAAATATTTGACCCAATGAATGAAAAATACAAAATGCAACCAATGCACATGCAAGACAACTATTAATAGAGACAATCAAAACTTATATCAGAGACAAGCAATGTATATATATATATATATATATATCACCAAGAAATTACTGTAACACAGCATGACAGATCATTGAAAGATAGGTCTTTAATAGTAGATAACTATCAACGGACCTAATGAATTAATAGATTTGCATACTATACAAACAACTATCAAATGTATCTGTCACAAACCACATAGACTTATAGTACTTTGAAAACTCAGTTTAAGTGGTAGACAACCTGATCACATAGACAAGTAACAGATAATACAAATAATGTACTCCAATCACAACTAACCCTTACTAATGTACTCCAATCACAGCTAACCCTTACTAATGTACTCCAATCACAGCTAACCCTTACTACCCTGCAAGGCCTGCATACCACAAACTAATAGTAACATGCATTTAAACAAGCCTGAGATGACCACCCACTTTTCCCTACATACATGAAAGCTAAATGTAAATAAACATTTGGCAATACATATCAAATAGCAAATGCATAACAACAGACAACTATCACACACCACAGATAACTAATTTATGCTAATTAACAATACAAACAACACAGGCAAAGATAGGTACAAGAGTAACTTAGAAAGTTTCTGCAATGATTTATTTTAAGACTTGTTGCATTGGTTCCTCTGTTTATTTTATGTGCAGATAAAAGCATAAAACCCTAAGTTGTGAAATATTGTTACCATGACAGAGTGAACATGGCCGTTCCCTTTCCACTTGCAATAATGAAGAGCAATACAAATTTTGTGGTCTGAAGGTGTATCCGTGGTACAAATCCATCACATTATTTCAGCACAATATGGAATAAAGTGCTTTCCCATGCTAGATAACCATATTAAAAAGTAAATTGGAGTGTCATTGGTGACTGACTTGGGTTTTCCTAAAGTTTGTGCAAGATGGTTAGAGAGCTTGCCAGACTGCCAGTGACCAAGAAGTGAAAGAAGTAGAGGACACATGACTTGTCACTCAACCCTAAACATTCTTTTCTTAGAGCACACAGAAACTTGTGAACTGAAGGACTAAATGTATTAGAGCAGAGGGGCAATTTAGAAAAATGGTGCGATTGTATATACTCACTTATTGTAAATGTATTAGTTGTTTAACAAAAATTTACTATGTATACTTTCTAACTCATGTACATGAGGGAGATAAAACATAGATAAATGGTATTTTGAATTAAAATTGGAGAGAAAAATATGACAAGACAGGCATCAGGGTGTTTTGAATTAAAAGTGGAGAGCAAATATATGCCACACAGACACCATGGATTTTTGAACTAGAATTGGATAGTAGAATTTATGATCCAACAGGCACTGTTAAGTTTTGAACTAGAATAGATAGTAGATACATGATCACACACACACAGCATGGAGTTTTGAACTAGAACTGGATAGTAGATGTATGACCACATGGACACTGTGGAGTTTTGAACTAGGACTATAGTAGATATCTGATCATATGTGGAGTTTTGAACTAGAATTGGATAGTAGATACATGATCACACACAAATCATGGAATTTTAAACTAGAACTGGATACTAGATACATGATCATGCACTGTGGAGTTTTGAACTGGAATTGGATAGTTGATACACTTTCACATATTGTGGAGTTTCATAGAGCTGGATAGGAGATATACAACCATGCAAAGTCTGTGGAGTTTTGAACTAGACAGTGGATTATAACAGAGAGAATTAAAGTTTTCAGTTGTTTTGACATTGCCTATCTCAGACTCAGGTTTTGACTTATTGAGTGTCTAAGACATTATGAAGAAAAAGAGTGCATGAAATTTTAAAGCAAATCTCATTTAATAAAATATTATGAACCCTTGCTTAGAATAAAATAAGTGGGAATTTTCTAAACAAAATAATACATTATATAAATACTAACCAAATGAGTACATTTAACAGTAGAGACAGATTATAAATGTCATGTAAACCAGAACAAAGAATCCCACTCTGAGAAAAAAATGGAGATAACAGACAGAGAGCTCACAGGAACAGATCTCATGAGTAGCATCTCCTTAAGAACTCTCTAGTGCCTTAGAAAGTTACAAGATAAAAAATGAAGGATGCTAGGATATGCATTCAAGGAAAAAAACACTCTTATTTGGTGTAGAAGAATTTATTTTTTTATTGTACAACCAGATGAATTTACAATAAGAAAATAATAAATAGGGGATTTATTGCTAAACGAAAAAAATAGACATGTTATGCACTTAAAAATGAAGAAATAAAATCACCTGTAATGAGTCAGATAGTCAATATCCACTGAAATGAAGGATTTTGGATCCTTAGTTGTGGCCACTATGAAATAAGTAACTATACTCCTGTTGCTGACACATCTGACTGTATGATGGACAAATACAAATCATAAAAGACAGAAAGAATATGGTAATTGAGAATTTATATGGAATGCAGACTTTTACCTGGCTAACTGGAAAATATCTTACACTTGAGAAATGGCTCAAGGTCTCTTTATCAGAATGAAGGTTACGCCACATTCCAAATCTTTGGTAGTACTGTCTACTTTGCTCCAGCCATTGAATTTGCTGCAGTTCAGACAAAAATGTGACTGTATAACTTATTTTCAGTACACTTGCTGTTTTCAGGCTTTTTGACAAGTCACTGCAGATATTATTATCAATGCCATTTGGAAAAGCAGCTTGAAGCAGCAACCAAGTTGTACCACGCTGAATTACCTTGACATTTTTTACAGTGTCTGGCATTACTGCAGAAAATAAAATTGATGCAAATACATTTACAGACATAGATCTGAGTACTGTTAGATCAAGTTTTTATTTTTTATTTTTATAAATGCTGTTTATAAAGAGATATTAGAGACAGTTTATTTTCATTGCCATTACATTTTTTTATGTAGTGAAATGTACAGTTTGTCCTCATAAATTCTCATCAATTTAAAGTAATAAAAAGAAAGAAATATTTTCAAAACCACAATCAGTGATATGAGACATACAAAATTTTAAAAATAGCAAATTAATACAGCATAATACACTGTAACATAATAAATATTGGTTTATAATTTTCATTTCTATTACAGTAATTTATCACTTGGGGAGATAAAACAAAATGATATAGATGACCATTAAATGAAGAATCCTAAGGAGATAAAATACTGCATCCTATATCTAGCATTCAAAATTATAGAAAAACACCAAATGATGCCATAAATAGACCCAGTAAAGAAATGTAAAAAAATAAAATACAGCTAAAAGTGATAATTTAAAAAAGAAATGCATACATACATGCACACACTTACCCCCCCCCCCACACACACACATACATACACACACACAATCTATTACTTACTGAAAGCTATTGGGAGAAAGCAATGTTCTACAGCCACCATTCCAAAGATGTTTTTAACCATGACATTGAAGCAGATTGTACTAAAAATGCTTCCGAGATTGTTGTCATATGAGTGTCCTCCAGAATACTTATTATGCAGATCCAAGGTACAAAGAGCAGACATGTTATTAGGAAAGTAGAGTCTCTTATTAGTTACGTCGGAGCATGGTAGCAAATGATTATATCTGTCAGCAGATAGTTGCATTGAAAAGATAACTGTTAAAGTTATATCTACCAACATCAATAGCAAATAAATTTCAAATATATATAGTATAGTAAAGAAATCAAAAGAAAACAAAATTAAAGAGGACTAGGATGTAATAGATACCCAGAATTAGCTACAAGTTATAGGCCATTTTTAATGCAATGAACTGCAACTTGTCTTTTGAGGGATATGATTAAAGAGATATATTTATAGAATTCAGTATTTTCAAGTGAGACAAAAACTGGCCGCATCAAATAACATTATAATTGTTGTGAAAAACTTTATTTTTCTTCCATGTTTAACAGCCAAGAGTCTCCTCTCTAAACAAGTACTTTAGGTTACTTCTTTTAGACCTTTTTTAAGTCAAGCAACTTTTAATAAACAACTAAATAATATAAATATATTTCTAAAGGATTTTTAATCTGAATTACTTCTCACAGTTTATTTTGGAATTCCAAATGCCAATTGACAGATTATTAATATTAGCAATGTCCCATACATTACTTCACCCGCAAGAGTGAGTTGCATGAAAGAAAACTATTTTACTTTGCAGGTGTCAAGAATGTCAATAAATATAAGATCAAAGAAACAAACTTCACTTCATACTTCATTAGCTCATATATATTGTACGCACATACTGAAATTATAATAATTATTATTATTCGGTCTTTTCCCACAACTTCTGTTGACTGTTGGTTATGAACCATAGCCTCAGAATCTTACCAAGATTCTGGGAGATCTATGATTTTATGGACGATGTGGGCACTCCCAAGGAACACTGTTTTAAGTAGTAGTGCAAATCAGTACTTTCCAGGTGGTTTCTTGAAATAGCCTTACAACTCAGGTGTTATATTCTCTACTAATCCTATCACTACAGGTATCACTTCTGCTTTTACATTCCACAATCTCTGGATTTCTAATCTGAGGTCCTGGTATTTTTCTACTTTTTCTCTTTCTTTTTTCTATCACATGGAACAGTGACATCAATACTATTATTATTATTCAGCCTTTATCTATGACTTCTGTTTTGACTGTCAGTTGTGAACAAAGGTCTTAGAATCTTACCAAGATTCTGGGAGATCCAAGGTTTTATGGAAGATATGGGCACTTCCAAGGAGTGCTGCTTTGAGTAGTGTGGCGAGTCAGTGGTTTCCAGGGAGTTTATTCAGATAACCTTCCAACTTAGATGTTATGTTCCCCAATGATCCTATCACTACAGGTTTTTTTTGTTGTTTGTTTTTACAGTCCACTGTCTCTGGATTTCTAATCTGAGGTCCTGGTATTTTTTTATTTTACTCTTTCTTTTGTTTCTTTCTCTATCACTTGGAACAGTGACATCAATTATTGTTGCAGTTCTGTTAGACTTATCGAGAATTATTATTATTATTGTTATTATTATTATTGAAATATCAATTGAAATGCTGAGAAAATGTGTTTGATAACATAATTCATATACTTTTACATGCACAGAAATTTTATAATTTACTAATGAGTATGCATTGTCCATGGGTTTTGAATCTTTCTGAGCGCCCTGTTACTATTGGTTTTATGATATATTTTAAAATAACAGTAATGATCTTATTTAAACATATTCTGTAGAGTTAGTACAGTTTCCTTAAAGTCATATTCTAAACAGAAGATTGTGGTCCTCTTTCTACACATATTATAGAAAGAAAATTCTTATTTTTACATATGCTAGAAAGAATGTCCTACTTTTACATATATTCTAGAAAGAAGATTGTGTCTTATTTTATACATATTCGAGATTGTGCCCTACATTTACATATATTCTAAAAAAGATTGTGTCCTACATTTAGTTATGTTCTAAAAAGACTGTGTCCTACTTTTACATATATTTGACATAGACTGTATCTTCTTTTACATGTATTTTACATAGACTGTATCTTCTTTTACATATATGCTAATAAGATTATTTCCTACTTTTGACATATATCTACAAAGATGGTGTCCCACTTTTACATTTAGTCTAATAAGATTGTGTCTTACTTCTGCATATATTCTACAAAGATAGTGTTCTACTTCAAAACATATTTCGCAAAGTTAAAAGGTAATGTTCAAAGCAGAATTTTACAGATTGTTCATGATTGCTTTTCTCAAAACAAAGCAATTTTTAAATCTCTTTAACCTATTCATGAGAACAATGCAATGAAGTATGGAAGAAGAATTCAGTTTATTAATGGTATTTGAAGAATATATATGAAGAATTCAGTTTATTAATGGTATTTGAATCCAAACTGAAAACAAACTTTCCAGTTCTACAGCTTTCTTATTTATAAATCAGTTATAGTACCACATACAGATTATATTGTCTAAATATTAAAATATCACTTTACACACCCAACCAATTTCATGGGTAGGTACGGGGTTGCATGATATAAAATGATGTATATATACCTCCATCTGTAAGTGACATTCCATGATGTATCAGAAGACACAAGTTCTTTCATTTGCTCAGAATTTAGAATTAAACTGATGAATTTTAGTGGCTGGTAAATGAGAGTTAAGTTTTCTGGCATTTCAGGTGGATCTAAAAATAAAGAAAATGACATATTAAAAATTGATTTATATCTTTTGTATAGATGTGTTTATATACATGTTTATGTGTGTACATGAATTTGTATCACTGAAACAACTTCAGATTAAATTTACTTGTAAAAGTAATAAACAAAATGAAACAAATAAGTAAACAAAAAAATGCTTCTGTGATGATGTATGATTTCACTTACATCCAACATACATTAATCGTTGATGCCATGACCCAAGAATGGTATCATTACAAATATAGATACCATTGAACTGTTGTGTCAAGTTCCTTAACTCTAACACTAATTGACATTTGCTCCTGTTCACCACCACCAAGCTGTCCAGAAGTAAACCTGTGGGTGGGTAGACTATGAGGTCTGTGGTTTCCAATGAATCACAGTAGTCTAGCTGGTATCTGCGGACATTCAAAGTTTAATATAGCATCTATAGAACTAGGTCAGTTTACACATGTTCACCTCAATAACTTTTAGTCTCTACAGAACCAGCATAGAACTATTGCTGAAGTGTCTATAGAACTAGAACCAGCATAGCACTATTGCTGAAGTGTCTATAGAACTAGAACAGAAAACATCACACAATTTTGACTTAAACTACTATCTCTACAGATCTAACACAGCTCTTTACATAACTATGCCATATGCTATTATAGTTTCTATAGATATATAACTTCTTAAAAAAATGTCCTGTGTTATTGAAATCTCTTCAGAACTAGTATAGCACTTTGTTATTGACACCACCAGAAAAAAACAGAACTGGTACAATGCTTCATACAAACTTGCACTTTGTTACTGACACCTCTACATAACTGGTACAGCATTTCTCACAAACCTATTTTTTATTACTGACACCTCTACAGAACTGATACAGCATTTCACAAAACTTGCACTTTGTTACTGACACCTCTATAGAACTAGTACAGTATTTCACACAAACTATCTCTCTGAACAGTAGGTTTATATTAATAAAACATTCTGACTATATTATATGGAAATGAAAAAGATGACTATACAGATATGCATATAGTGAATAGGGTATAGATAGAATGGATGGGTTTGAATATAACGGGCAGCCCACCTAAATTATATGGAATGTACAAGAAATGGATAAATGGGCAAAAAATGAATGCTTTTGAATAAATGGACAGGTTAAAATGAAATGGACATGTATTGATAACATGGATAGTCAACATCAAATCATTGGAATAAAAAAGAGATGTAGATATATGCACTAGATATGTATACATGAAATTACTTTTAAAACAGTAAAACATACCATTGATCAATAATAGGTGAAATGTATCACATTTTACTTTTTCTAAATCAGTTCTGTATGAGTGTGATGCAGGGCCTGTGCAAGGATTTCATGCACCCTAAGTGAGTCTTAAAATTTGCACCACATTTGTATTCTGTACCATCTATCCATCACTCTGTATTCCAACAAGCTTACCTATTTCCATCCATTCACCTGACTATCCATTCATCTAGAATATTTATTTGCTTGCTGTATATTATCATTATTAGCTTATTTAATTTAAATAATTTTTTTAAACACTAAAATGGAATGTACCCCTACTAGGACCTTTGTGTGCTATAGGTGACCACCTAGTTTCACCTCTGGTGTGGAGTTTACTATGTGTATGTGTATGTGTGTGTGTGTGTGTGTGTGTGCGTGTGTGTGACTTGAATTGTACATGTTTGTGGTATGATTTTGTGTGTATGGTGCATGTGTAAAATATATTTAAATCTATTATTTTAATCTTAAACTGAACTTTCAGAAAGAGAAAATGAACTATTTTTAAGGAAAAAAGGTTTTGTGTATATAATTACTTTGTAAGATAACATTTTGATGAAACTGTTGTTAAAAATTTGAATTAAGAATACACAGTTTTACCTGCATTCTAATCTTATGGTCCATCCAACTTGAAACACAAGATCTGTCTGTTTAGGGTCTAATGCTTCAAAGTCTACTGTATAAAACAAGAGAAACAAACAAAAACAAAAATATATGGAGATGTTGTTTAAAACTCTCAAACCAAAAACAAAATAAAATAAGAATAAATAAATGAACCTAAACTCCACAATAGTGACAAGGGACTTGTTAACTTACAGACACAAATGTTTACCTATTTGTTTACACTTAGATAGAATTATGATGACACAGATAACTGTTCCCAACAGTAATGTATTCACTTACTGCAGATATAGCTGTAGTTTTTATGCATGGATTCGTAGTTCATTTAGCTTGTGCTCACCAGACTGACTGTTATAATACTATCTGTATTAACACTAAAGATAATTATTTGATGGCTAATGGTGTTTGATTCAGTTTGAGTGTATTGTTTTCATTTGAAAAATCTTGGCATTAATCTTAGCTGTGGCAAAATGTAAACAGTTTGTAAAGAGCAACTGAATAAAATGCTTTGGTTTTAGAAAACTCAAATTAGAATGAATATTTACATGTACTCTTGGCAATTAAACAAATTTAACAAAACATATTTAGGGAATACAAAGAACAAAGGCGTATATAATGATTAAAATAAAATGTATTAAAAGAACTGTACTTATTTTTCTTTTATTTAATACCTATCTCTCTCTCTCTATCTATCTATCTATCTACCTGCCTTCCTGCCTTCCTGCCTCCTTGCCTGCCTACCTACCTACCTATCTTCTGTCTATCTATCTATCTATCTATCTATTAAATAATGAAGAATATACTCTTACTCCTGGTAGCATTGGTCAACAGGTAAAATAATACAATTTAGTTAACTCATATATTTTCTTTCTCACTGAGTTATGCATATTGACTAACTCATATGTATGTATTTGCTCCCTTGCTTCATTGTATGTGATGTGTTATTTCATCTAACTCTGAGATTTAATCCATGTGACTTCACACAACACTCAGTTATATATGATTTGTGACTTCATTTATCACTGCAAGCAAGCATACTTGGAGTGTGAATTCATCTAATTACCACTGAAATATATCTGATGTGGGTGTATTCATCCAGCTATCATTGAGATATACATGATGTATAGATTTATTCACCACAAAGATATAGTTGATGTGCAAATATATTCATCAATGTCATAAGTTTGATAAGAGGTATTCATCTATCACCGAAATATACAGCATGTGTGGATTCATCTATCACTTTCAGAGCCAGTCTAAAGAAGTTATTAAAAAAAAATCTGTCATCCCACATTTTCATAATTAATCTCTTAAATAGTAATGGGGAAAAGAATTAAATATCGAATTATAAGAAATAAAAATAAGACCAAAATATTTTAAAAGAATTTCAGTGAAAGTTTTTAATGGCATTTATCAATTTAATAGCTCTGTGTAGATGGAATAAATTGCACATTTTACAAAGAGACAACTTATGTTTGAATTTGGTAGCTCTGTGTACATGATATAAATTATACAAGAGATGTGAGTCTGACTGTGGTGGTTCTGGGTAAATGACATGTTTACAAAGAGACACATGTCTGGATGTGTCGGCTCTGAGTGAATTGCACAATTAACAAAGAGATCACTTACATGTCTGAATGTGGCAGCTCTGAATAAATGATGTTTACAATGAGACAACTTATCTGTCTGAATGTGGCAGCTCTGAATAAATGATGTTTACAATGAGACAACTTACATGTCTGAATATGGTAGCTCTGTGTAGTCACTGCTAGCAAGAAGAACTGCTGAATAACAATCACAAACAAATTCATGCTTGGTGCCTTGGTAATATGGCATGAAAACTGAAGGATTTTGAAAAAAACCAAACTGCAACAACTACTTGCTTTTATCTATCATTTATCCATTCTCACTTATCAATGACCATACTACACTGGGTGGACAGAAACTTACATGTACAAAATAAAAATCCTTCTATCATGCTTAACATTCATTTAAATGTAGATATACTTGGCAGTGATAGTACCACTATTATTGCTGTATCTGAATTCATTCACTGCAATGGTTCAGCACCATTACTACAGCAATTAGCTAAAAGTAATTTCTCAAATTGCAGTAGTTCAATGCCATTGCTGATAAGCTTCAGAAAAAGAGGATATCTCTGCTTTTGTTGTAATTTATTTATGAGACTAAGAAGTTAGTCTTATCAAAGCTTGTTTAAAACATTTATAACTGTTGAGAATGGACATATGTATTCATACACCTAATGATCCAAACTTCAGACCAGAAACAAAATTATTATAGATATAATCCTCTACTCTTCCACACTGTATTTCTGAGAAAACCAACTTGTGAATACCTGCACACATTTCTGAGGAACATAAAGCTTCCTTTCCCCATGATATAGCATACTAAGTCTTTCTGATTATGTCCCCAATAAGTTGTGCAAGTTACTGATTTCAGTGAATGCTACAACTATATTTTCTGATTTTCACGTATATCTAATAACAACAGTCTACTGAAAGATTACTATTAAATAAGTTCTTGAATGAGGCTTAAGAATATTTTCCATCTTGGTCAGTTGAAAATAGTTACCAAGTACGTCACTGACAACCATTGAATTTGTAATTTCTATAACAATTGCTAAATATAAATGTATTCAGTCCTTTTGGCCAAATTACTCTGCATCATTACAAATAAGCACAACTCTATCCATACAAACATTCACAATTCTGTCCATACAGATACACAGCCATTCATATTGACATACAAACATTTACAGCTCTTCTTATTTCATCTACATAATCTCATCAATAATCAATAAAAATATCACCAACAATATAAATACTTTTAACCATGTAGTCACAAAATATCCATCCATATAAATTTATGTTTAACAATACGGTATATATATTACTGTCAGTAGTCACAACCCCATTTTGTCAGCATCAATCTCTCCATTAAAAAAGCAATAAGTCTGTTCTGCTAAACATAGTCACAAATTGCTTAATGCTTTCTGTAGAGTCACAGTCTGCATGGTGCTCACAGACAGTTATAAGCTACATGGCTGTGGAGAAGTCAATTCAATGAACACACACACACACACACACACACACACACACACACACACACACACACACACACACACACACACACACACAGTTAAATAGAAAAAAGAAAACTAAGCACTTATTTTAATGAGTGATTTAGAAAAACAGCATTCAGGCCAGGTTGGATAATCTATAGATTTCCTACTCTCATAAACACACCCACTGATGCATACACACATATCCATTCATTAAGACTACAACAAATAATTCTAAAAGAAATGTTGAAAACTGTATCAAGATGAATCTGTACATTTATTGCAAATTAACTCTTGAAATATACTGTTAAGTTCACAAGTAACTGAAAACAAAATTGTACTGCTCATAAGTTTCTGTGTGTTTGTGTGTGTGTGTGTGTGTGTGTGTGTGTGTGTGTGTGCATGCATTTGTATGTATTTTTTGACTAAGGTGAGATCTGATGAGTAATTGTAACTCCAATTTATCAGGGAATGAGAAAAATAAGGAAACTGAAGATTCACATACAATGAGAAAAATAAGGAAATAAAAAATGTCACATACAATGTAAATGTGATGAAAATGCAAACAAGTATTCTGATACTATCCCTTATGCTTACGAAATTTGAATTAAAGAGAAACTCAAACCATAACTAAGTATTATGAATAAAATTATTCAACAATTATCAAATTATTACAGTAATATCAAAAATGAAGAGGGTTTGTGATTAGATAAAGAGTGTCCTGTATGACAACAAATAAATATGTGCCCTTTCCCCGACAACCTTCCATAAGATAATATTTTGAAAACAAAATAGAAAACTCTGAAAAAGAAACTCCATTAGTATGTTTACAATCAAAACAAAAGCCAAGACCTTATTTCACAACAAAAGTGTAAAAATTCTTTAGTGCATTTGATTTTCTCAAGAAAACGGAAATCTGTTATGTTACATTGAGCAAGTGTCAGTTTCCTGATTGATGGGGCAATCTGTTTCCAAATCTGGAGAAAACAATGGCATTTTACAAAATTTCCTTAAATTAATGGACATATTCACACTGATAGCAAATGTTAGCAGACATGTATGATGATGGTGTATTTCAATTCTCATGCAATATTATTAAAACTTAAATCAACAGAAGCTGGAAGTATCCCTCATTTAAACTTGAATGAATTTTTAAAACCAGTTCATTTTATGTTTAGTCAGAAACAGCTGTGTACTGGATATTATAATTTACATATGAATTAAAGCATGAAATCAACCATAACAATAATTGTTATTCATTTTAAAATGCTATTATTATTACTAAATTTTGAAAATTAGTACAAAGACAAACTTACTTATTACACTGGTCATTGCGGAAAGTCACATGGGATGCGGTCGGAGTTATTACTCTGAGTACTGATATAATAAAGTTAGTGCAAAAATACAATCTTGAAGAATGAAATTTAGTAGAGAGTACTCTTCCTACATAAAGCCAAAGCTATGGAAATGTAATGAATTCTATTAAAAGCTTTCAAAAATCGCCCCCCCCCCCCCTACACACCTATTTTATTTACAATCTTTAAATTGATTATATCTATTAAATAATTACATACATTATTTTAACAATAATAATAATACTATTTTCCATTATCATCAGCATATGTTTGCTAATGACAAAGTGGTACTTTTAAATCCATGAAACCTTTGTCTTCAAAGTACCAAATACAAGACCAATATAACAATCATACAAATAAAACTGATAAAACAGGAATAAAGGTGTATCACGATTTGATGCATGTAAATGGAATTTAAGGTTAACAACCAGTAAATAAAATAATGAGGTAACAGGTAATTTTTTAGTTTTTAAAATGGAAAAATATTAGTTTGACAATAATATAAAATAAAATAATGAGGTAATAGGTAAGTTTTTAAAATAGAAAATTATTAGTTTGAATTATAAATGAAACACAATGGATATGTAGTCAAGTTTTAGCAAATGATGAAAGAAAAATATGCAAATACATTGTATGCATTAATCTTTTCATTTTAATTAATGATCTTTAGGAAAAAACCTAAACAGATAAATATTTTATAAATAAGATTAAAGTATGTAAACAGTTAAATATTTTATAAATAAAGATCAAAGAAATACAATATGGATTTCTGATGTAATAGTAATAAGGGGTACAAATTATTCAATTCATAAAGTGTGTATGGTTATCTTCAAGGTACCTGTTTGCACATTAACGCTTCCAGCAAAAGAAATTTATTGACACCTCTTTCACTCCACTCCCCAACGAATCTTACCTTTGTGCTCTGATTAATAGTTCATAATTGTATTGAATATTATGTGTATAAACAGACTGACTGATAAACATTAAATGGAAACAAAGAAATGAGAAAATCTGTAACACCTGCAAGATATTTAATACAAAAACAATTACAGAAGTTGACTGTATGATCAAATAGCTTTCATCAGGACAATACATTTGCAGAAACAATAATGGATGAATAAAGAAAATGCCCTGTGGCCACCAACTATTTATATTTTTTTTATAAAAAGCTTTATACAGCCAAAATATTGGCTCTTGCAAATTCTTGCATAGTATCTATAAAGCCTTTTGAATTTTTATGTTGCATTAGTTGAATATCGTGTTTAACTCTATCACGTGTTTGAAGTGTACTGCATATTATCTGCTTTAGTTATTTAAATTTACCAGTTTATGTTTTATCTTTATTATTATATGTAATTATGTTTTATTAAAAAGCGACCAAAATTTTTGTTGTTGAAGCTATGGGAATGTCTAAGAATTGTTCAAAATTGCCATTATCTTTGGTTCTCAAATGCTATAAAAGAAGAATCCCCAAAATAATATATATGATTAAAAATAAACAATACTTTCCTTTTTAAACCATTTTGTGATCCACTTGTAAAATAAATATTCTCATAGATTCAACAACAAAAATTTAGGAAACTTTTTATTAAAAAATAATTACAGGTCAACATAACAGATTCTGAAAACAAATGAAAAAGAAAAGTAATTCTGTTTTGAAAAGACAAAGCATTTTAACTGTTTCATTTATTCAGCATACATTTTTTATATTTCAAAATATCTACAGCAGTAGTGAGAGTTATATACTATCTATTCTTGTTTGGTGTGTGTAGAACAGAGTTAATGATAATGGGGGAAATATATTCTGAAATATTTTCCTCAAAATGGATGTTCGCACTATGCAACTATAAATCTAAAATCAGTAATCAAAATAATGCTATGACTTAGAATGTTGTAATTGTTATGTTAACTATTTTGGCACATGAAAAGCCAACCCTGCCATAATTCTTGCTGCAGTAAAAAGGAAGGCTACTCTAAGAATACTGAAGCTGTACTTTAAACTAAAATTATGCCAATTGTCTACAGCAAAATATACATAATTTGAAATGAAAAATTCAAATGATCCTCTGGGTTAAAATGTGAAATCATGCCATTTAGTGTAGATATAGAATAAGGTTAGTTAGTGAGGATGTGACATTAGGACATTTAATGTGGGTGTGGCATTAGACCAGTTAGTGTGAATGTGGCTTTAGGTTCAAGTGCAGTGGCAAAATGAGGTCCAGGAAAAGACACTTTGGAATAATACACAGGCGACAGGACAGGAGTACTCTGAAACATTTGAGTTTAATTTCTTTTCAGTCATCTGAAGAGGAACTATATTTACCCTTCATCTGTTTACAATCACCATTATTACAATGCTCAGCATTATAATTCTTTTTAGTCATGTAAGAAAAAGATAATGAATAATAAAAGGTGCAATAAAAAAATCTTATAGGCATATATCTCTTTACAACAATTAATATATGACTCATTGCAAGACAAAAAATTGAAACATTCACCTTTGACTCCAAGGAACTTATGGAGATCACACACACACACACACACACACACACACACACACACACACACACACACACACACACACACACACACACACATACACACACAAAAGCCTGTAATGTGTCAAAAATTCACATAACTTAGGAAACAGAATCTACAACTACCTACCCACCCACCTACTCAGATTTTTACAATAGATATATTTATGAAGTCTTTTACAGATATATACAATAGAAACATTTATGAAGTCTTTTACAGACCTATACAATAGATACATTTATGAAGTCTTTTACAGATATAAACAATAGATACATTTATGAAGTCTTTTACAGATATAAACAATAGATACATTTATGAAGTCTTTTACATATGATGGGGTGATGTGTTATGTTGTTGTTATGGGTCACCCCAGGGTGCGAGGCGATGATTGAAACGATGAAGAAACAGTCAGACGATGCAGTTACGGCAGCCACAGCAGGAGAGAGGCAGAACACGCAACACGTGTTTTACATTTTCATAGGATCTTTATTTAGACGACACACCGCCAACGGACGACCAAGGACGACTCAGAGACAGACGCTCTTAGTAGTTCCGCTATCAATGCCGAGACTCTCACTCATGGATGGAGTGTAGGGGGCGCTTCCGGCTTCCGCCGCTTTCGCGCTGGGTGAGGGGTGTGTGGGGGAAAAGGGAGGGGATGGTTTAACCCACTGGCTATGTCAAAGTAGTTCTGATGTATTGTTTCCAAATGTCCGCAGAGTTGTTTGGTGGCTTACTCGTTACCTCATGCCCGGCCGGTCAAGGCTGTCTGTCGCTCTGAGCTCTTGTTGTTCGGGTGTATCCCTCTTTTTTTTTTTTTTTAATTTTTTATTTTATTTTATTTATTTTTTTAAAAACAACAACAAAGAATCCAACACCCTTTTTGTTTTTCTTCTCTTTTTTTCCCCTTTTTTCCTTTCCCTTTATATTATTTAGCAGTTCTGATTATTATTATTTTTTCCCTTTTATTTTTTCCTTTCTCCTGTTAATCATTTATCATTTGGCTTATTATTTGTTCAATTTTACTTGTTTATTTACCTGGTTATAATAATTTAATTAGTTGTTTTTATATATCCATTATTATTTCCTTATTTACTTTGTAATTTTGTTGTATAAATTTAGGTGGTCCTCCCAATCATTACTTTAGTCGACCAATGGTGGGGCGGTAGGGGGCATCACTGGGGAAGCAGACGGAATGTAAAAAAGGACAGACCTCCTGGGTGCAATGGGGTTGGGATGAAATAATAAACATATATGTTATTACCTGCACTTTCCAGACGATACTTCAACAATACAACACACTCACACACACGCAAAAAAAAAAAAAAAAAAAAAAAAAAAAGTTCCTTTAACACATAGGTCCCATCCGGGGAAAAAACATAGGTTTATAATCCGACACTAGCTCCCAACTCATACTCAGGACTCTCACTCAAACCACACACGCTCATTATATCCTATAGGAGCGGCCCTCCCCGAAGCCCACGGGTTATGAAAATGAAAATCTAGTGTGGAAAGGCTTCTAAAAATAACTTTTGTGTTTCTTTACTTGCTTTCAACTAACAATTATAGCTATATGCCTAACAATTACAAAATAATTCAAATATACAGTGAAACTACTTTAATTATACTTTAATATACCAATCTTTTTTTATATATAATCTGAAGAATTAAACCTTTAATAAAATAAAATCTGTGTTGGCGGGCTTCAGGAAAAGCATTCACACACATAAATTGCAAAATACACAAATACAATACCATTATTCATCATACAAAAATACATCAATTAAAAATATAAACTATCTCCTTTCTAAATATATAAATATCAACTTCACTCACTAACTACCTAAAACAGTATATAACAATAAAAACACGTACTCTAACACAGCTAACGCCAATATAGCGCGCGATTTGAAACAAAGGGAGTGGTCGTGACCCACTTTACAACAGAGCGTGGGGATGCGACTGTACACATACATACACGATGACACACACAAATACCTAAACTAACAGGGGCTACACATATATAAACAATAGATACATTTATGAAGTCTTTTACAGATATAAACAATAGATACATTTATGAAGTCTTTTACAGATATAAACAATAGATACATTTATGAAGTCTTTTACAGATATAAACAATAGATACATTTATGAAGTCTTTTACAGATATAAACAATAGATACATTTATGAAGTCTTTTACAGATCTATACAATAGATACATTTATGCAGTATTTTACAGATGCACACAATAGATACATTTATACAGTATTTTACAGATACACACAATAGATACATTTATGAAGTCTTTTACAGACCTATACAATAGATACATTTATGTGGTATTTTACAGATACATATACAATAGATACATTTTATTGATACTAAAATTGAGAAAACAAAGAGATGACAGTTATTGGATCATTTTGCCTGCCCTTGCCTTGTGAAAAATACCTACAGAATTGTAATGACACAGATGAAACTTTCTAAATGAAAACAAAAAACTTAAACAACAACTACATGAACTCAAAAATACTCCAGCACAATAGTGAGGAAAAACCCAAACATATATAATGTTCATTTCCATCCCTTCAAGAAACAAATAAAGTTAACTTGTTAGTCACCTAATAAAGTTAGAAATACACAAACAACACAAAGTTAACTTATCGGTCTGCTAATCAAGCAAGAAATACACAAACAACTCTAACTTGTGAGTAAATACACACAAAAAACTAAGGTATTAGTCAGCTAATCAAGCAAGAAGGACATGCACACAAAAACTTACTTATCACTAAATACAGAAATAAAACAGAACTAATTTATCAGTCAGCTAATCAAGCAAGAAAAACACAAATCAGTCAACTTAACAAGCACGAAATACACAACCAAAACAAAACTAAGTTATCAGTCAGCTAATCAAGCAAGAAAAACACAAATCAGTCAACTTAACAAGCACAAAATACACAACCAAAACAAAACTAAGTTATCAGTCAGCTAATCAAGCAAGAAACAAACAAAACTTACCCTGAAACTTAGGCCAGTTCTCTCTCCCACCCCCAATAAAATGCCTTTAAGGCACTAACACTACCTTTGACATATGTGTCAACTTTCAAGAAAAGTCAGACAGCCAGACTATTACATTCAGAAGTGTGGTGGTATAACCAAAACTAAAGCAACATTGATTCTGACCTGGATGACCACTTTAAAAAATAATTTTATTGAAAAGTGCACCTTCTAGATCCCTCTCCCCCCTTTCTACTCAAGCCACATATAACTAATGAGCTAATCTTGAAAGTCTGCCATTGGTAAAATCAAATTAAATGCCACCTTGCAATGAGTAAGTAAAAAAGAAGATAAAATGGAATTTAAAATTAAAACATGAAGTGTGGGTTTTTCAGATCCATACACTTTCTTTAGGACTCATGAATATGTAGTTACACTTATTGAGGGACTCCCAAACATGTAGTACATTGATTAAAAGATTCATGAACATGTAGTTATTAATTGGTTACAGGGTTTAATATAAAATGGATTGGTGAGTTTTAAAAAAATAATACCTTATACTTTAAAATAATGGATACTTATTGATAATTTGTGGCAAGTGAACCCAGGTTTATTTCACAGAAATGATATTGGGTTCTATCCCCATGATTTATTTATGATAGATGTCATGGCTTAGTCAGGACATATTTCCAAGTCATCTGAGGTCTGGTTTTACATGTCTAATTAAAAGAATCAATCTTTTGTAACTTTAGAGTAAGAAACATGTTTTTGGCTAGAAAAAATTTTTGAGTCTTCTACATCTTTTGCAAAATCCTGGATAAATACCTTTCCTGCTACTGGGAGCACACAAACTCTTTTTGAAACATCCTCTAAACCTTCACTATTTCTGCCAGTTGTTAGAGTATTGCAGATAACATTTTGATGCACATAACTTTTGCACACAGATTTCTTTGCAGACAGAGTCACCTGCCTTGTGTCTTTTGTGGATGAGGTCATTAGATCTGGTCTTGAACAAACTTGCAAACCTGATTTTAACAACACATTTTGAGATTCATTGCTATGGGTGATGTTTGTCAAATCTTTGTCTGATAATTGAGCAACCAAATTCTGAAAGTCACAGAGGTCATATATTTTGTGAGTGTTTTCTTCATTGTTTACAGAGTGTGAATTCTTTATGGACTTTAAATCACTTGCATTGCTCTTACTGCCACAGTCCAAATTACTCTTAAAGACTGATGAATAATTTATAGGTAACTGTCTGGAATCCAACTGTGCAATTGAAAAATGGTTAGAATGACAATACAGAAAACTGGTATCCAAATATCTGGAGTTAGGCTGAACTGAAAGAGTGGTTGACTGAGAGAGAACATTAAACGGGACAGTTGCAGTTTCTGATGCTGGGCTAATCTCTGTGCTTAAGTCAAGAAGGTTTTCAGTGGCTGCAACAATTTCTGACTGACAGTCTGAAGTAGGACCTTCGTCATTTCCTGTAGCTGTGAAAACTTCTGACTGACAGACTGGATTAGGATCTTTCTCAGCTACAGATTTTATTGCAGAATGGTTGTGGTTGGCACAGTTTACTTTCAGAATGGGCTGAGAGGACAAAGGTTTGGAAGGTGTTAATGACAAACTCTTTGTACAGCCATCTGGTAACAGTTCAGTAGAGAAAAAGTCCCCAGACAAAATGTGCCCAGAGGAATTACATGTAGAAGAATCTGGCGCAGACAGTTCTGGCTTGACAACCGTTTTGGTTGAAAGATTATGTGACAGCATAAAATGATGAAGTTGATTCTCAATATCTGAAAAGGATGCTTGAGAGGAGACTGAGTTGTTCTGAAAAGAATGAGTACTTGAGGTGACAGTGGGTACTTTGTGAGTAAATGGTGTCTGTGAACATTGAGTAATCTGAGATGAAAATGGACGTGTGGGTGTCAGATTAAATGGAGCATCCTCTTTTGATTCTGGGAAACTGCTCTCTCCAGGGAACTTAAATTTATTCTCCTTGGAACTGCTAAGTTCATATATGCATTCAGTTTCAAAAAATGCTGCTGCATCTACTTTGTTTAGTGTCTGCTCACTTGATTTGTCCTCTTTATCGATTGTGTCTTCCCATGTCTCTTCACTTTTACAAGAGGAACTTGGACCTTTGTTTATTTCAGAATCTTGAAGAATTTTGCTGCCAGCGGGAACCAGTTCTTTTGTATTGAACAGTTGGGTGCTTTCATCCATTTTTACACAACTTGGCAAGTCTTTTGTCAGAGAGTTGAAGATCAGCTTTGGATGCTGTAACAGCCTGGTTTCAGGAACCCTTGCATCCTCATTGTTTACATGCCTTTTACTTTCAGTTTCAGGAACTGACTCTTTTACCAAAGTGTCACCTGCAGGTTTAGGAGGAACTGACTCTTTTACCAAAGTGTCACCTGCAATTATGAGAGAGTGAAGTAATTGAAGTGCTTTTGTGGTAAATGCTGTAAAAATTAAAAAAAAATATTACAAAGGAATAAATAGATGCTTGGAGAGCATACACTAGTAATCAAAAGCTTGACTGATGATTTATCTCCTCTTCCTTAACCAAATTTCCATTTTGTGAGTGAAACAACAAATGAAATTTATTATAACATTTGCCTAACAAACTGTATAAATTGGCAAACTATTCTGTTTTTTGATATTTGTAACATTGCTTTTCTACACAATTTCATCCAACAACCAAAACAATACTAACGATCAGATAAAATAAATATAAATACAATGACACATGAAGCAATAAAATTTAAACACTCAAATCCTAAATATACTATGACTTTATCTTTAAATGACTCCACGCTGCGCAAAACATTTTTTTAGATACTTCAATTAATTTGTCTATTAAAATAAAAATATTCAGCTTATTTTTAATGCAAGTAAACAATTTATAACATTTCAAAAACAAATATTTCTGTCTGAGACAAAATGAACAGAGATTTTCATTCTTACCTGAACACCCCATTGTTAAACTACTGTTGTCACCACTATCCTTTATTATGGGGCAGACACCACCACCATTAACATCACCAGTGACAATACCACTATCTATGGAAGTGATGGAAACAATGCAGCCTGAATCTTGCAAAATGCTCTGTGACTGAAGAATATCAAATTTTGATGCAGGAAAGACATTTTTCTGCAAACATAAAAACCTATCTGACTGATGCAAGAAAGTTTTGAACAAAACCACTTAAAGTACAATAAACAAACTGTACATAACATTTTAAACAGCACTTCCACTCTGAACACATTCAACACAAACACAAAAAGATACAACAAATAGAAAAAATAAATATTAAATGTCAAATAAAATTTGAAATGCACATGCAATGAATAATAATACATTTGAAATAAACAGTTTTGGGAAACAAACAATAATATATTAAAAGGCCACACATAGTAACATAGTAACATTTAAAAATTATATGCTACACAAAATGATGAAACAAGAAAAATAATTGTTAAATATGATATAAATTTGAAGTGCATAGGCAGTATATAATAATAACATATATTTAAATAAAATTTAGGCAATAAGCATAACATATATTAGATGGCTACATAAATTCTTTATATACATCCAAAATATGTCTGAAAACATTTGTTTAGTATTAATGAATAATGAATGTCAATGTTTGAATATATTTTCTTTGATAAAATGTATGTGAGAATCGAGTGTAGAAAATAAATATAATTTAGAAACATCTTTCAAAATCTCACCCAAAACCAAACTATGACTTAAGGGTATCTGTGTTAAGGTTGAATTAAATATAATAAGCAAATCACTAATATGCTCTGGCTATTAAGTATTAAGAAAAAAAATGAAGAAGGATTTGCTTATCACTGTTCTTGATGGATGTTAATTTCCAAAGTATTTTAGGTTGAACTGCCACATTCTGTAAGAGTTATACAGCAATGTTGGTCATATGTAGCTTTTGTCTTTATTTCTCCCATATTTCTTTATTTCTTTTTTAAATATGTCATCTCTATTTTTTTAAGTTCAGGGTTATTGTTAGCTACTGTTCAGTTCCATATTGTCATCTCTAGTTTTTTTAAGTTCAGGGTTATTGTTAGCTACTTTTCAGTTCCATACTGGCATCACAAAAATACCTACATATAGTACACCTCTCTGACAGGAAAGGTCAATATTTTGCAACAGTTTCATTTAGCAGTTTGCAAAATAATTATATTTATGATTTCAAAGCATCATATATGTCTATTTTATTTAGTTTCTTCATCCATAAGAACAGATGAGAACTATTTATTTTTAGTCCACAAGAAGGTGAAAGACTTTTTAGTTGTGTTTAGTCTGATCAGAAGAACTCTTGATCTGATGTTTTGCTGAACACAAATTAGTCCCCCTCCCCACCAAAAAAAAAATGAAAATAAAAAAAAAAAAAGAAGAGAAATTAAACTAAAGGAAGAATAAGAAAAGATCTCACAAAAATAGAAGAAGTTTTCAGTGACACCAGTAAGAAATACAATAGATCCATAAATGAGTTTCACCAGTGTAACATTGTAACTGAAAGAAGGCATGAGACCTGCTGTGACAACAGTGGATCTGTAAATGAGGTTTCACCAGTGTAATATTGTAACTGTAAAGAAGGCATGAGACCTATAATGTGCTGATTCAACTTGTGTTTTGCTTTCCAAGTACTAATTTCATCTCATCAATTGGTTTTAAAGCAATAAACCCCAAATATTATCCCTCCTGTATTAAGCATCATGTTTTGAAAGTTTAGAATACAGTGCACATTTGGATGCCTAACATTTAATTCCATTTGGATGCCTAACATGTAATTCCACCTATCATATTATATAATTGCCCAAAGAAACATAGAAAAATTCTAAGAAAATGTTTATTTTGTTTTTGGGGCCTCTCAAAATTTATTTGTCACCCACTAAATATAATTTATTTTTCAACTAGTCTGTTGGAAACAATACTGCTCTGACTGCAATATGTGCCACTTCTCTCACTCTCACACTCCATCTCTCTTCCATTATCATTCTCCATTCACTCTCATTCTCACATTATTCCATTCTTCCATCTACTAATCTATTTTTATTATTATTTTACTATAAAGAAATCTTCATAATCATAACACAAATAGGTCAGTATTTTGGCAGAGGGGCCTTTTTTAAAAGCTTTACTTGCAAATGTTTGGAGCAGAATGACATTAAGGCAACAGAGATGTGTCTTTGGGGACTAAAATAAAATTGAGGCAACAAAGAGATATCTTTTTGGACTAAAATAAAATTGAGGCAACAAAGAGATATCTTTTGGGACTAAAATAAAATTGAGGCAACAAAGAGTGTCTTTTGGGACTAAAATAAAATTAAGGCAGCAAAAAGGTGTCGGGCATAAAGTAATATGAAGGCAGAAAGGAGATTTTTTTGAAGGGGAGGGAAATGGAATGAAATGAAGTCAGCAAGATGTTACATGGATTTTAAAGTTCTGCATTTTATAAACATACTAAGATTTGTCATAGTTTACATATATAAATACTGATACTTACCAATAATATACTTAAAATATTTTGGATATAAAAACATATTCTACAAGTAAACACAAATACAAACAATAATCCCCTTTTTACCAAACAACACAACAGTCCCATACAAACCTTTTTAGCTTGTGGTTTTGGAAGATTCAATGGTTCTTTTTCAAACTTTTTATAGGCTGATTTACACTTGAACCAATAAAATACAAGCCTAAAGTAAAATAGGAAACAAAAATTATCACCCTGAACAGTTAGGCCAAACATCCACACTATGAATATATACATGTACATATATACACACAATATACACCTCACACAACACACACACACACACACACACACACAAAACCAAAACCACAAATGATATTGTACAAGGCAGTCAAATATAATAGAAAACAGAGATACATCCCATGAAAAACTATTCATACTATCATCACAGAAATTATTTCATGAGAAATTAGTCATACCATTTTTACAGAGAACATTTCAAGACAGATAAGTCATATGGCTCTTAGATATATCTCAAGACAAATTAGTTATATGGCTCTTAAAGATCATCTGAAGACAAATTAGTTATATGGCTCTTAAAGATAATCTGAAGACAAATTAGTCATACTAGTCTTAAGAACATTTCAAGGAAAATTAGTCATATCATTCTTAGAGATCATCTCAAGACAAATTAGTAATACCATTCTTACAGAACATTATTTAAAAAAATTAGTCATATCATCCTTAGAGATAATCTCATGACAAATTAATTATACTATGGAGGACATATGGTAAATTAGGGATGCCATCCTTACAAATCATCTCGTGAGAAATTGGTCATACTGTTCTTAATGGAGAACATATGAGAAATTAGTAATACAATTCTTGCAGAGAACAAAATTTTCAAAAAGTGACTTCTGATTGCCTTGCTGGTCTACTGAGAGATTAAAGGAAAAGAAGGCTTATTTTGGAATTTCCATTATTAGCGTGATAATTTTTTTTCTCATGGACCCTTTTAGTTTAGTGGGAAAAGTGAAGACTGCGAACAGAGCAAAGACTTTGGAAGTTTATTAATAGTTTGACTATTTCAGTATTTGATGACTTGCTGTATTTGGACTCTTTTCCCCCTTGCTTTCTCTCTCTTCGCCATTGTTCTTTCTAGCAAGAGGGCAAAGTGACTAGAAATATTTATCCAACTCAGTGCAAGTTCACTGGTTTTCAAGATATTTTCCCACTAATCTTAGCAAGATGTGCAAGCTAATTTTGGTGTGTGGATAAAACAGTCTACAGGACATTTTATTTGGAAATAGTTGAACTTGAACCAGTGTCTATCCCAAGGTGGAATGTTTGCATCCAAGCAGCCATTTTGATGGACAATAAGGCCACAGCTTCAATGACACAGCATTGCAATGGTGACCTGCGACATCAGCATTGTCGCAGAAGTGGCAGTATTGGAACCATAGCTTGTTCGGCCTAACCTACTATGAGGTGGGCATGCTCTCTGGGACAGAGTATGGGTGATAACTCATTGCAAAAAGCAGCGGCAGGAAGGCCATGAGATTTTTGACACTAGGACTTTGCGTCGACAATTTGTGTGACAACACAACATGTCAAGCAGCATTTGTGATAGCCTAACAATATATTTAGTGCATAATAGGTAGGCCTAGGTTAGGGATTCAAGATACTTTGTTAAGAACATTAAATATTTTTCTTATCAGTTTGATTAACTTGGACAATAATTATTTATGGAACTGTTAGTACCAGAACTCTTAAGTAGATAATTTGAATGTGATATAATTAATTATTAATAGCAGAAGTACTGCCCTGTTTGTGAGATATGGGTATATTGTTTACCATTTGTTTTTTATTTTAATTTTATTTTAATTCATCATCATTTCCCACCCCAGAGTGTATGTTTGTGAATGTCTTTGAAGTGATTGATTAACCACCACAATAAAGAGAAGAAACCCCCTCAGATAAATAAACACAAATTTTCACTCTTCATATCTATAAGCTTGGCTATTTTGTTTTGAGAGAGTAAGTGTGGTTTGTCCTGTCTCTGTTTTCTATGTTGTATTGTCTGAACCATCTACACTCGAACAGTCCCCATTCACATGCTCGCACTCATACATGTCAACAAACATAACCCTGCATACAGAATAAAATTACACTCCACACAGACAAACATCTATGGTGTCTTCTGTGTGTGGATTCTGTAATTCCACCTATACAGTCTCCTACATTGATGTTGGCAATCACCCACCCCCACTTTTGCAAGAGAGCAGAGGGTGTGGGTGACAAGGACAAAGAATGTTCTGATTAAGATGATTCAGGAAAGCATGGATAAGAGTATTGCTAGAGCATGCTTTGGAAACTCCCAGGAAACTGACAGTCAGACCAGATTTAAACAGCCTCATGAATTATCTTCCATCTAAATCTAGAACTGCTAGCAATGCATGTATCTCTTAGCTCTGAACCTACATGCTCTCTATTCTGTAAACTCATCTGGTTGTATGATGGAAATGCAAAATAAATAGAATTGCTAAATAAACAAGGCAAAATATCTCAGTGCAACAAAATGAATAATCCAAACTATGGTAATAATCATTGCAATTAACCATAAAATCACTATTCTAAATCATGTACAACATTATATTTAACCATGAAAGCTAAACAAGTGAGAAAATTAAATTTAACCTCAAAACCTGAAAACAGAAGTGACAAGCAAGCCTTATGCACAGCAATACTTCATCTATAATTAAGGGAGGTGACAAAAATGCAAATGCACACATTTTACACACACGCACGCACGCACACACACACACACACACACACACACACCACTTACAATTCACACCAGTATATCTACACACTTTTACTGATTCACTTGTTCACACATCCAATTCCTCCAGTCCACAGTTATTCAAATAATATTCTTTCTAACCAGCAACCCTTGGATCTTCTTTAGGGCAAAATCAAATTCTTAATATCCAATTTAATTGGAACTCTAGTCAGGACTTTTGATTCCAAATCTTTGATAAACTGTAGTGCTTCTTGCTTTTTGTTTTAGCAGGATATATTTTTATCCTGTGTTAAATGTCTGGCAATTACATTCTAGGAATTTTATTCCCAGTTATAACTAGCTAGTATTACTTCCTGTTTTGAGAATTATTAAAAATATATTTAAATGAATTGTTAAATTAGTGAAAATAATTTTGAAATTTTGTCAATATACTCACACTAAGGTTCCAACTACAGGTAGCAAGAATGCAAAAATTATGCCAGCCACCCAAGAAATTACAATGTCTGTAAAATATAAAGAGCAAGATATTAAAAGTGAATCATTGTTTAGTATTTTTAAAAATGTATTAGGGAATGAACAGTTCCTATGCTTGGCTTAAGTTTGCCTCAGTTACACATAAGCTTTGAAATAAATTCAGAATTTGCCTAAGAAAATGGCAGTTTTCAAGAAGATCCTTACCTATGGACAGACTTAAGTGTACAGCAGAATGTGAACTGTACCATGGGCACTCTAAGGTGTATTTCGTGTCAATAAGGAAAACACTGTTAGTATGTAAAGACTAAACTCTAAAGGTATAATGCGTTAAAGTTTGTCACACTATGAAAAATATCACACACACACATAATGACTTTTGAAAGCTTAATAAAAAATAATGGTTTCAACATAATTTTTAGAGAGAAAAACTGTCAAGAAAATAATGAAATTTTACCTGCTTGTGCAATAATGAAAGCAGATGAAAATGCAATCCCATGAATTATTTTAAGTGATCTAAAAACAGCTTTCACTCACCATCAGTAACTGCACTTTGTGAAATCCACTGTGACATATTTTTAGCTTCTGTCTTGATCCCCACACAGTACCTCATGTTCGGTTGAAGGTTGGTAAGTGTTTGTGTGACATGCCAACTGTCTTTGTCAGGATTAATTTTAGCTGAGACAAAAACAAGCTATATAAAATTAAAAGCACAAAAGGGCTCTTGTTCTACATCAGGAATAAAGTGAAATGAATGAATATTTATTGTATAAGACAAACAATAGTTGAGGAAATTATGTTCTAGATAATAAAGTTTAGTATTCTATTAACTTCAGTCTTGCATAATAATGATAAAGGTGTTAATCATTATAAAAAATAAATAAATACTCCATTCTGTGACTTTAGTTATTTTATCTCTTTACATGAAACAAGCTTTGCACAGTTACTGATGGAGATTAATTTTCATGAAAGAATAACAGAATAGAGTTTATCTGGTGGGTGTATATCATGCTGAGATGGTAGAAAGTCAAGGTCCAACTGTCAAAATCATGTAAAAATACTTAAGTTATCCTTGAACAAAAACTTGAAACTTGAGGTTAGTATTGAACATGATAAACATGAAATGTCTGCATTTTGTGCAGACATAATTACATCTACTGGTTGTCAGTAGCGTGTGTTTGTGTGTGTGTGTGTGAGAGAGAGAGAGAGAGAGGGGGGGGCAGACATAATTACATCTACTGGCTGTCAGTAATTGCATTTGTGAGAGAGAGAAAAGAGAGAGGATAGAAGAGAAAAAGGAGAAACAGGCAGACATAGATAAGAGATTTCTTAATGGCAAAACTCTTTCATAATCTGGAATAGAACATTATAATAAATAAAGAACAGTAGAACACTGATACAACTGAAAGGGATATAACCATGTCCATAATAAATAAGAAGAATGATTAAAACTGATGGGGGCAAAAACATTTTAGCCAGAAATCAAAGCTATGACAAAACTGACATAAAACTAAGAGCAACCTCAATTATTCAGTCTTGATACAGTAAATAAAAGAAATGTGTGAAGATGACCTCCTGTTTACTTAAGAATCTATTCAATTTAATAAATTATAATTACATTAAGAACAAAACTATTTACATGGAAAGAGAACAGATTCAATTTAATTTAATAAACTATAATTACATTAATTTTTAAAGATGAAAACATATTTACTTGGAAAGGGAATAGAACAATAACAAAATATTTACATAGGAAGAGATAACAGAACCTACTCAATTTAATGAAATATTATGACATTTAAAAAATGTATAAATAAAATTTACACGGAAAGGGAGAGTATGTTATTTAATAAACACTTAATGACTAAAAATAAATACATATAGTTAAGTAGAAAGGAAGATGGATAGTAGAATATACAATTTAATGAGCTATTAAGATTATTTTAATAATAAGTAAATTTTATTTGGGGAGAGAGAGAGAGAGAGAGAGAGAGAGAGAGAGAGAGAGAGAGAGAGAGAGAGAGAGAGAGAGTAATATCTATTCAATTTAATGATTTAAAATGTTTATTTTAAAAGTATTTATATTTGATGCATAGAGAGGAAGAAAAGAGAGAAAGGGTGTAGAATCTACAATTTAATGTTTTATAAGTGAAGAGTGAGAGTGAAAGTAGAACCAAAATTCTGAGCTAAATGATTGTTTTAAGCATAATTAAAATTTATGTGAAGAGAGAGAGAGGGGGAGAGTAGAAGCTATAATGATTATTTTAAGAATAATTAAAGCTTATGTGAAATTAAATCCAAGTCCAATTACTAGTTTACAATATTACCTGTATCTTGAAAGTCTTGCAGTCTCTCATTTTTCAAGCATTCTCCAGATTTCAACATAATATGATACATATCTGGCTGGCTATATCTGTAGTTCTGATCACAGGCTATTTTGAAAGATACAACTAGATGACGAGGATCTGCCTCTGATTTCTGAACAGTTAGAGACTCTGCTTTTTCAGGAACTGCATAACAAAAAATGATATTGTTTTGATTTAGATGGAAACTTAATAGATGACTAAAGTTAAATGATTGCAAAACAATTATAACGATATAACTGAAGTCTGTAAGATAATTATAAAGTTTTCTCTATCAGAAAACTGATAATATTATACAATGAATAGTAAATTTGTAAATTTTGCTAAAACATCCTTTATGTAAATTAAATTAGTACAATAGAGATTAATAAATAAAAGGACAAGAAGACAGCTTATATATAAATTATACAAAATAACATATAAAAGAAAGAAAGAAGAAAAATGTTTATCAGTACTTTAAGTCTATAAATCAGCAGATGAAAAATACATTATTTAAACCATAAATTCATTGCACCTTAATACAAGTAATTAGTATTAACTGTTTCTTTATCTTCCTAATATCATTATATAAATGAAGCTGTTCAGTTAAACACATAGATCATTAGATCAACATCAACATACTTTAGTACAATGTTTCATTTCACAAAAATATATATATATTTTAAGGGTTGACATATATTTTTCAAATTATCTAAATTAAAAAATATTAGATTAAACATGTCTACTATAAGAGTGAATATTTCTATCCTAAATATTTCAATTATAATCAGTCAAGTTATAAATATTCAAATTTAAAAAACATAAAATTTAAACATGAGCTATAAACAGTTGAGTTATGACTACAGTAAGGATGAATAATTATAATCAGTCAAGTTATAAATATTCAAATTTAAAAAACATAAAATTTAAACATGAGCTATAAACAGTTGAGTTATGACTACAGTAAGGATAAGTAAGTGTATAAAACACTCAGAACAATAGGCAAATGCAAAACTTTCACAAAAATCTCTATTCTGCTCTATCAATTTGTACTGCTGTAAAAATTAGCGCTCTATGTTATGACTGAGTTCTCATTCTGACACTCAGTTATGCAATACAGATACTAGAGAAATGATATTTGGTAGAACATGGTAGAAAAATCTACAAAAATATTAAGTCATTAATAATTATACTACGAAGATATTAGGAAAAAAAGAGAAGTTGGGAAGGTTGTGGTAGTTTAATATAGAGAGACTATATAATGAATCAAGTATATCAATATGTTACGTTTCCAGTATTTCTTTATAGACCCTGCCTAGGATAATTAAGGACTTTAAAGATAATAGGTTAAATTAATTCCTTCTCTCTATCCTATACAGACTGGTTGCTCAACTTATCATTTGACTAACTTAAAAATGTGTCTGGTAGTGCAGACAGCAGATTTACAAACTGATAAATTGCGTACGTTAGCTGGGTTGGAGTCGTTAAATTCCTCTAAATTAATATGCATTCGTTACGTCATTCAGCTCAATCGCCCCCATCCAATCCATGAAAATCATTAGGTCTATTATGCATAATAATGAACTACGAAGAGGTTTAACAATTAAAAATAAGATTTAATAAAGTTTAACAATTTAACAATAATCAAATACGAGCGCGAAGTCTATTTCTTAACTCGGCACGTGCGTGCTTACTGTTCTTTGAGAAAGAGTGCCCAATTGTATCTTATGAATTTTAGTCATCTGAGTGATACTCAGCTTTGTGTCTTTGTGTCGCCTGGTCTCTTGTTCCAGTCCGAACCCGGTCTATCTCACTGTAGTTGCACCAGCGGAAATGCACGTGGCATACAAGGGAAAACTGTCTTTTAGTTTCGCTCACTAGTGTACTTGAGAATAGACAAGCATACGCCTACATGTTGACGTTGCTTTACAATGGTGGTGGACTTTAGAATAGTTGAACTCTCTCAACAGAGTTCAAAACCAGCTTGTACAGGAACCATGAAGAAGACAAAGATGTCCAAGTTCAAGGATGAAGACAAAGACAAGGATGTAGACAAGGACCGACCTATGGAAACAAAGTGTGTTCCATAATCGTCTGCTAGCACGTTTCGCTACTTAAGCACGATCAGTTCAAATGCACGAATTAGAAATTCGACTGACGCGTCGTTTACAATTTAGATTAGAAAATATAATCTTCTCACGCATGTTACATTTAACAGTGCATGACGTATGAATTATCAAATATTTACAACGTTAAAATTAGACTTCATACAAAGGGACAATTCAAATCAAGCAAAGCGCTTCACAATTTACAATTAAAATTACACGCAATAATTTGAATTACATGAGAAATTCATATCGAGCGCAGGCACTCCTGGCTCTAGTGAATTTAAAGTCAATATAAATTAAAGTTACAATGGAAAGAGTTACAATGATTTATATTCCATAACTTATAGGTTTTCAGTCATTTCAACGAACCGTGCTCAAGTTATATAGCAATATATAGCAATATATAGCACAAATACATACATAGTTTAAATATACAGAATACAATCAAATAAAAGTGATACCTTATGAGAAGTTGAAGTGTTATCTCATCTATCGCGCCGGTCTGTCCGTTCCTATACGACTCGCGAGTAAGCGACGTACGGGTCGTAGCTTTGTTGTATCTTGGAGTACAAGATGGGTGCGTTTTACTCATATTTATAAGAAAGCATAGAGCATATCACGTGACGGATCGCGTGGCATGTAGTTGGTTCTAGAACCTAGACAATGGGCCTAAAGTTACATAACGTCCTGACCTCTTTGTTGGGAGCTTCTCGATATGAATATCACGAGAGAGCTCCAAACAAAGGAATTTCAAATCTCGATATTTGAAAAATAAACAAGTGGGTCAAACAGTCAAGACATTTTAATCAGACTGTGACACAATATGCATTAGCTATAAGCAGTGCCCACCCCCCCCCCAAGTTATCTTCTCTTCTTGTTTATTTTGTAAATCAGAGAATGCAAACCTTACAGCCCAAATATATTTGAAAGTAAAAATAAACCAGGGTTCAGGCATCTCCATGACCCAGATGCACTTGAAAAAAAACCCCAATGCATGCATCATATAATAAAAATCTCATGGCCCAATTACATTTGGAAAATAAAAACATGGCTTATATACTAAAAATCTCAGCCCAAATATGCTGAAAAATGAAAACAGTTCAGGCACTGCATAAAAAACACACACAACCCCAATGTATTTCAGAAAGAAACATGGCTCATCCATGACCAATAGCATTTGAAATAATAACCTGGTTCAGATACTGAAAATGTTATGATCCATATAATTAAAAAATAATCAAAACATAATTCAGGTACTGAAAACCTCGTGACCAAACACATGCAAACAAGGAAGCATGGTTCAAGAACCAAAACCACATACAACAAAATCTGGAAAAAACCAAAACCAAAACAACCCAACCAAAACCACATGACCACATACAACAAAATCTTGAAAAAAACAAAACAAAAACAACCCAACCAAAACCACATGACCACATACAACAAAATCTGGAAAAAAAACCAAACAAAAACAACCCAACCAAAACCAAAAAATAAAATACAATAAAACCGAGGTGAATACTTCTGCATTGTACAGGACCGCCCACAGACAAACAAAATGAAAAAAATAGAGAAACACTTCAAACAGAAGAAAAGTGAAATAACTTCAGCTACTTGTCATATATGCTTCTGACTGACAGAGCAAGTAATAGCTTTTCAAAGCTACTGCTTCTTATCTCTTGGTTACTGCAAGCAAATTTCATCTCAAGTATCTGAGACTGCCTTTATTCTTGTGACCCTGAAACAAAGATTTTTTGAGAAAACTAAACTAAAAATTTTTGAAAAGAATTCTGGATGTTCCTTTGTGATTAACTAATACCCAATGTAAAGATCTACAAGCATTCAATCTACAGAATAAAGACATAATTGTAGCTGTAACAGAAGTGTAACCACCCTTAGATTGGCAACATCATGAGAGACAAATACTAGACTTGAAAACAGTTATATTGTTTATAATGTATTAAAGTTAACAATCTAAGGAGACTAAGGTCAAAGTAATTCAAGGAAATAAAGCCTTGAATAATTTCATTGGATTAAGTTGTCATCACACATTGACAGATAGTTTTTAGTTGAAAGAATGACCTAAATAAATGACCACTCAACCTGGAAATGAAACAGAATGTATACAGCCAGACAGGAATACAAATCCAGTGAATACCTGACCCATGGGTTAGGTGCACCTTGGGCTAAGAGAATGATTGGTCCTCATCTACTGTTGAAAATTAAAGTTGTCCTGGTGAATATTGTCAATTGTCAGCCTGGGAAATAATTTCTACTTCAAATATTCATCGGGATGTGTCATCATTCATTTTATCCATAATATGATTGTTATAGGAAATATAAATAGGTCTCTACAAGTGAATTCTGCTCTGTACTATAATGAATTAATTATCTAACTAATTTTTCACTCTCAAGAGGACAGAATGTCAGACAAACAAAATTTCATGCCCTCAGTCTAATCTCAATCAACAAAAGTTGTATTTTTATGATAATTTTTTTCTGGTTAGCACAAAAGGTCATGTCAACAATGCACGACAGTTTGTCGGCCCTGAAATTTATTGGAAATTCTATAGAAAACTACAATCATGCAAGAGTTATCTTTCTTGACATGTGACTTTGTTGATGTTCAGATACTGTCTACAACTCAGTTATTTTACAGGTGTACAATACAAGAACAACTCAGTATTTTACAGGTGTACAATACAAGAAGAACTATAAGGGCCAACATTTCAACTAAATAATCCTCATCAGGACAAATCATTTATTAATAACAATGAATGTTGAACAATGAAATGAGTAACCATAGAACATTTGAACAATGTCATTAATTATTAGGTAAGGTTAGACTGACATCTAGCCACTAAAAGGCAATGTGTTTTTTTAAAATTTATTTTGTATTGTTTCTTTTTTAATGCTGTTTACACTTAAGTATGAGAAATGGTCTATTCTAAGTCCAAGGGAGATTTATTTGAAAAAGGAAGGTGTGATGCTGAGGAAACGGTAAAATGTTGAGTTCTCTTATACTTGTAGTGCACACTAAGAGGCACATATGACTCAGTGGATCTGAAATCAAATGATGAAAATATTAAACTGATAAAAGTAATTAAAGAGACAATGATGAACTTATAATCTTACATTTGTCTGCAGAGTACAAACATTCCACCTTTGACAATGCACTACTGGTTCCACCTGGAGTCATCATAGAAACAAAAAAGACAGGTTCTAATTCCTTTATGCAGGAATAAAAAATATTCAGTTTGTGTGAGTTACATTTTTCTGCCTTCTGAGAAACCAGGTTTGTCTGAAACAGAAAAGTAACAGTAGTGCACCTTTATAATAGGCTGATCTATAGAATGAATTCCAAAGCAGCATATAAAACTTATCTAAAGTATTAATTTCTATATTTAAAATGTTATATAATATTCTAATCAATGTAATTAATTCCTCACTTAAAGGATCATATAACACTCTAGTCTACATAATTAATTTCTTACTTAATTCATCATAACATTCTAGTCTATTTAATTAATTCCTTAGTCAATGGATCATAGTTAGGGTGGTAATAATACTTTAGACTATAATTAATTCTTTAATTAAACAACACATTTAGGGTAGTAATAATACTCTAGTCTATATATTTGATTCCTTATTAAAAGCCTATATTTAGGGTAGTAATAATATTCTATCTATAATTTTAATTCCTTATTAAAAGCACTATATTTAGGGTAGTAATAATACACTAGTCTATATATTTGATTCTTTATTAAAATCACTATATTTAGTATAGTAATAATATTCTAGCCTATAAATTTAATTCCTTTTAAAAGCACTATATTTAGGGTAGTAATAATACTCTAGACCAGGTTTCTCAACCAGTATTCTGCGGAACCCTAGAGTTCTGCGAGAGATTGCTAGGGGTTCTTCCCGGGAGATTGTGATTAAAAAAAATAAGTATCATAGATATAGAATTTTTATGCAGGAATTCCAAGAGGGTTTCCCTGAGACCTGAAAATTACTCCAAAGATTTCAGGATAAGAAGTTGAGAAAGGCCGCTATAGACTATATAATTGATTCCTTATTTAAAAAACCACCATATTTAAGGTACTAATAATACTTTATACTATATAATTAATTCCTTTTAAAAAAGCACCATATTTAGGTAGACATAATTTACATATCTCTAAGTCCCAAAGTACTTAGCTGATTCCTGCATTAATAAATAATTACATTAATTTAATCCTCTTAATACAAAGAAAGAAAAAACTTATCAGTTTGATGTACAGCAACTTTTACATAAATCAAGAGATATATTGAGCTTAGAACACATCGCCTATGTTGTTTTGTGTACCTGCAATGGAGTACAACATAAATCAGATAAACTGAGCTTTGACCATATAGCCAATGTGTATTGTGAATCTGTGATAGAGAACTGTTGTAAAAAGTCTTAAAACCTGCAGTCCTGTGGACTGTTTGCCAGTCATTTGGACTATTTACTAGTTTGCCTAACAATTTCTCTGCAGAGTTTTTGCTGAGAAAGAAAATGTCAAGAATTTTAATTTAATACTCATGATAGTGAGACCAGCTCTGTTCCACTGCATGAGATCAGGAAATAGTTTTAAACTATTTATATTTTAGCTATTTTGCTGTTGATGAACTTCTGAAAATGCAAGAGTTTAAAGCCTTGCCTTTTAAAACATCTTTTAGTGGTCTTCCCATCATCATATAAGGTAAGTGATATATATGCATTGTCTGGAAATCTTTCATGTATTATTGCTCTTAATAACTGCTCACTAAGTTAACAACAAAAATACTTTCAACCTGGCAGAAAAATAATTCCTCATCAGGGTGTTCAGTCAGTCAATATTGCCCATTTTTCCATTTTCAAAAGAGGAAGATGCCTTGAACTGTAAGATCTAGTAAAGGCATTTAAAATTTACTTAAAGAGATTATGGTCTTGTTAGTTGTCATGAGTCTGGATTCTTTATTGCCTATTTCTTCCCAAACTTGAGATATTTGCTGTCACCATGGTTACTACACGTGCTCAGATTCTGTTAAAGAGTCCAAGTGATCATAACAGCAGTGGATTATAAGAAATCTACTTTACTAAAGATTTTGTCCGTGAGAACCTCTGTTTTAGAATCCAGTAGCTTTCACAATCTACTCTTGTCTCTCATGAGCAGATGTCTCATTTGCTTGAATATATTTACTTGTTTCATGAGGGAAATTCCACTTCCGATTATCTATTATCTTCATGAATGAATGATTGGTTGTATGAACGCTCAATAGATGAACATGCTCAAAGGTCCTTACAGCTGGTAATGATAGTTTTCAAGATTCAACATAATGATTCTATTTATATTCTGTTAAAATTCAATAAAAGGGAGGATGCAGCAGTTTATTATTTTATCCTAGATAGAAACTATTTTAGTTCATGGCTAGTCATAATAGACCTAACCATTACCCAACCTAATCATTCAGGTTGGGGGTGGGGAATGCAATTGTTAGTACTGTGATTTAAAGTTCAAACATTGATCACTTTTTATGCTTTATGTTTCAATTACAATGAATCACTAAAATAACTGTATTTATGGAAATTATTTTATTCATTAAATATTATGTATGCCATTGTACTTCAGTATGATGTATACTTCTTTACAGTGTATATAAGATTTAGGTTTTAAATTTTTATTAACAACTATATCACTTATATTCTGACATTTCAAGAATTTGAGAGATTCCAATTTTTCAATAATTTCTAAACTCTCAATTTGAAGCTAATGAAAATGTCAAAAAAAAATGAGGTCAATTACAGTAAACACCAGGTAATGACATAACAAATACCATAAAAATGAAACAAGAACAATATTAATGTAGATACACTGTACATACATATTTTTGAGAAAGATAGCTAGATATCTTCCCAATAATAAATTAAAAAAAATATACTCACTCTGCAGTTGAGGTTGTTTGTAGCTTCAGTCAGCACTTCAAAACTCTGTGCAAAGCAGTAATGTACATAGTATTCCATGCTACAATCATCATCTCCCACATTATGTCTGCGCCAACTTAATGTGTATGTTGATACATTTCTCTCCACTATGACATGTGTTGGGGCACCCTTAGCTGAAAGAGTTGAAAAAAAAGAAAACAGATTGGAAAGTAAACAACTTGGCTGGGTACAAGAAGGAAGCTGTTAGAGAGAATGACTAGAATGCAAAAATCTTTGACTTATCAAATATTGAAGGAGAAGATGACAGATGTTATATAAAAAAAGGTATAACCATGATCAAACTCACCCAATGAAGTATTTGTTTGAAGAAAGTAGGAAGTGGCCTTTGAGGCACCCATTCTAGCATGGGCTTGGAGGCTGATTTTGTAGGTAGCATCTGGCACAAGGTTTTGGACCAAAATGGTATTATCCTGACCCTTAGCCTTTACGAAAAAATTTAAATAATTTTCACATTCACTTCTGGTTTGAGCAGGTTGCACAGGGGAGACACGAGTTCCATGTAGGGTGTATTCAGTTACTCTGCCATGTCTTAGTGGGCGTGGTATCTCCTGCATTACAAAGATACAATGTAAAGTTGTAAAATGTGCCATTATATTTACATATGTCTTGACAGTAAAAGCATTGGACTAGTAAAAGAGTGAAATTATTATATATACTGGGATCATTTTTTAAATGTCTCCACCAAAAATCTCCTCATATATAAAGGGCCAAATTTTAGAAGAACTTTACATCAAAATTCTCCATACTTATGAAGTGTAAGGGCATTCAGTCTACTGTTTGCTACTGCCAATGCAACATATTCTGGTTTTGCTGTTGCTTCTTTGGTAAATGTCTCAAATATTTATTGCCTTTTTGCAGTCATGAATAAATAATAAAGTTATAGAGATATAAAAGTGCCATGTTGCAAGCTAAGAGCTTAAGATATAATCAGATGTGAAATTTTAATGCTACCTAATACAGGCAAAGATGTCAGCATGACAGGATAGAAATGCACCATGCATGCATGCACACACCCAATTTAAATTACTTAAAGATAGTTGTAGTGGGTATGATTATGACAAAGAAATGTGTTTGAAATGTCTTCTACTGGCTCACATCAATCATCCCTATTTAATTTTTTATAAGTGTGATCTAAAGAATTAAAAGTGTTTGAAATATCTTCTACTGCTCACTTCAATCATCCCTATTTAATTTTTCTATAAGTGTGATCTAAAGAATTAAAGGTGTACCAGGAAATAGACAGCACAGGTCATGCAGGAACCTTCTGAGAAACAAAAATAAGGACTGTCAGGAAATTTTGGTCCTTCCTGGAGGCCTGGAATAAAATAGTAAAATAACAAAATTTCACATATGTCCCAGGGTGCAATTTTGAGTTAATATTATAATACAGGTACATTTGTAATCATTTGTTTGTAATGCTTAAAGTGATTTTCATTTTTCCCCACAAAAGAAAATGGCAACAGAAATGATGTTAATTCAATAAAAATACCACCACCAAAAAAAAGAGGAAAAATACAACAACGCAACAATAATAATAATTATAGTTCGAAAAAAAAATATAAGTAACACTTGTTCTCTTGTCTTTGTGTAAATCATAAATGACAAGTTAATAATGGCTAAATATATTAGACAATAATCTACAATACTAGAAGTGTCAAATAATTATAAAGGTTTATCTAAAAGGTTTTAATAAAAAACAATAAGAGTGAAATAAGTTTTTCTTGAATTATTAATATATTAGTATACCTGTGGAAATTTTATGGGTTCCAAATACAGTACATACAAGTCAGTGTCAACAAGAACTCATAGGAGGATATAAAGAACTTATCAAGCAATGTGTACCACTGGTATCTTTTAGTTGATAAACAGTTTGAAAAATGAGGGGGAGCTTATGAGAGCCTATGCATCTGTTCATATGATTAAGTATTCAGGAAAACTTAAATCAAGTACAACAATTTCTTTTTTCCACAGCATAACCAGATGAGCATAGTTAAGAAGCAAAATGAATGGGAGGCAGGTCTTTCTCTGAAAAATCTACCACATAAAGTAAGAATGCACTGTATGACAATAGCATAAAAGTTTCCTTCACCAATCAAGAGACTGTCATTTTTTGAGGTGGTGGTAAGAGGGATGGTGCCATAAAGATATAGAATGAACAAGGGTAAACACTACTGCTGCTATTGTCTCCCTTGTAGTGAATACATATGGCTGATTTTCTACAGTCCAAGAACACTTTAAGTTTATGCAGGTATATATAAGTAGGCAGTGAGTCAGCAACCATTTTGACAGGATCACAGCTTCTCAGTAGCAACACTGAATTCAGAGGGTTGGTAATGTTAAAGTCATACATCATTTACTTGTGTGAGTACTTCATGTGATTAACTTTAGCATTTAAAGCTAGTCTTTATAGAATAACGTTTTCATCCAGTGACCTGGAATGAGCCCTATAATAACTTTGGTTGCACTACATCAACAACAAATTTATAATGACTAAGATAATGCTACATCAGTGACACAGTTATAATGCCAATGGTAAGGTACATCTTAAATTACACTATTTCTTGATGTCTTCTTACTCCTTCAAAAATTGTGCATATAATAGGTAATTATGATGATGAATAACAACAAGTTGCATTCAGTCTACTGGAGGATTGCTTTGAATGAAGAACTATTCAATTTCAATAAACATTCTATTTAGGTGGATATTATAACATTAATCTTAAATGCTGCTTACTTCCCTCATCAGTGAAGGTGTCGTTAACATTTACAAATAATTCTGGACCCCAGTAGCGACCTCCTGCTTGAAATGAAATGTTCATATAAGTGTAAGGTGGCAGTCCTGTCACGTTCACTTTGGTCTTTGTACAGTTGAAATCTTGCCATTTGAAATTCTGAAAAATATTGTTGTTAACAAATGAATATTATCAATGTATTACAAATGATGAAAAATATTGTTGTTAACAAATGAATATTATCAATGTATTACAAATGATGAAAAATTTCACAATAAGACTAGAATGCAATTTGTGTGCACAAATAAATTATAAATATATGAAATATATTTTGTTCTGGAGGTCACCATGAAATATATATGTTATTTTCACTTAATTTGAAATATTCTACCTTGTTGATAGAAAAATAATAAATAAAAATACATCTGAAGGGTATATTTTTATTAACTCATATTACTTAAAATCTCTAAATGCTTTATGAGAGAGATGCAGCCTGAGAAACCTGCTTGCATAAAGAAACAGTGCTTGCCTAAAATGCTATGTATGGTATAGTTCTTATAAGACAAAGGTGTTTTAGCAATGATTTTTCTTGACTGTATAGACTAACTCCACTGTGTTTACAGTTCTGTAAGCATTCATTCAATAAAACTGTTATCAAAACACATTTTATGGTACATTTCCCTAAGAAAAAGCAAATTAAGAGTCTGTCAATGACCAAGTTATTAGAGAGTTATTAGTGACTGCATTCAAATATATTTATTATTGCACTCAAGTGCATGCATTTTAACAGTTGTCAATGAGCAAGTAGTTTGAGAATTAGAGTTATTAGTGAATGCATGCAGGTATATTTATTTTTGTGAAAGAACAAAATGCTCTCTAACAGCCTGGTGATAATTAACAGGTACAAAATGAGGGTTTCAGAAATCTCAGAATCTACCTGTGTGTGTGTATATACAGGAGAGAAAAGAGAGAGGAAGAGAGAGAAAGAGGGAGAGAAAGGAAGTAGATATGCATATGTGAGTGGGGAGATTTAAATATACATCAAAACACTATTTTTGTTTATATTTGAAATATATTTGAAGAGCGGTGCTAAAAAATTACCTGAAAACAACTTTAGCACTTTCAAGCACAACTTTAATGCAGCTGGTGGTTGTGTATATTACCTGGTATGATGGAAAACCTAAAGAAAGTTTTGCTGCTGTTTCGTTATCACTTTGAATGTTCCGCCAAAATCCATACTTGACTTGAAACTCTATATTCTCTTTCAGCTTCTGGCTCTGTTCGAACTCAGACAAGAGTCTAACAGAGCATTTGATCTTGAGATGACCTTTTGTATTATTTGACAGTTCATTACAGACTTCAGTATCAATACCTTGAGGAAAGTCCACCTCAAATTGAAGCCATGTTGGACCATGCTCAATCACCTTTATAGTTTCATTTACAGTATCTGGTTTGACTGAAAGAAAACAAGACTCTATCATCTCTATTTTATTTGAAATCAATCACAACATAGAGAACATTTAAGAAGAGTTTACATTTCACATTAAAGACAAGATTTACTTATTTTATATATATATATATATATATATATATATCAACATTAAAGTCACTGTATGTATAAATGTAAGGTATTATGGTATTATCTAAGACATAAGGCAAAGAAAATATAACTGACTTTATCAAAGAACACAAATACTTACGAAACTCTATTGGTCTAAAAGATGTAATGACAGGCTGGGAATTTCCAAATATGTTGTACACAGTGATGTTGAATGTGATGTTGCGGTAGCTGTGACCAAACGAGTAATTCTGGTACCCAACATGTTTTTTATGAAGGTCAATAACACAAACCAGAAAATGACCATTATGAGTCAAATAAGAATTGCCATTCTTTTCCTGGACAAGGCAAGAATGAATCTCTCTGAAAGTAACAGGACTCTTTTGAATGTAATTAAACAAAAAATAAAAATTGAGCTTTTACCATCATTTATTATATCATATGATTAAAGAAGCCAGTGAAAATTTTGTTAAATTTATAGCAGATATCAAATGTGTCTACACAAGCCTGCTAGGTAATAAGTCATTGTTATGGAAACATTTGACATCCTTGAAGAAAGTTGTCTTGTGCTTTTTGATTCAGTTTCATATTATAGCAATTTAACTTTTGATATGCAATTAAACAATCAGGATTTCCCAGTATACCAATATTCCTATGTTTATTTGTTTTTTCCTCAGGCCAGTTTCCAGGACACTAAAAAAAAAAACCCAGATGAAAACTATGTTGGACAGCTAAAAGCCCCAAACTTTCTATCACAAAGGTGAAGGAACTTTCACAATACTGTTATTTTATTTCTCCCCATTCTATGTAATCTAGAAGGTAATCTACTGCATTTTGCAACTGTTCTCATCACTATCCAGCCTGGTATAAGAAAATAAATAGGTAAATTTAAAAAACTTCTAGGATTGTTTCAAATTCATGAAAAATTCATGAGTTGGTTATCATGCTTGTATAGCACTTTTAGGAAAATATTATTTCATAGTTTAAAATTTATATTGATGATTTTTATTATTGAAACTGGTAGACACACCTCTTTAGCATTTAAGTGTAAAAATGTCAGAGCTTAACCTCTCATCCCAGTATAATAACTATATGTATTTCTTTTTCATTTTAAAAAGAATGCAATTTCAGATTAGTACCATATTTTAGATATTCAATATAGCTATTAAAAGTTCTATATAATAATGTTAGAGTGAGCTCATAATATTTGACTGCACAATGTCTCTATTAACTCTTTCACTGCAGACCAAATTAAGAGTTAGAATAGATATGGCAATATTTATTGATAGCAATCATCAAGAAAGTTGTGAGTACATTAGATGCCAGATGTAACATGTTTACAGAGAGGACTCATTTTGGAATAATGAAACAAATATGCTGTAATATTTCTGTCATGAAATTCAAATATCATGACTTATTTTTTTTACTATGATTATAATATGCAGCCTATGATAACTAAACAATTTTAAAATTAAAACATAGACTTGTAATGCAATATTTTAATTCAGTGTGAACTTTATAATTAATGACCCATATGCTTGAGTTTATTAATTTATAAAATTATTTTTATTACATTAACTGAAAATTCCAAATTTTATTAAACTGGATCTAATGTGTAGGCATATATTTATACCTACTTCAAGACTTCATGATCAGACATTTAAAAAAAATGAATGTGTTTTTGGAATTAAAACTGAATCTTGGAAACAGGACTGTGCAGTGCTCAAACATATTAACACTGAGAAGTTATAAAGGAAATGAATTTCATCAGCTAGGAAAAAACAAATAATTTCTAGTATTCTATAATAATAAAAACACTAAAGTTTTATTACGATAACATTAAATCACTGTAAAGCATACAATAACAATGGACACTCAGTGTAAACTGCTGATCCATGTATGAAGCAAGTCAATGGCACATTTCTTCTGTTGGAAGATGAAAACTGTACACAGTGTGAACTGGATTTATTACAGTTACTGGTGTTTTGGAGGAAGTGAGTACTACTATCCCACCTCCCAAACTCCACCACTCAGTAAAAAATAAGAAAATATTGAATTTGAAAAATAGAAACAAAATTATCATCCAGGTTTTAGATCCTAAACTTTACACCCTTATTTTGTGTTGTGATATTTTTGGAAAATGATAACAAAGTTTGGTTTTATTGTAAGTGACATGGTTCATCTCTGATTAGATGATCTCTTATTGAATACATATTAAATGGCAATTTTTTTTCAGATTTAAGGTGAGAGAAAAATATCTTACAAGCATTACTAATGATTTTATAAAAAAAAAATTAGTTTTAAAGTTTGTGAAAAATACATTGCTAAAGGAAACTCAATATAATTCTTTTTGTATATACAGAAAAAAAATCAAAAGAAATGAAATATTTTTCTCAAATTTTTGTAAAACTTTGTTTCTAAAAGATAGATAACATTGTACTGTTTAAAATCTATGAAATAAAATTAGGGTGGCATCAAAAAGTATATACAGCGTCAATGTTAACACTTGATACATAATGAAGAGTGTTGCTCTGATCAAAATCTATATTTAGACATTGAAGAAACGCATCCAACTGTAGATAGAGTAGTAACATTTCAGTCTTTACTGACTAGAACATGGACTATCAAACATCCAGTTCGGGTCATTATAATAATGTCAAAGAGGTACATTTAATTGTAGATATGTTAGTAACATTCCAGTCTTTTTTGACTAGAACACAGACTGTCAAACATGTAGTTTAAGGTCACTATAATCATGTCAAGATAATGACAAACAGTGGAGAGAAAATGCTACAAAGTTGTTGTTTTCCTGCAAAGCAATTTTTTTCAAAACTATTTTAAGATCACATGCTATAATCTACATTCATTTCTCTACCTTAGGAGAATAAATTAAACAATATTTTCATGATAGTACAGCAGTTACTTTTTTTCTCTTAAACTAATATAGCTTGACTAGATGTTCAGTGATTCTGAACTATATTATTCTAAACATTTTCATGATAAAAAGTTTAAAAAAAAAAGAAGAATAAAGTCATGTAACTTACCTCCATTCCCAAACTACAACCCATTTTGTATGAATGTCATTGAGGTCTGAACCATTTTTCACCTGATTGAACCTCAGACTGATAGAGACCAGTGGCTTGTATAATAAAGTGAAATTGGTTGGCTGAACAGGTGGATCTGAAAATAACACACCCCACTATATACTTATATATTCATTATGATAAAGGTATATAAGTGTGTGCACACACACAGGCATGCTTACCCTCCACCCATGTACACATATCTTAAGTACAATGTAATGCAACAGTTAATGTGTTACACATTATAAGTAAAAAATGTGATATAAAATCTTGACACTGGTAGACAAATATACACTACAGTTCTTTACATTATAAGTACAGTTTCAAATACATGTGGGTGAATATTTATGCAAATAAACATGTTTACAACATTTAATTATTTTACAATTTTGAAAAAAAATTCTTGTTTAAATTAAAAAAATTGTTATATGCACATTTTTGGGTTTAGTTTTTGTTTCATATTGTTACTAAAATTAACATTTCTTACAATAATGATTTAGCACTTTGTCTACCAGCAATCTCTGAGAATGAAATCTTTTCATTCAAATCACACTTTGTCTATCAGCAATCTCTGAGAATGAAATCTTTACATTCAAATCACACTTTGTCTATCAGCAATCTCTGAGAATGAAATCTTTACATTCAAATCACACTTTGTTTATGAGCAATCTCTGAGAATGAAATCTTTTCATTCAAATCACACTTTGTCTCTCAGCAATCTCTGAGAGTGAAATCCTTTTATTCAAGTCATGCTTTGTCTATCAGCAATTTCTGAGAGTGAAATAAGTCACACTTTGTCTATCAGGAATCTCTGAGAGTGAAATCTTTTTATTCAAGTCAAACTTTGTCTATCAGCAATCTCTGAGAGTGATTTCCTTTCATGTTACAAACTGTTCTCCACTTTCAATGTTTGTTGATTTTGCTTGAGGCACTAAGATCTAGAGATTAATTATGATGAAGGGAAGAGTTTAAGTGTAGTAAATGTTAAAAATACAATAGGGGTGAGTCAGGTTTGGCTGTTCTGGTGTATCTCCAAGAAGCTCATGTGACATGTGTCAGTAAAACTTTGTCTTAAGTTGTTACACAAGACACATAACAGAACACGCCATTGATGTTTGGGTGGGGTTGGGGTTTTTATTCTGCTATGTAAAGGAACGTTTTATTGGCTGTGCATGCGGGTGAGCAAGTATCATAAAAGTGAATAAACGGATGAACAGATGAATGGAACAAAACAATACAAATACAAATTCTTTTGCCCCTCTGGAAAAAAACTGTGAATAACAAGTTTGTTTGAAAATGAAAAATTAGGTCGTTTATTACCTAATTTGGGGCACTAGTCTTTCACACAGTGATTATTCAAACATACAACTTTCCAATGTCATACACTCTGTGGGAAATAAAGGGGGAGGGGATGAAAATGATGAACTTCAAAATGTAAAACAATTTCAATTATACAATTCTTATGCAGTAAATGGCACCGCTATCAACAATGATAATTCACATACAACACAGGCATGTATTTAAACATTGTCTTAGAGTTCATATTATACAAAATGACAATAATAATGAGTTCAACAAGAATAGATTAAATGTTCTTATTCTTAACAGTTCTAGTTGCACATTTGCCTTTTATCTCACTTATTATCAATGTTCCAATGACATAATCTCACACATCACTCATAAGGGGTACTTCAAAGAGAAGACATAACACAATTGTTGCATTGCCTGACAGTGAAGACCTGCAGGTTTAGGCACCATCTCAGATTTGCCCTGGGGGTAAATCTATGCCTCTGTTGGTGTGTTGCCAACCTTGGTAATTGTCGCTGCTTTCTCTGGTTACCGTGATGACGGAAAAAGCCCAGCAATGTTTAGCATTACCAGATGTGTCATCCAGTGGAGTGTGTTGTCGCATCTATGGATGCAGAACTTCTCATGTCCATGGGGTACCGAGATACTGTCCATCCAACTATGGAATATGGATTCAAATAAGCTCAGACAAGGGAGACGAAAATGGCTTCTCTGTCAACTGCATACAACCAATGTTGTGTGCATAAGCAATCTTGAAGTCAAACTTTCCCCTTTGCCAGGAGACTCTGAAGCAAGTTACCTCTTCGCTTCAACACTAGGCAGTAGATGGATGAAAAAACGGGTGGAAAGAGATATTCCCAATTTTCCTTAATGAAATCTCTGTATACAAAATTTCACACAAATGAAGTAAGATGTCTTCATATATATGCACGTTTTCATCATGAGGATATAAGTCTCTCTTCTTCATTATATAGTTTTACTACGAGTCCTCAAAGCTTCTAGAACTTTTATGTCTTGTGACACAATCCATCAAGGCACATTTTTATCTGCATGTGCCACACTCATTATTGGCAACTTTAATGTGCATCAACTATCTAACTAGTAAACATGCATCATCACATCATACATAAATACTCCACATTCACTCAATATATATATAACTCTCCAAAACATATATATTTAAAGCATGAAATGATAACACACACTGTGTTTACAATGTCTGTCTAACTAAATGAAATCTTAGGTAAACAATTCTAGTCACATAACATAACATGTATTGCATATATAACAAAACAGGGTTACTTCCCCTAGTCCATTAGCAGGTTTAGCTCGTGAAATAAAATATAATTTTGGCTCCATCCCCTTTCCCATGATAAGATGTTTGCTCATTTAAGAGATATTCTCAAATGAAAAGTTTTTTTTCATATTTATTAGCAACAATTATAATCTCACACTGTACACAAAATGTTCACAGTCAATTCCAACAATCAAACATGCTTTAAAAGTGTACATTAAAACTTTACAGTAATTGTGTAAATAAATTAATCAAGGCACAACAATGGTGTAAATAAAATAACCAGGGCACAATAATGGTGTAAATAAATTAATCAAGGTACAGTAGTGGTGTAAATAAATTATCAAGGAACAATAGTGATGTAAATAAATTAATCAAGGTACAGTAGTGGTGTAAATAAATTATCAAGGAACAGTAATGGTGTAAATAAATAATCAAGGTACAGTAGTGGTGTAAATAAATAATCAAGGTACAGTAGTGGTGTAAATAAATTAGTTAAGCACACTAATTGTGTAAATAAATTAATCAAGGCACAGTAATGATGTAAATAAATTAATCAAGGCACAGTAATGGAATAAATAAATTAATTAAGGCACAGTAATGGAATAAATAAATTAATTAAGGCACAGTAATGGAATAAATAAATAAATTAATCAAGGCACAGTAATGGAATAAATAAATAAATAATCAAGACACACTGTGTAAATAAATTAATCAAGACACAGTAATGGAATAAATAAATTAATTAAGGCACAGTAATGGAATAAATAAATTAATCAAGGCACAGTAATGATGTAAATAAATTAATCAAGGCACAGTAATGGAATAAATAAATTAATTAAGGCACAGTAATGGAATAAATAAATTAATCAAGGCACAGTAATGATGTAAATAAATTAATCAAGACACAGTAATGGAATAAATAAATTAATTAAGGACAGTAATGGAATAAATAAATTAATCAAGGCACAGTAATGGAATAAATAAATAAATAAATAATCAAGACACACTAATTGTGTAAATAAATTAATCAAGACACAGTAATGATGTAAATGAATTAATCACAGTAAGGGAATAAATAAATAATCAGGCACAGTAATGGGGTAAATAAATTAATCAAGGCACACTAGTTTTGTAAATAAATTAACCAAGACACACTAGTTGTGTAAATAAATTAACCAAGGCACACTAATTGTGTAATTAAATTAACCAAGGCACACTAATTGTGTAAATAAATTAATAAAGGCACACTAATTGTGTAAATAAATTAATCAAAGTACAGTAATGATGTAAATAAGTTAATCAGACACTGCAGTAGTTTATTTGAATGTGTAAACAGAAATAAACAGAAGTATTATTTCTTTCATACTTAAATATTCTAATTACACGATACATGAATTGGATCTGTCCACGATTGATAAACATATATCAAGCATACTAAACATATGAATAAATAGCATTCTATGTTTAGAAAATTACAATATTAATGTAAGGTTATAATGCTTCATATAAGTATTTTAATCCATAATATGCCTTTCGAAATTGCTGTATGCTGCATGTACTGTGATGAATTTAGACAACAGTGATTACTTATTGTATGCCAATTGGTAAACTGTTATTCCACATAGCATAGTGCACATATTTTATGTAATCAAATGTCTGATAGTTATGTTTGCATTTGTTAGAAGTAGAGTTTGCTAGTTCTGATAATAATGTATACTTACATTTTGCTAGTCCTGATAATGAAGTAT